>JASVEL010013433.1:0-241036 GCA_032618575.1 Nicotiana noctiflora | reverse complement strand
GAATGTGACGACCCAAAGGGTCATCACTTATTTAATTAATCATTTCGAGCTTCTGAGGCCTTGAAAACCTCATTCTATGTTGCCTCGATTTACGTGCACGATCCGAGCATGTAGCCGGAAGATTTTGTGATAGAAAATATGAATTCTATGAGAAATTTGGATAAAAATGATATTAATATTGATATGGTTGACTTCGGTCAATATTTTTGGTAAACGGATCCGGACCCGAGATTGGATGGTCCCGGGAGGTCCGTAGGAAAATATGGGACTTGGACATGTGTCCGGAGTCGAATTCTGAGGCCTAGAGCCCAAGTTATAAATTTTTATGTGAAATTGTTTTTGATGTAATTATTAAAGGGAATAAATTAATTGACCTTGGTATCGGGCTCGTATTTTTGGTTCCGACGCCCGGTACAAGTCTTAAATATTATATATATGATTTCTGTAAAGTTTGGTGACATTTGGATGTCGTTTGAGATGTTTTGGACCTTGAGTCCCAAGTTTGAAAGTTTTGAAAACTAAAGGTATGAAAATCATGCATTTGAGGCTTGATTTGATGAAAACGAGGTGATATTGGCGATGTGATCGCACGAACAAGTTCATAATGCATTTTTGAGGTTATGTACATGTTTGGTTTGGAGCCCGGGGGCTCGGGTAAAGATTTGATAGGCCGTTGGATGAAACTCTGAATTTTTGAACTGCTGGTTTTTCACCCAGTTGTTGGCTTCGCAATTGCGAAGTTTTCTCGCAAATGCGAAGGGGGACAGGGCTCGCAAATGCGAACATTCATCGCAAATGCGAAGCCCCCTTTGGCCCAGCCTTGTTCGCAAATGCGAACAATTGTTCGCATTTGCGAAGGTCCCCGTGCCAGCCTATGTTCGCAAATGCGAACAAAAGTTCGCAAATGCGAACATTCCCCAAATCTGCACACTGCCTATACAGCATGTGTTCGCAAATGCGAACATTAGTTCGCAAATGCGAACTGTTCGCAAATGCGAACAAATGTTCGCAAATGCGAACTTCCCACCCTTAGCTTATTTTTCAAACTCCAGAAATTGGTCGGGGTTCGCAATTGCGAACCCATGTTCGCAAATGCGAACACAGAGACTTGAAAAACACGAATTTCAGTCATTTCTTCACATTTTACAAAACCAAAACACCCATTTGCGATTCTTCAAGGATTTCTTCTTCATCAAAACGATTGTAAGTCACCTTTTACTTAATTCTTTCAATTCCTAACATCATTAAACATGTTTTTCATAAGAAATCAATGATTTTCATGGTAGAATTCTTGTTTTTGTTAGAAAATAGGGTTTTTCATAAATTGGGAATTGGACCTCGAATTGAGGTCCGATTTTGAAACAAATTATATACATGAACTCGTGGGGGATGGGTAACCGGATTTTGGTCCTAACCCCGAATTCCGACCATGTGGGCCCGGGGTTGAAATTCACTATTCCGGGCAGAATGTTGTAAAAGTTGTATTTGGTATTAAGAATTAGTTTGTTGAGTAGAATTGATGATATTAAATCAATTGTGTATAGATACGGTTGGATTGGAGCCAAATTGAAAGAAAAGACATTCCCACGGATTGAATTGTTCATAAGCATTCGAGGTAAGTGTTTGTTCTATCCTAGCTTGAGGGAATAGGATTATGTGTTATGTGTTATGTGATCGAGTGCGGTGTATGGGCTGTGGTGACGAGCATCCATACACCGGCGTCTAGTATGACCGTGAGTCGTTGGAAAATGATTATTTTGATATATATTACAGATGAATTGTTATTGTTCTCCCTTGTTGGGACTTGTTGTGAAGATAAGTATTGATTGCCCTTGATGGGACGGTTTATGAATTACTGTTTCTTTCTTTGCCCTTAACTGTGATTGTTATTTGGGTGAGGAAGAGTGATAATGCACGAAGGGTAATGTCGTGCCATGTTTATTTATTTATGCACGAAGGTTAATGCCGTGCCATGTTTATTATTGATTATGCACGAAGGATCATGCCGTGCCCTATTATTGATTATGCACGAAGGATCATGTCGTGCCCTATTATTGATTATGCACGAAGGATCATGCGGTGCCCTATTATTGATTATGCACGAAGGATCATGCCGTGCCCTGTTATTGATTATGCACGAAGGATCATGTCGTGCCCTATTATTGATTATGCACGAAGGATCATGCCGTGCCATGTTATTGAACCATGTACGAAGGATCATGCCGTACTATGGATGTGAGGATGAGAGTAAAAGCACGAAGGGTGATGCCGTGCAACTGCTTGCTATTTCTTGAAGTGATATTACTTGTGTTTACATTATACTTTGCTTTTCCTTGTGAAATTATTAACTGTGATTAATTGTTGAATTCTTTATGGTATTTCTTATTGTGTTAATACTTGATTATTTCTTGTTATTTTGTGGTACACACATATATATATTGAATTGCACAGGTTTATGTGAGTGTCTGGTCCTAGCCTTGTCACTACTTCGCCGGGATATGCCGGGCACTTACCAGCACATTGGGTCGGTTGTGCTGATACTACACCTCTGTGGGTTTTTGCACAGGCCCAGGTTTTGAACAGCAGAAGCAACAGTAGTTCACTAGCAGGATTGCCATACCCACGAGACTGAGGTAGCTTGCAGGCATCCGCAGGCCCGGCGTCTCTCTCTTTATTTATGTTATTAGCTGTAGTCTCTTTGTTCCGAGACAAACAGAATTATGTTATATTTCCTTCGGACTTTTATGTGTAGTATTCCATAGTAGTTCGTGAGTTGGTGACTCCACGTCTTGGGTAGAGGATTTCAGGTATGATTTTCACCTTGTGATTTTTTATTTCCATTTCGATAAAGTATTCCGCATTTGTTTAATTAAAATTGTGTTAAAAACAGGATAGTATGAATATAGTGGATTGCCTAGTTACCACGAGTAGGCGCCATCACGATCCCGATGTTGGGGGAAAAATCCGGGTCGTGACAAGTTGGTATCAGAGCCAGGTTACATAGGTCTCACCACTCACGAACAAGCTTAGTAGAGTTTGAGAGGTAGGTACGGAGACGTCTGTACTTGTCCTCCCGAGTCTATTGAGTTAGGAAAGAGTCTCTCATTTGTTCTTTCTTGTCGTGCGACTTGTTCCTCAAATACTGATTGAATTTCTATTCCGTCCTTTCGCAGATGGTAAGGACACGCGCTTCTTCGTCCGCTGACCAGCAGCCCGAGCCCCAGGCAGCTCCCGTGAGGGGCGGGGGCCAAGGCCGTATCAGAGGCCGTGGTAGGGGTAGAGCTCAGCCCCAGGCAGCTACCCCAGAGGTGGAGCCCCATATTGAGATTGACGAGGAGGTTCCGGTTCCAGCAGCTCCAGTGGGCCCAGCTCAGGTCCCCGGAGAGGCTTTGATTACCCCGGATCTCGGGATGCCTTGATCGGAATAGCGGGATTCATGGACGGCATTGCCGGAGCGGGTTTATTATCGGTTGCCCCGGCTACTTCTCGGGCGGAGGAGGGGCCCGGACTCCTGTTGCTCATACTCCGGAGCCGGTAGCTCCTCGGCCTCAGGCACCGGTAATCCAGCCAGCTGTGGCCACTCAGTCAGGTACCACGGCTCATGCCGGTGATGGAACGGCCATGACTTCCGATTCGTTATGGAGGCTTGATCGGTTCTCCAAGCTATTTACCACTACATTCGGTGGAGCCGCATCAAGAGGATCCTCAGGACTTTTTATTCGGTTGCCATGAGATCCTCAAGACTATGGGGATCGTGGAGACAAACGAAGTTGACTTATGTACCTTCGGACTTGCGGGATCCGCCAAGACTTGGTGGAGAGACTATTGCTCGACTCGACCAGCGGGGTCCCCAGCTTTATCATGGGACCAGGTTGCGGAACTATTTATGGAGAAGTTTCTCCCTGCTACTCGGAGGGATGTACTTCGGAGGCAGTTTGAGCGCCTCCATCAGGGCACTATGACAGTTACACAGTATGAGACGAGATTTATCGACTTGGCTCGTCATGCGGTGGTGATACTTCCCACGGAGCGGGAGAGGGTCCGCAGATTTATAGATGGGCTTAATCATCCGATTAGACTCCAGATGGCTATGGGCGTGGGGAGTGACATATCATTTCAGGAGGCAGCCAATGCAGCACGCAGAGTTGAGATGGCTCTTGCTAGGGGAGGCGGTTATTCTTCGGATAAGAGGCCTCGTCATTCAGGTAGGTTTGGTGGTTCTTCCTCTGGTAGCAGAGAATCCTTTGATAGAGGCCAGTCCTCCAGGCCTTTTCATTCCGCCCTTCAGGCTTCGCAGGGTGGATCAGGTGATCGTGGTTCTCGGGGGCATTATTCAGACCAGTCTCCTATTAATGCTCAGCCTCTTCAGAGTGTTCGTGGAGGCCATACAGGTCGTCAGGGCCAGCAGCCCTATCAGCCTAGGAGTTGCTACGGTTGTGGCGACCCAGGTCATATTATCGGGAATTGCCCTCTAGCAGCGGGCAACTCTCAGCAGCGAGGTCCTCGTCCTATGATTCAGGCCCCAGCTGACCCTCAGCCTGCCCAGCCAGCCAGAGGCGGGGGTAGAGATTATAGAGGAGGAGGTCGAGACCGTAGAGGTGGAGACCGTCCAGCCAGAGGTAGAGGTCAGCCAGTTGATGGTCGTCCTAGAGACGCAGCTCAGAGGGGAGGTGCAGATCCCCGATTCTATGCTTTACCAGCCAGGCCAGAGGCAGAGGCATCAGATGCCGTGATTACAGGTACTATTCTTGTGTGTGGCAGAGGTGCTTCGGTATTATTTGACCCTGGATCTACATATTCCTATGTGTCTTCCTACTTCGCACCGTATTTGGTTGTGCCCAGCTATGCTCTGGATATTCCAGTTTATGTGGCTACGCCAGGTGGGTGACTCTATTGTAGTCGATCGGGTGCATCGTTCGTGCGTAGTTATATTTGGGGGTCTTGAGACCCGTGTTGATCTGTTGCTCTTGGATATGATAGATTTTGATGTCATATTGGGGATGGACTGGTTGTCCCCATACCATGCTATTCTTGATTGTCATGCTAAGGCTGTCACCTTAGCCTTGCCAGAATCACCCCGATTAGAGTGGAAGGGTACCTCAAGCCACTCCGTTCGCACTGTTATTTCCTATGTTAAGGCTCGACGTATGGTCGAGAAGGGGTGTCTAGCTTATCTGGCTTATGTTCGTGATTCCAGCGCAGAAGTTCCTTCCATTGATTCGGTCCCTATTGCACGGGAGTTTCCTGAGGTTTTTCCTTCAGACCTGCCGGGCATGCCACCCGACAGGGATATTGACTTCTGTATTGATTTGGCACCGGGTACTCAGCCCATCTCTATTCCACCCTATCGTATGGCCCCGCCGGAGCTAAAAGAATTGAAAGATCAGTTGCAAGACCTTCTTGAGAAGGGCTTTATCAGGCCCAGTGTTTCCCCCTAGGGAGCACCTGTATTATTTGTAAAGAAGAAGGATGGCTCGATGCGGATGTGTATTGATTACCGGCAGTTAAACAAGGTGACTATCAAAAATAAATATCCACTGCTGAGGATTGATGATTTGTTTGACCAGCTCCAGGGAGCGAGGGTATTCTCAAAGATAGACTTGAGGTCAGGCTACCATCAGTTGAAGATCAGGGCGGCTGACATTCCTAAGACAACCTTTCGCACTAGATATGGGCATTATGAGTTCTTGGTCATGTCCTTCGGGTTGACCAATGCCCCAGCGACATTCATGGAGTTAATGAATCGGGTGTTCATGCCTTACTTAGATCTATTCGTGATAGTCTTTATAGATGACATCCTGGTATACTCCCGCAGGCCAGGAAGAGCACGAGCAGCACCTCAGAGTGGTTCTTCAGACTCTGAAAGATAACCAGCTATATGCCAAATTTTCTAAATGTGAGTTCGGGCTGAGTTCGGTAGCATTTCTGGGTCACATTGTATCAGTGGAAGGTATTCAGGTAGACCCGAAGAAGATTGAGGCAGTCTAGAATTGGCCTCGACCAGCTTCAGTGGCCGAGATCCGGAGTTTCTTGGGGTTAGCAGGTTACTACCGTCGATTTGTAGAGGGGTTCTCTTTTATTGTGACCCCGATGACCAGGTTGACCCAGAAGGGTGTCCAGTTTCAGTGGTCAGAGGAGTGTGAGGCGAGCTTTCAGAAGCTCAAGACGGCCTTGACCACCGCACCGGTGTTGGTACTACCTACAGGTACAGGGCCTTATACAGTTTATTGTGACACATCTCGTACCGGGCTTGGAGCGGTATTGATGCAGGATGGTAAGGTTATTGCTTATGCTTCGAGACAGTTAAAAATACATGAGAAGAATTATCCGATTCATGATCTTGAGTTAGCAGCAGTGGTCCATGCCTTAAAGATTTGGAGGCATTATCTATATGGGGTGACATGTGAGGTGTACACTGATCACAAAAGCCTACAGTACTTGTTCAAACAAAAGGAGTTGAATCTACGACAGCGGAGATGGTTAGAATTGCTAAAGGACTATGATGTTACTATATTATATCACCCAGGTAAGGCCAATGTGGTGGCCGATGCATTGAGTAGAAAGTATGCCAGCATGGGTAGTCTTGCATATATTCCGGTCAATCAG
Organism: Nicotiana noctiflora; assembly: GCA_032618575.1. Lineage (NCBI taxonomy): Eukaryota > Viridiplantae > Streptophyta > Magnoliopsida > Solanales > Solanaceae > Nicotiana > Nicotiana noctiflora. The sequence goes on along the minus strand of JASVEL010013433.1, from coordinate 234,430 downwards.
AGACCATTATCTCTAGATGTCCAGGCCTTAGCCAATCGGTTCGTGAGATTAGACATTTCTGAGCCTAGCAGAGTGTTAGCCTGCACGGTCGCTCGTTCTTCTTTATTAGAGCCCATCCGTGAGAGGCAATTTGATGATCCTCATTTGCGTGAGTTGAGAGATACAGTACAGCGGGGAGGTGCCACACAGGTAAATCTAGATAATGACGGGGTATTAAGATTGCAGGGTCGAGTTTGTGTGCCCAATGTTGAGGGGATTCGAGAGTTGATCTTAGCGAAGGCCCACAGTTCACGGTATTCTATTCACCCGGGCGCCGCGAAGATGTACCAGGATTTATGGCAGCACTATTGGTGGCGCAGGATGAAGAAAGACATCATTGCATATGTCGCTCGGTGTCTAAATTGTCAACATGTGAAATATGAGCACCAGAGGACTGTTGGTGTGTTCCAGAGAATCGAAATTCTCGAGTGGAAATGGGAGCGGATCACTATAGACTTCATTACTGGACTTCCTTTGACTCGGAGGAGATTTGATGTTATTTGGGTCATTGTTGATAGGCTGACCAAGTCAGCACTCTTCATTCCAGTATCTATCTCTTACACATCGGAGAGGTAAGTAGAGATTTACATCAAGGAGATTGTTCGTCTTCATGGGGTGCCGGTATCTATTATCTCAGATCGGGGTACGCAGTTTACTTCGCGGTTCTGGAGAGCAGGAGTTAGGCACCCAGGTTCAGCTGAGTACAGCTTTTCATCCTCAAACGGACGGTCAGTCCGAGAGGACTATTCAGATCCTAGAGGACATGCTCCGAGCCTGTGTCATTGATTTTGGAGGCTCGTGGGACCAGTTTATGCCTTTAGCGAAGTTCGCCTACAATAACAGTTACCAATCTAGCATCCAGATGGCCCCGTATGAGGCGTTGTATGGTAGGCGATGTCGATCACCGGTTGGATGGTTTGAACCGGGAGAGGCTCGGTTGTTGGGTACAGACTTAGTTCAGGAGGCCTTGGATAAGGTCAAGACTATTCAGGAGAGATTGCGTTCAGCTCAGTCCAGGCAAAAGACTTATGCGGATCGTAAGGTTCGAGATGTAGATTTCATGGTTGGTGAACGAGTATTGCTCCGAGTGTCGCCTATGAAGGGCGTGATGAGGTTTGGGAAGAAGGGCAAGCTCAGCCCTAGGTATATTGGCCCATTTGAGATTCTAGACACAGTGGGAGGGGTGGCTTACAGATTAGCTTTGCCGCCTAGCTTATCAGCCGTGCATCCAATTTTTCATGTATCTATGTTTCGGAGATACCACGGCGATCCCACACATGTGTTAGACTTCAGTACTGTCCAATTGGACAATGATCTATCTTACGAGGAGGAGCCGGTAGCTATTCTAGACCGGCAGGTTCGACAGTTGAGGTCGAAGAGTTATCCTTTTGTGCGCGTTCAGTGGAGAGGTCAGCCTCCTGAGGCATCGACCTGGGAGTCCGAGTCTGATATGCGGAGCCGCTACCCACACTTGTTTCCTGACTCAGGTACTTCTTTCTTTTGTCCGTTCGAGGACGAACGGTTGTTTTAGAGGTGGAGATTGTGACGACCCAAAGGTCATCACTTATTTAATTAATCATTTCGAGCTTCGGAGGCCTTGAAAACCTCATTCTATGTTGCCTCGATTTGCGTGCACGATCCGAGCATGTAGCGGAAAGATTTTGTGATAGAAAATATGAATTCTATGAGAAATTTGGATAAAAATGATATTAATATTGATATGGTTGACTTCGGTCAACATTTTTGGTAAACGGATCCGGACCCGAGATTGGATGGTCCCGGGAGGTCCGTAGGAAAATATGGGACTTGGACATGTGTCCGGAGTCGAATTCGAGGCCTAGAGCCCAAGTTATGAATTTTTATGTGAAATTGTTTTTAATGCAATTATTAAAGGAAATAAATTAATTGACCTTGGTATCGGGCTCGTATTTTGGTTCCGACGCCCGGTACAAGTCTTAAATATTATATATGTGATTTCTGTAAAGTTTGGTGACATTTGGATGTCGTTTGAGATGTGTTGGACCTTGAGTCCCAAGTTTGAAAGTTTTGAAAACTAAAGGTATGAAAATCATGCATTTGAGGCTTGATTTGATGAAAACGAGGTGATATTGGCGATGTGATCCCACGAACAAGTTCATAATGTGTTTTTGAGGTTATGTACATGTTTGGTTTGGAGCCCGGGGGGCTCGGGTAAAGATTTGATAGGCCGTTGGATGAAACTCTGAATTTTTGAACTGCTGGTTTTTCACCCAGCTGTTGGCTTCGCAATTGCGAAGTTTTCTCGCAAATGCGAAGGGGACAGGCTCGCAAATGCGAACATTCATCGCAAATGCGAAGCCCCCTTTGGCCGAGCCTTGTTCGCAAATGCGAACAATTGTTCGCATTTGCGAAGGTCCCCAGTGCCAGCCTATGTTCGCAAATGCGAACAAAAGTTCGCAAATGCGAACATTCCCCAACACTGCCTTGGTTCGCAAATGCGAACCATTGTTCGCAAATGCGAACACTGCCTATACAGCATGTGTTCGCAAATGCGAACATTAGTTCGCAAATGCGAGATGTTCGCAAATGCGAACAAATGTTCGCAAATGCGAACTTCCCACCCTTAGCTTATTTTTCAAACTCCGGAAATTGGTCGGGGTTCGCAATTGCGAACCCATGTTCGCAAATGCGAACACAGAGACCTGAAAAACACGAATTTCAGTCATTTCTTCACATTTTACAAAACCAAAACACCCATTTGCGATTCTTCAAGGATTTCTTCTTCATCAAAACGATTGTAAGTCACTTTTTACTTAATTCTTTCAATTCCTAACATCATTAAACATGTTTTTCATAAGAAATCAATGATTTTCATGGTAGAATTCTTGTTTTTGTTAGAAAATAGGGTTTTTCATAAATTGGGGAATTGGACCTCGAATTGAGGTCCAATTTTGAAACAAATTATATACATGAACTCGTGGGGGATGGGTAACCGGATTTTGGTCCTAACCCCGAATTCCGACCATGTGGGCCCGGGGTTGAAATTTACTATTCATGGCAGAATGTTATAAAAGTTGTATTTGGTATTAAGAAGTAGTTTGTTGAGTAGAATTGATGATACTAAATCAATTGTGTATAGATACGGTTGGATTGGAGCCAAATTGAAAGAAAAGACATTCCCACGGATTGAATTGTTCATAAGCATTCGAGGTAAGTGTTTGTTCTATCCTAGCTTGAGGGAATAGGATTATGTGTTATGTGTTATGTGATCGAGTGCGGTGTATGGGCCTGTGGTGACGAGCATCCATACACTGGCGTCTAGTATGACCGTGAGTCGTTAGGAAAATGATTATTTTGATATATATTACAGATGAATTGTTATTGTTCTCCCTTGTTGGGACTTGTTGTGAAGATAAGTATTGATTGCCCTTGATGGGACGGTTTATGAATTACTGTTTCTTTCTTTGCCCTTAACTTGTGATTGTTATTTGGGTGAGGAAGAGTGATAATGCACGAAGGGTAATGCCGTGCCATGTTTATTTATTTATGCACGAAGGTTAATGCCGTGCCATGTTTATTATTGATTATGCACGAAGGATCATGTCGTGCCCTATTATTGATTATGCACGAAGGATCATGCCGTGCCCTATTATTGATTATGCACGAAGGATCATGCCGTGCCCTATTATTGATTATGCACGAAGGATCATGCCGTGCCCTATTATTGATTATGCACGAAGGATCATGCCGTGCCCTATTATTGATTATGCACGAAGGATCATGCTGTGCCCTGTTATTGAACCATGTACGAAGGATCATGCCGTACTATGGATGTGAGGATGAGAGTAAAAGCACGAAGGGTGATGCCGTGTAACTGCTTGCTATTTCTTGAAGTGATATTACTTGTGTTTACATTATACTTTGCTTTTCCTTGTGAAATTATTAACTGTGATTAATTGTTGAATTCTTTATGGTATTTCTTATTGTGTTAATACTTGATTATTTCTTGTTATTTTGTGGTACACACATATATATATTGAATTGCACAGGTTTATGTGAGTGTCTGGTCCTAGGCTTGTCACTACTTCGCCGGGATATGCCAGGCACTTACCAGCACATGGGGTCGGTTGTGCTGATATTACACTTATGTGCGTTTTTGCACAGGTCCGGGTTACGATCAGGAGCAGCAGCAGCAGTAAATCGATTGCGTGGGAGTTGATCATATTTGAGACCGAGGTAGCTTGCAGACGTCCGCAGGCCCGGCGTCTCTCTCTTTATTTATGTTATTAGCTGTAGTCTCTTTGTTCCGAGACAAACAGAATTATGTTATATTTCCTTCAGACTTTTATGTGTAGTATTCCATAGTAGTTCGTGAGTTGGTGACTCCACGTCTTGGGTAGAGGATTTCAGTATGATTTTCACCTTGTGATTTTTTATTTCCATTTCGATAAAGTATTCCGCATTTGTTTAATTAAAATTGTGTTAAAAACAGGATAGTATGAATACAGTGGCTTGCCTAGTTACCACGAGTAGGCGCCATCACGATCCCGATGTTGGGGGAAAAATCCGGGTCGTGACAGTTATATGATCACTTGAGATGTTTCTGATGTAGATAGTTGTTCGTGCTGGTGGACTTTCAACATCAGTATTCGTTAGGATAGATGTAGTAAGTGTTGCCATATTTTATGCAACTATGTGAGTTGTCGTGTATATCATCAACCATCATGACCGACTTCCTCATGTTCTCATATACTTCTGATCAAAACTACACCACAATAAAAAGGCGATATCTTAATTATTGTGAATTACACATATGTATAATTGTTCTTTTTTTTTTTATCATAACTTGAAACAAAAATTTCTGCTTTTTCAGGTGGGCTAATCCCTTTCAAAGCCGAGTACTTCAGTTGCATTACTCCAGTATGTTGTAACATCTAAGCTATCCAAATCTACACAGATTGCTCATTTGGTTTACAAATGTTGTAATTAATAGTAAAAATTTAACGATGATGTCTTATATCGCACGTGTGTTCTCTTGAATTTGGTGCTTATCGAAAATTGATTATAATAGAACTATAGGTTATTATATATTTACTATGAATATATGTTTGATTATTAGTTGAGATTGTGTTATTATTTTATTTTTCATGCAACTATGGACGATGTGTATATGAACTAGAAGTGAATTTTGGAAAATCTACTTTATGGTTTGGCTTATTACATTTACCCAACCTTCTCTGCTAATCATGTTTCTGTGCATAAATGTTGGTGGTCCGTATCATATATATAATCCTATGAAATTCATATTTTTTATTTATCTTTTTAATGTGATCGCTAAATTTAATCTACAATAAAGACCTGTTTCTACTAAAATAATCCGCGCGTCGCGCGGGTACATGAAAAAGACAAAAGACAATTAGCACCACAGGAACAAGTTGACTGTTGCAGCTATTTCAAATGCCCTAAAAACCAGTCTATCTTGTCTATATTTGCAGTATTTGCTATTTTCACTTCGTGTTACTATTATCCGCATATACCCTTAAGGCTGCTTGGTGGGCCGGTTCCGGACCGGGCCCAGACCGGGACCGCGGTCTTGGCGGTCCTGGCGGTCCTGGCGGGCCGGTCCTGCCGTGCCGGGCCCGGGTGGGCTTAAAAGACCGTCATGGGCTGGTCCTATACAAATAGCCCGTGAGACCGGGACCGCGAAGACCGGGACCGGCTAGCGGTCCCGGGCCGGTCCAGGCGGGCCTGGCGGGCCTTAGCGGTCCTAACGGTAATTTTTTTTTTAAAAAAAAAAAAAATTTTTTAAAAATGGCCCAACGGCCAGATTTTCAAAAATAGTCGTTGGAGCCTCAATTTAGCCGTTTTTAGTTTTTAAAATTTAGCCAAATGGTCCCCAAACTTTAATATAACCTCAAACTTTATATAATTACACTTTTTCCCAATTCTCAACTATAAATACCCCCTATTCTTTCATTTTAACTCACCAATTCATCAATCTATCTTAATCTCTCTCAATCTCTCTCAATCTCTCTCAATTGCTTATATTATTATTCAAATTTTGTGAAATTTTGTGAAGTTGGTGAATTGAAGTATTCAAGTCTTCAACAATTTGCAATTTTCAATTTTGAAGAAGTTGTTCATCAATTCGGTAAAGTCGTTCCAACTCTTAATTTTTAATAATATATTTTGTGTGATTTTGTTTGCATAATTATAATTAAAATGGCATTTTCATTGAAAAAAATGTTTAGTGCTAAGGGAAAAGCTAAAATGGGTGAAAGTAGTCGTCAACCAACTAACCTTCCCCCCAGGTTCCCCGACATACCCGTCCTAGTGGTCCAATTATTCTTGATAGTGATAATCCCTGTTTTCAATTTAGCGATACTGAATTTTGTCATAATATTTCACGAGAAGATCAACTAGATAATGAAATTATGACTGCTCTTTATCCTAATTTACAAGTTCATAGGCAATTGGATTTTGATGAAACCCAACAGAATTTTGATGAAACTCAACAGGATGTAGATGAAACCCAACCGGATTTAGATGACACACCTACTAGTCCGGCTAATAACCCAACTGATGCACCACAACACCCACCTGTGCAAACACCTACTTTTAATAGACAATCTTCTAAACGCCAAGAAACGTCATTAGTTTGGAAATTTTTTAGTCAACTAAGAGATCAAAATAAGGCTCAATGTAATTATTGTAAAAAATTATTGGTGCATAAATTTACCGGAGACCGTAGTGGCACGGGTAGTTTGACTAGGCACATACAAACACACCCTACTGAAAAAGCTAAATATAACAGATTAAAAGCAATGCTAGAGGGGACAAGTGTAGAAAATGCGGGTAACCCTAGTACAGGTTCTAATCTAGTTCAACCTGGAATTAACACTGTCACCGGAGGTATATTATATTATGATCCAAATAAAGATAGGGAAGAATTAGCAAAGATGGTTACCGTTATGTGTTTGCCGTATACTTTTCCTTCTAATCCTAATTTTGTGCATTATATTAGAAAAGTTTTTAATCCTACTTATAAAAGTTGGCCTCGTGCAACAGTGAAGGCCGATATATATAAATTTAAACATGAATACGAACAATATTTGCGTTATTTATTTAGTCATATAACTAATAGAATTTCTATTACCACCGATATTGGTAGAAGTAATAATGATTGTGACTACCTAACTGTTACTAGTCACTGGATAGACGAGGAGTGGATAATGCAAAAACGCATTCTTGCGTATAGAATAATTAACTCCCGTCACACAGGTAAGTTTATCGCTAACACTGTTGGTGATATTTGTAGATATTTTTGCATTAATAATAAAACAATGTCAATTTCTATGGATAATGCTTCTAGTAACACTAGTGCAGTAGGCACTCTTACAAACACATTAAATCCTGCATTTAGTAATATATTCCATGTTAGATGTATTTGTCATATTTATCATTTAATTAACGATGATGGTATGCGAATTTTAAGTGTATAAATTGAAAAGGTTAGAATGGCTCTTAATTGGCTTTTTTATTCTAACCGCAGAAGTAGACTTAGGGAGTATTATAAAAAATGTGATGAATATGGCCTTAGAGAAAGAAAGGTTCCTAAACCTTGCCCCACTAGGTGGAATTATATGTACGAAAGTTTAGTAGTTGCTTACGAATATAGGAATCCTATTAATGCAACGTTCAATGCTCGGGTTGGGGGTGTGGATGATGATGAAATGCTTACAACCCAAGATTGGACTAATGTTAAAACTCTTATAGATTTTTTAGAACATTTTCACACTGCTACAAATGTATTTTCCGGACAATATTATCCAACTATTTCTAATTGTTTAGTTTATATTGCAGCATTATGTGCATTATTTGTGGATTATAACGAGGGTGGGCCTATTTATGAACTTGTTATAAATGCAATGAAAGAAAAATTTAAAAAATATTTTTTCCCTATCCCTCCTATTTATGGTGTAGCAGCATTTTTAAACCCTACAATGAAATTAGGAGGTCCTCATTTTTGGTATACAAATATTTATAACGCTTTAGATCTTACGGTAGAAGAACGTGCTACTCTTGCAGATGCAAAAGCATCCATTAAAATTAATACTCAAACAATTTATAATGCATACCAACAAGCCTTACAAAATTCTAGGCCAAATGTTTCAACCCCTACTTCGTCTACTTCACAGTCGTCCAAAAGAGCCGCGGGCTTGAAGGCACTTAAATCTTGGACGGAGTTTAGGGGTTCTCAAGGAGATAATTTTGATGAATCTTCCCAACTAAATGAGCTTCAAGTTTATTTGTCGCAGGGACTAGAGAAGGATAATCCAGACGGGAGTTTTGAGCTTTTGGAATGGTGGAAGTTACGGGAAAAATATTTTCCTGTTCTTGCAAGGATGGCTCGCGATATATTATCTATTCAAGCTTCAACAGTTGCATCAGAGAGCGCCTTCAGTCAAGCAAGACTTCAAATAGGAGATCATAGAGCATCTATGAGGGAGAGCTTGGAGAAGTCGGTGCTATTTAGAGATTGGATCCGCTCGGAAAGAAGAAACTTTGGACTTGCAGAATCACAACCGGATGTGGATGAAGCTTACGAAGAAATGATTGCAGAACTTGCAGAGGATGCTGCTTCGCCGGGAAGTGGTGATGAACAAGCTTCTTTTCCACCACCGCCAACGGAACCTCCTCCAAATCTTGAAGGATTTATGAGATTTGTTAGAGATATGTAGATTGTGTTGTAAATTGTACTTTGGCACATCTTATTTAGTTTTTTTCCTTTTAATGGTGGTATTTAGTACCTTGTTGTGCTCATTCCATTGGGGGGAGAAGACTAATAAAGATATGTCATTTTTAGTAATAAAAATTATTACACAATTGTTTGATTTATCTCTTAATACATAATATATATCTATTTAATACATATACATATAATATATATACTTAACACATATATATAACTTAATATATATATATATATACTTAACATATATATAAACTTAATATATATATATATATATATATATATACGTAACATATATATACTTAACACATATATACTTAACACATATATATATAATTTAACTTATATATATACTTCTTAACTTATATAAACTTAATATATATATACTTAAGTTAAGTACTTAAAACAACAACAACAACAACTACCCAGTATGTTCCCACAAAGTGGGGTCTGGGAAGGGTAATACGTACACAGGCCTTACCCCTACCCGAAAGGGTAGAGAGGCTGTTTCCGGCCGACCCTCGGCTCAGAATATATATATATATATATATATATATATGTACTTAACATATATATAAACTTAATATATATATATACTTAACACATATATATATAACTTAACTTATATATATACTTAACACATATATATATAACTTATATATATACTTAATACAAATATATATATATATATAACTTAACTTATATAAACTTAATATATATATATACTTAACATATATATATATATATACTTAATATATACTTATTAAATAATTTTTTTTTAATTAAAAGCCCACGAAGCCCGCCAGGCCCGGGACCACGTGGGCTTAGGCCCGTCACGGGCCGGTCTTAACCACCAGGATCGCCAGGCCCGGGACCGCCAGAAAAAAGCCCACGAAGCCCAGGACCGCCCGGGACCGGCCAGTCAGGCCCGTTTAGGCCCGGGACCGGCCCACCGGACAGCCTTATATACCCTCAGGTTAATGGAGGACCACGTGGAGGTCATTTAAGCCAACTGAAGTATTCGGGTAAGTTTTTCCCGACCCATACCCAATATCCAAACCTAAAAATAAACAATTTCTATATACCCCATTCATTTTCATCTTCATGCCTAACCCCCCCCCCCCCTGCTCTGTAAAATATTATCTTCTTCACAACATATTTATCAGACATCCAACCATCTACTCCATCTTTTTCCAGTCTTCTTTTTCTCTTTCTTGCTTTTCTTCTTCCTATATCACTTTCTCTCCAAAAACTCATGAGATCTCCATAATTTCAAGAGCAAGTAATCAAGATTCAAATATCAAGCTACTAGCAAGGTGTCTAACAAGAAAATAATGGTACATACAGCTGGGCCTTTAGGCCGTCCCTTTGTAATTACAATTAGTTAGGAGCTTATTAGCGTTTTTAGAAAGTTAAGAAAAGAGCTAACACCTTCTCATGGTTGTAGTTTTTTTTAATAATATTTCAATTCAGCTTGTAACTAGCCATAAGCCCATGACATCTCTCTTTCTCCACTTTTCACTTGTCTCAAAGTATAACTATTGGTTGCAAAATTTTAATGCACAACTGATTAAGAGAATAGGTCATTTGATATGGTAGTTGTGAGATTCTGTTTTTGTGAATATTTAATGGAAGATTAGGTTGTTACTGTGATTTGTTGTGGAGATGACGGGAGGTTTCTGGTGATAAAAATAGTTATTGAGATATTTTAACAATTAAGCATAATTAATTAGAGAAAAAATATAAGTAATAAATAAACTCTAAAAATAAACCTGAATGCTCAGACGGGTGAGTTAGTATTGTGTATTGGGTCGAGTTAGTTTTACACGGATGCTCCAGTTGTCTTAAATGGCCTTCGCGTGGCTCTTCCGTTAACTTGACGGTATATTTGATTAATAGTAATACGGCAGGGATATTTTTGATCTAATATAACGAAGGATAATATTAAATAATTTTTGATAGTAGAAGGATATTTTTTACCCTTATCCATTTTGTTATTGTTTACTCCTAAATCGGATACCATTTAAATTTATGCGCGATTTTAAGGATATGTAGTTTGATTCAATAGAAATAATCGAGAATATTAGATAAATGAGTTAAAGATGAAATATACCATTAAACGTTGTAATGTTAAGGTCAAGCACGAACTAAGATTGAACGGTGACCTCGTCAATGATGGGATCTGATGGGATCTTCGGTTCAAACCCAGTTGTGAATGAAGAACATAACAATTAAATAAGAACTTTAGCAGTAGCTAAAAGGCAAAAAAATTAACTTGTATTCCGTTCATTTGCGTTTTATAATGTGTGTTATAAAAGAAAAACTTCCCCTTTAAATAGTAGGAGAGTTTCATCCTTGATATAAGTCTAAAAAAGGCAAAAATTTGTCTTTCTCGTCAATTATTGATCCATAACAGACATCGCGCTAGATTTGCACCGTGATATCCAGTTGGGCGCTAATATCACCGCCCTCTATCTGTCGTGCGTAATCGTTTTCCGTGTTTGACGAAGTCTTAGAACTTATTTGTGGCCCGGGGTGCGTAGCTTTATCATACCAGATAACGAGAACATCATTCACTCTTCTAGAGTCTCGATACGAGGGGTCTCTAACCTAGATTACAGGCTCGTGCATCCATGCCATTTTTCCATTTTATCATCGGGCTGGGAGTCGGGGTAGACACTACCCCTGATTTTACCCGTACATAGATAGTCCCCTCGTTTTCCAGAGAGTAGGTTTACTGAAACGATGAGAAGCGATAGATAAACCATGGATCTTTCCTTCGTATGTTACAACCGAAATGAATGGTAGTTCGAAACGTTCCATTAGTCACGTCGTTCTCACTTCAGACACGTGTAGTCACCGATTGACTGTACTTGAATGCGAAACGTCGCGCATTGATTGTTCTTCCTCTAGAAAAGTTTCGACCCATTTTCACTTATTCTACTTTCCGATTCTAGAATTTAACCTCGAACTCTCTAATTGCTTTTAACTCCTCCAAATCTTCATATGTTGTTCCTTGAATCCTCATATCTTCATCTTCAATCATCGTACTTTATCTTTGAATTTTCAACCCATACCTTCATACAATCTTTGAATATTCATATTTTTCTTCAAACCTTCATATTTTTCTTCATACCTTCATATTTTCCATATTACGATGGAAATAGCCTCCAAGTTAGCATCTCAGCAGGCTGCTCATTCATCTTCCTACCCAGCCATAAATGCTGAGGTGGTCGTTCCCAAGGTGGCTCGGAAGCCCCTACGAAAAGCTTCGTACCATGGGGGCTGCTCTGTCACGACTTCAACGTCGAGAAGGCTCTAGTCAACCTGACTGGGGCAAGGGAACATGGAGATACATATGCTCTGTTGCTGAGGAAACTTTACCCATAATCCGAACGGACTATAATTGGGAGGGTAAAGATGTGGTCGTCCCCAGGCCCGATGACAACATCATTACTCACATGGAGGGATATTTAAGTGTTTACACTAACCATTTTACGATCGTCTGGGTAGACCGCATAGTCCTTGCTTTTTGCAAAAGGTACGATGTGTGCTTAGGAAAAATCCACCCGTCTTTTTGGAGGATAGTGATCCTCTTAAGTTATTTTCATGAACAATAGTGAAGTCCATCATTTCATCCTCGACCACCTACTTCGCCTATACAGTCCCAGAATCTTCTAAGGGTGGTGATCAAGCTCGTCCCAGACCAAGCAAGGCTCCTTTTTAGAGCATCGACGAGAACCGAGACTGAGTCTGATAGGGGAGGTTTGTCCAGGTGAAAATCGAAGACCTGATCCCTTCCAAGTTTTTGTCGTTCCTTGAGAACTGGAACGCATCCCGTAAGTAATATCTCTCTCGAGTATTCACTTCCTTTTATTCTTTCTCTCTTTGATTGTATTTGTTGCCATGCAGCCATTTCCCAAGCCCATAACGTAGTTCCCTACCTCAAGGAATGGATCAAGGGGATTTACAAATAGATATCGTATTTCGAGAGCGCATAGCGCAAGCTCTCTAATGGAAAATGGGAGCCTTGTTCTAATTGTGACGTTCTTTCCTGAATAACTACCTTCATGCTTTAGCTTACACAGTGCTAACCCATTCTCCTTTCTTACAGGTTTTCCTAAGACCATCCTACTAAGGTCATTAGATGAGGATGAGGATTCGTCCTTTCCGGCTGAACCCTCAATTTTAGAGTGAATAGGGGTTGCCGCAAAATAGGAAGAAGAAGAACAACAAGAAGAAAAAGAAGAGGAACAAGAAAAAAAATAAAGTCGTCGAGTTACTCGAAAGCCGAGGCGAAGAAGAAAAAGAAGAAAATAAGAAGAAGAAAGTGACCACTGGGGTCTAGAAACCCCAAAAGAGCATGAAGTTCAGTGTATCAGACGATAATTCTCTCTACCAGCTCAAAAACGTACCCGAAGACAATGACCTTTTTATCGCTCATGGTTCGACCCTTAACAAGGGGAGCAGGCGACGATCGGGAAAGAGGACCATAAGGTCGATCCCCCATCTAACTCGAGAACTAAAGAGAGAGATGGAGGTTGTGACCACCCGGATCTAGTTTGTATGATGTTACTATACTTGCTTGGATGATTGGATTGGAGACCGAGGGGCATAAGAGAGTTTCGGATGCGTCACGGATAGTTTTGGCTTTCCCAAGAAAATATGGTGTGCATGGTTTGTATGTCTCGCATTTGCGATGACCTGTTCACCAATGCGATCTTTGCTTTTTCGAAGTCAGACTCACATTTGCAGGATGGGACTGGGACTGGAAACTTTACCTTTGCAATGACAGAGTCGCTTTTCTGAAGGTAGGGTTCACGCGTTTGCGACTAATGTGTCGCATGTGCAACATTGAGTAGTAGGAAGAGCTTCGCATATGCGAATCTTTGTTCTCTTTTGCGAGGCATGGGATCTTCGCAATAGCGAACGTGTTGTCACATTTGTGGCATCTATGGGCTCAGACATTGTTTGCTTTTGCAAACAATGGTTCACGTTTGTGAACATCGCAATTACGAGCAAGAGTTTGCAATTGTGATATCTACAACTGGGTAAAATTTCGAGATTTCGAGACTTACTCATTTACACCATTATTGATACCCAAATTTCATAGAGGCGATTTTTGGAAAGAAATTTTTTCCCAACTTCATAGATTAATTTTATTTCTATTATTTCTTCATGAATTGTATCCTCGAATCTATGATTTTTAGAGTAGAAATTGGGGTATAAAATTTAGAAATGTAATAAAATTGAGATTTAGACCTCGAATTGAGGTCCGTTTTCTAAATAAATTACATATCCAGGCTCGGAGGTGAATGCATAATCAGGATTTGGTGTTAATTACATATTTCGACCATATGGGTTGGGGTTGACTTCTTGCTAACATTTTCAATTATGTTAAATATTAAACATTTATCGTATGTGAATAGTTTTTAAAGCTTGTTTTGGCTTATTTGAAACAATAATTGACTAGATTCAGGTAGTTGGGAAGTTTGTTCCAAAGGAAAAGTCGTGTTGGGTTATTGATTATCTTCCGAAAAGAGATAAGTGTCGTGATTAATCTTGATTTGAGAGAAATAGGACTTGATTGGTTTACGTGTTGTGTGATTTATGTGGTGACGTCATATATACAAGGTGGCAGGTGTATATGCCTTATCATGGGTTCAAGCATGCGGGGTGTACTTCTTAATTGCATGTCTTTAATTACACCATGTCTTCACTAATTTTATGTTTTTACTTGTTATGTGCCCCTTCCTATCTTTATTGTTGTTTACTTTGCATTAGACAGTTTTGTATTTCAGTTCAGACCTTATATGTAGTATTCTAGTTGCTCATGTACTTGTGACACCAATTTCTATGAATAATATTAGACAACGATAGTTTCGGATTTATTGCACATTTCAGGATATTTCAATCTTAATTTTTTATTATTGTATTTTTTAATTGTTAAACTGCTTAATTATTGTGCTAATATTGGTTTGCCCAGGCATATGTTAGGTGTCATCGCAACCCAGTGATTGAGATTTTGCTTAGTGACATGTTGGGTGGTGAGTCACCAATCTAGCTAGCTACACCCCAAGATAAAAGCTCACCCAACACCTAAGCATACGGCCCGAACAATGGGTCTTTTGCCCCGAAATCGCCCCGGTGATTTTGTACTATGCCTTGCCCTGGAACTCACACTAGAAACACCTTTTAAAAAATTTAGTTCAGTCATACAATGAGTCTACCTATTGTTGTTCAAATCTTGACAAGATCTACGCTTCCCGAGCTCTATGTTGTGTGTTATGCAAGAGTTTTACCACCTTAATTGACTATATTTAAGCCTTTTGGAGAACTCTAGGACCTAGATAAAAATGTTCAAAGAAGTTTCAACACTAATACTTAAATATAAAAAAAAAGTAATAAATATTTGTTTGCACCTAATATTTAAATCAATCCAATATAATATACATCTTTAACCATTATTATTAAGAAACCTTGGGTAATTATACTCATTCTCAGTGTAATTAATCGCTTACCAAGGTAAATTAGGAAACATTGAGTGCAAATAAAGTAATACATTTTTTAAGCGAAAAAATGAAGACGCCAACATATTAACAACAACAACAACAAAAAAGTAAAATGCACCCATTTGGTTGCTCAAGCATGCTGTACCATATGCCATTGAGCATTTAAGTAAAATGCACCCACTTGCTGCGCGATCGTAAAATGCTCTGCTCTACTTGGTCGCGCATTCAGATACAATTCAAATGTAAACCAAAAACAAAAGGTTCAAAGTGATAAATTGTACATTTAAGTTCTTTCGATTTGACGAATTACAAGGATCAATGTTTTGAAAAGGAGAATAAGTGGATCCATTACGGTCAAAATTAGAAGTTACAAATTGGTTAAAAGAAATAATTATGCATCCATGTTATCCATTAGAAAATGAATTAAATAATGAACTTTTTAAAACGGATTGAATATAAATAAGAATCATATTATCCATTCAAAAAATGAATAACCAATGAAAAAATAATATTTTAACTTTTACATTTTGTAAAGCCTCAAGTTTGGGAGACTAAGGAATGCATACACATGATATAGATATTCATATCATCTATAGATAACCCATTTTTACCCATCTCACACGGGTCGGGTCAGATGATATATCCACTTTTTAATTACTCATTTTTTACCCGTTCATATTCAACCAGATCCGTTTGCCACCCCTAGTTAAAATCAAATTAATTAATACGATAGAATGAGAAAACACAATTTAGTTAACCTTTTGACAACTAAAAGTATATCGTTTTTAATTAGAAAGCAGTTGTATATATATACATGCCGCGGACATAGTATAACAAAATATCAAAATTAAAACACTTGACAGGAGAATGGAAAAACAGGAAGAAGCAGCAAAACCATATCCAAATTTCCATTTACTGCAGACGTTCCAAAGATGGGCCTCCCTGGAAAGAATGCAGCAATGAGTTATGTGTGCTAGTCAGTAAGTTTTATAGCATGTTTGGCCGAGCTTCTTTTAGGCCAAAAGTGCCTTTTTTTCTGGGGCAAAAAGCACTTTTGGCCAAAAAAATTTGGTGTTTTCTGGGGCAAAAAACACTTTTGACCAAAAAAATTTGGTGTTTGGCCAAGCTTTTGAAAGGGAAAAAAATGCTTTTGAGGAGAAGCAGAAAAAAAATAGCTTCTCTCCAATGCACTTTTTTGAAAAATATACTTATAAGCAGTTTTTAAAGCTTGGTCAAACACTAATTGCTGCTCAGAAGTACTTTTCAAACTAATTAGCCAAACATAAACTGCTTCTCACCAAAATTACTTTCGAAAAAAGCACTTCTCAAAATAAGCTAGTTTTTGCAGCTTGGCCAAACAAGCTATTAGTAGCGACAGCAGATACAATAGAAAGAAACCTTTGAATTTCATCAATTTATGTCCAGAAACCTCAAAAGATTTCATCACTATATCTACGAACAAAATTCTGAACATCCACACTATTTTACTTGATCTCAGTGTAGAACTTATGCTGAAAATGACTCATGCAGATCAGTGTTAAACCACACAGAGCATCATCAATAAAGCATAATTTGTTCAACTTAAGGATCGACTTCACAAGAATGGAAGCAACCCTACCTTCCAAACATCTTCAACAGTCATTCCCCACGTTATTAAATACATCTTGGAAGTATTGAAAAATCGGTATTCCACTTCACAGGATCATATTTCAGGAAAAGACACGATCATCATTTTCTGAATAGATTGGTGAACAGTTGCCAACCAAAAGCATGCACTAAATGAAAGCTGATTATGAAAGAAGTTAGCTACTTCATCCCCCCCCCCCCCAAACCTAAAACAAAAAAGAGTAATTAACTACATTAAAGAGCGCTGCAGTTTTCAAGAATTTATCCAATGGCAAAAGGTGGATCGTGAACAAAGTTACCAGCGATAGCTACTATATACATGAGGATATCATACAATAATTATTCTTAGCGGTTCTGGTCAAGCAATGACTTATACATACCTAGAAGAATCACTTCTTAGTGGCAAACTCTTGCAGCAGTAGCATTCCGAAATTGATGGTTGCATAGCAGCTTATAGTTGCCATTCAATGGGAGGTATTCCCATCTTCTCCAAAAGTTGGTTTGTCTGCGAAAAATGCCTGCAGAAGTAAATACCATTGGAGGCATGAAAAACAGTTTTGATATTAGCTTCTAGTCAATTTAAGCACGAACTTCATAAAGCAGAGAACTAAACATGCCACATCAAGACACCCTCCGGGCTCCAAAGCACATCTGGATGCGAAATGAACAGCTGAAAAGGAAAAAAAAAAAGGGGGGGGGGGGGGGGGGGGGTAGAGACCTTATTCATACTCTAGCTAACACAACGTATCAGTCAACAACTATAGAAAACTAAGGCACGCTTGGGAACGTTAAAGCGTGTCATTACAGAAAAACCGCAGAAATCTCATGTTATAAGATGGCATCTCCTCAAGTAATGAGTAAATGGCTGGATATTGGCCACTGTTACACCATATGCAACTGCACTCTACCAAAAGAAATTAATCCAATCACATTACTATTTCTGGGCATCATGTGAGCTGCCTGCCCCATGCAAACAAGAGCAAAAAAAACCATATCATTTTACAGGGGAAGATTCTGACAATAAGCTGCTCTATAATTTTTTTCTTTATTCTTACACAACAAATAAAGAATAAATCAGAAGGAGAGGAAACAGGAGAAGGAAATCATGGATGACGAAGAAAATAACCTATTTTTTGACTGATCACTGTGATATATATTCCCTTTGTCTTTCTTTTGTGGGTGAGAGCAAGAAATTGTGATTTCAGAGGAAACCAGGCTCTTGAAACAAATAATAAGGCAGATTGGTTGCTCTTATGCATCATTCATGTTGTCGTCCTACCCCCTTCCATGAGCATATTTTTTATTACATAATGAAGAATGTTTAGAAAATAATATTTAATGCAACAGTAACAAGTAAACTGATATAACATGATTACAGCACTCCAAGATTTCTGTTGAAATGAGTTTCTATTGTCAAGGAAACACACCGACATCCAAAGAAGCCTCTGTTTGCAGACAAACCAGAAGGGTGTGCTGATTTGAGAACATGGTGCCTTGTTTCATCAACTAACCTGTAAAAAGGTTTGAAAATGATTAATTAGGAGGGAAAAGGAATGGTTCGTGACTTCCCATTTGAACCTCCTCAGCAGAATTTCCAATCAATTTCAAGAAAGTAGAAATGAACAGCTCAATTCCATTCCAGTGCTTCTAAATTTAAATTTGAGCTTTTGATAGAAACTAAAAGACATTTGAGAAATCTTCATTATGCATCCAAATCAATTACCTGAATCATAAACTTTAACCTTTTCAGAATAAAAATGGAAAATCAATACCTAACATCTAAAGTTGTACCAGGGATAACTCAATGGGGTGTCACCTCAACTAGCTGCAGGTAATCTGCAGCATGTTATTTCTAAGACAAGGAAAAGAAAAATCAGAAAGGAAAATCAGTGAAATAGATCTACTAATCCGGTGTTGATGGTGTAACCGTTTCTCTTAAAAAGAAAAAACATAACATAACAAAATTGTTCCAACTCAAGAAGAATAAGAACTACAACAAGAAGCCCAGTGTAATCCACAAGTGGGGTTTGGGGGATAAGAATGACCAGCTATTTTTTCTCAAAATTCGAGCAGGTTAGAAGAAACTATACAAGTGCAATATGTTTTTCTCTTCAAAAAGTATGACCTGAAAAAAAGAGCACCAGTTCGGATGATAATCTGGTGCACCTTCTCTATAGAGTTCCTCATGCACCCTTCAATAAGAGCACTGATTTGGATGATGGCATTCTACGTTTAATCTAAAACTACGAATTTGAGTAAGACTGGTGAGAAGAAGAATATTCAGTGAATAGTCAAGATGCCATCACTTTAGGGATATATAACACGTTTGACACAAGGTGCAACACTCTGATGATACTGAAGAATTAACGGAAAACTTATTAACAAAATCCTTGGCAGGGGGTAATTTTAAGATCTAGAGATCTAAGCTTGAGTCATAAAACTTCTGAAAGCAAATGATAAATACATGCTCTACTTCTCCTTCTCTTCAAGGTCCACCAGTTAAGAATCAATGCACATAAAATTTAGTTAAACTAGATGCTAATGGTTAAATCAAATGGCTCTCCTCA
This sequence comes from Nicotiana noctiflora, assembly GCA_032618575.1. Classification (NCBI taxonomy): domain Eukaryota; kingdom Viridiplantae; phylum Streptophyta; class Magnoliopsida; order Solanales; family Solanaceae; genus Nicotiana; species Nicotiana noctiflora. The sequence goes on along the minus strand of JASVEL010013433.1, from coordinate 214,955 downwards.
AGTACCAGCAAGAAGCTGAAGATGGAAGCAAAGAGATTTATTCACAGGAAATTCTAAAATTTAACCTGAAATCCACTATTAGACATTCAAAAATGTTTACGGATCATTTCCATATCCTTGTGCTGAATACACTGAACATCTAAAGTTGCAGATACAGTTCCATCAAAGGCAAAGGTTACAAGTGATGCCCATAAAACAACTAAACTGTCTTGAGACTAACTATTATAAAGTAGGGATTTTCGATCAGATTTTTAACATACATAATAGAGTATTAGCAGGCTTGTGATGAACTACCTGGCTTTTGCTTGGGCATAGTTTCCCCACAGAATGAAAACAACTCCTTCTTTCTTCTGAGAAATTGTTTTGATGACAGCATCTGTAAATTGCTCCCAGCCTTTATTTGCATGAGAATTTGCCTGGTGATGCCTAACTGAAAGTATATCAGGAAAAAGAAACGGCTCAAAATGCTAGTGATTAGTAGAAGACAAGAAGCGGTATCACTACTTCTCTTCACTTAAAAAGAAAAGCAAATAACATGATAAAGCATTCATCCAGCAACTTCTTCTTGCTGGTTTTAGAATATATAAAATACCACATAGTGGGGTTTGGGGAGAATAGTGTACGCGGACCTTACGCCTACCTCGTTGAGATAGAGAGGTTGTTTCCAATAGACCATCAGCTCAGTGAAACATAAGCACAACAGTAATGAAAAGAAAACAGCCAGAAACAAAAATGAGGAGCCATGGAAAAGAAGCACTAATAACTATACCGATCAAAAGAAATACTAATAATTATGATAAAGCATTCAAGACAAATGAGAAGGAGAATGAAGGGAGAAAAAAGGGAGTTCTCCTTTCCAAAATACGTGTCAGAAATCTTAATTTTTTAAAAAGATTAAAATGTAGCTGACAGCATTAACTTGTGAATTAAGGTAGATATAACCACATTAGATTGGAAAACAAAGGAGACAGATATTATCTCTGTAAAATGTTGAAAATTTGGATTGGAATCAAACTATGATGCAAGATTTTCCTTCTTTTTTTTGTGGAATAGCAAACTCTGGTGTAAGTGATCTGTCCATATAATTTCAAGCATCTGTATACATGTACAAATAGAAACCTATATCACTACTAGTGATTTTGAAGCACAAAAAGGTTACAAGGCCTTGCTTCGATTAAAGCGTGAAGTGAAGCCCTCGCTTCATTGAAGTGAAGCGCATTTTTTAAAAAGACCAAAAATAAACCACGCAAAGAGACAATATAAATAAGCACGTGCTCAATACAAAAACTACAAAGTAGATTGGGTAAAATCCTCCATAGGACAAGCAAAATCAAAACTAAAGGACAAATGGATCAACATATAATTCTACAAGATAGTCAAAATCTCCAATTCCATCATCATCATAGTATTGCTCACCATCTTCGCCAACTAGGGGATAGACTTGTAGCTACTTCGTTTTCCCTTCTACGTAAGCTTGAAGTACTCTCCCTTAAACCATAATGTTCTCCTCACCTCCACTTGCCTCCGCAACATCACCCCAAGTGAAATTAGAATCTCCATCAAATACTTCTTTACGATTTTTTGAGACTCTATTTAGTCATTCATTAGCCTCATCAATATTATCCAAACAAATTGGATCAATTGCATTGCGAGCATCGTACATATGCCTAATTTTCTATTGTGTTTAATGAACACTAGATCATTGAGACACTTTAGGGTTAGTCTAGTACTAGTTAACTTAATTATTTTATGTTGCTCATTTTCATTAGCGACCAACTACAATTATATAATCCCTTTTACACTTATGCATCTAGTAAATCCTTCTCACATCATTAAAGAGTTTCGTTTCAACACATACCCAACTGCATGCAAAGATCGATGAAGTTGATCAGACCGCCTTTTGACGATGGTCTCAAAGACTTTTTTATATTTTTTCTCGTCACTAAATGATAGAATAGCCTCCATAGCCCTATAGATAGCTTCATAAAGGTAGCCAATTCATGGTTTTTGCTCCCCATCCACCAAACGAAGTACTTTAATCAAAGGACCATCGATTTTCAAAGCATGAACAACATTATTCCAAAAGGTAGGAGAAACAATAATGTTTGCAGTATCTTTCCAGATTTACTAGTGGTGTATTCTTATGAAGTGAACAACCTTCTCAAATTGTTCTTTTGCAAGTGCATCCTATGCAAGGTCAAGAAAGCAGTAGCAAATCTTGTCTTGGCAGGTATCACAAAACTTCTTGTTGTGTGAATCTCCTAATCATATTCAATAATAAAAGTTTACTAACTTAAGAATGCCCTGTAATTGCCTAAGCAAAAGTTGTGGTGAGGGGTCTTTCTTTGAAAATGTCTCAAATTTATACAATGCGCTGCACATGAAGTCCGAGGTGCGGATACACTCCCTACAACTCATCACTCGTTTTAATATTTCCACTAACAATGTCATAACAACTTGAACAGCCTTATCTGCTCTAATTTTTTCTATAGTATTCTCAAACAAGGAGAACATTTTGATGGAATCAGTAGATGAGTCGCTAGTAAAAACGTATTCAAGAAACAAGCTTCCTTCAGAGAATTCATCAATACATTGATGATCATTTTTCCATTTCTTAGTGATCGCAATCTCTCTCCAGCTTTACGTCTCTCTCCTCCAACGTTCTCCCAACGGTTAGCTCCCCTTCGCCCCACCCACCCACCCTGCCCCCCCTCCGGCAACCCCACTCATGCCGGCGACGCCCCACAGGTAAGTTCACCTTTTGTTTTTCTCTCTCTCTTCCTCCTTCTCTCCCGTCCCCTACACCCACCATAGCTAGCCCGCTGCCCCCCTCTTAACCTCTCATATTTCTACCCCCCTCCCACTCCCTGACTCCGGCGAACATCCCCTCCTCCCCATTTGTATTTATTTTATTCTACCATTCTCCCTCTCCCCCTCCACCTTCCTTTCCCACCTCCTCTTCACCCCTTACCCCCCCCCCCTTTCTTTGAAATAGGCGCCCATCCCCCCTCTTTCCCGAGTCAGGCAGCCTCCCTTCCCGTTTTTGTGTGTGGTTGTTGGGTGTATGATTTTCAGGTACTAGTCGCGGCGGACGAGGCGAGCTTGCGGCGTTTGAAAGTGAAGAGCAAAGCAGTACCGGTCGGGACGTGCAAGCGTTGGCAGTAGTTGTCCTCGGGCGCATCAAAGCTTACTTTCAGGTTTTTCCATTGGGAGTTGGTACCTCCCGCTCTCTCGTCTACTCTGTACACCCTTTTACGCAGTCTAGCTAACACCATGTGTGTAGTTTACTCTGTGGCTATCTAGGTAGCATCCTTTTACATATTCTACTAAAGTTCGTGTGTGCGTCACTGTTTTCCGTAGTCGGTTGGAGGCATAGTGGCCGCAGCGGAGATGGTAGTGTAAGATCATGTCCTCGGGGGGTGGGGGTGGGGGTGGGGGTGGTGTGAGCAGGGGCGGGGAGCGGTTCTGTTGGCGGGACGGGAGGCAATGGTGGGAAGGGGATAGCGGGCGCGCATTGATAGAGGATCGGGTCGTGGAACATAGGCACACTAACGGGTAAGTCCATTGAGTTGGCGAAGATTCTTCAGAAGAGGTGGGTCAGCATAGCTTGTGTGCAAGAGACTAGGTGGGTAGGGTCGAGGGCGAGGAATGTAGACGCGTTTAAGTTGTGGTATTCTGGGGTCGTGAGGAGTAAGAATGGAGTGGGAATCTTGGTGGATAGGGAACTTAGGGAGTATGTGGTTGAGGTTAGGCGAGTGAATGATAGGTTAATGTCTATTAAGTTGGTTCTTGGTGGATGTGTCCTCAATGTCATCAGCGCTTCGCAAGCAGGCCTAGATGAGGGGGTTAAGAGGCTCTTTTGGGAGAGCTTGGACGAGTTGGTGAGCAGTATTCCCCACTCTGAGAAGTTAGTTATTAGAGGGGATATTATGGTTTTATTGGGGCTGCTGCTGGTAGTTATGGCGAGGTGCATGGTGGCTTTGGCCTTGGGGTTAGGAACAGAGAAGGCACTTCGCTGCTTGATTTCGTCAGGACTTTGAAGCTTTTGATTGCGAACTCGTCATTTCCGAAGAGGGAGAAGCATTTGGTTACTTTCAAAAGTTCAGCGGCGAGGACTCAGATTGATTACCTCCTCCTCAGAAGGAGCGATAGAGGGTTGTGCAAGGACTGCAAGGTTATCCCGGAAGAGTCCCTTTGAACTCTACATAGACTCCTAGTGAAGGATGTCGACCTCTGGGTGAAGAGGAAGAGGAAGGGTGCTCGGAGCCGACCGCGGATTAGATGGGGAGCATTAACAAAGGAGAAAGCCCAGGAGTTGGAGAGGAGGTTAGTTGATGGTGGAGCTTGGAGAAGTTCTGGGGATGCGGACACAATGTGGTCAGAGACAGCGAACTTGGTTAGGGAGGCAACGCGGGATGTGCTTCGGGTAGCAAAGGGCTATTCAGGCAGACATCAAGGTGACTGGTGGTGGAACGATGTAGTCCAAGGAAAAGTGGAGGCGAAGAAGGCGGTGTTTGCTAAATTGGCAGGGAGCACAGACGAGGAGGAAAGGAGAGTGAATAGGGAGAGCTACAAGGTGGCAAGGAAGGAAGCGAAGCTGGCAGTCACGGAAGATAAAAATGCGGAGTTTGGTCGTATGTACGAGGAATTGGGGGAGAAAGGCGGGGACAGGAAGTTATTCCGGTTGGTTAAAGTAAGGGAGAGGAAAGCTCGGGATCTAGACCAAGTTAGGTGCATCAAGGACGAGGATGGTAAAGTTCTGATGGGGGAGTCCCAAATCAAACAGGGGCGGCAGTCGTACTTTCGAGACATGCTTAACGAGGAGGGGGATCGAGACAAAGAACGAGGGGAGCTGGGGCATTCAGAGTGTCATAGAGACATTGTGTACTGCAGGCGCATTAGGGTGGAGGAGGTCGTGGGGGCTTTGCGTAAGATGAGTAGGGGTCGAGCGACTGGGCCAGACAAAATCCCGATGGAGTTCTGGAAATGCATGGGTAGGGGTGGAGGTGGAGTACAGCGGTGCCCGTGTATAAGAACAACGGGGATACCCAATGTTGTAATAACTATAGGGGTATCAAAGTACTTAGTCACACCATGAAAGTCTGGGAGCGAGTGGATGAGGCGAGGATGAGGGGGATGACGTCCATATTCGTGAACCAGTTCGGTTTCCTACTGCGCCGCTCCACTACAGAAGCTATCCACCTTGTCAGGAGATTGGTGGAACACTTCAACGATAAGAAGAACAACATGCACATGATGTTTATTGACTTGGAGAAGGCGTATGATAAGGCCTCAAAGGAGGTACCTGGAGGCGAAGAGCGTGTCGGAAGCTTACATCAGAGCGATCAAGGACATGTACGATGGAGGTAAGACTAGGGTTAGGATGGTGGGTGGCGACTCAGATTATTTTCCGGTAGCTATGGGGCTTCATCAAGGATCCGCGCTTAACCCTCTTATTTGCCTTAGTGATGGATGCACTAACACGTCATATTCAAGGGGATATGCTATAGTGTATGTTATTTGCTGATGACATAATCTTGATAGACGAGACGAGGGTCGATGTTAACGAGAGGCTGGAGGTCTGGAGATAGACTCTCGAGTCTAAGGGCTTCAAACTAAGCAGGTCTAAGACAGAATACCTGGAATGCAAGTTTAGCGCCGAGTCGAGCGAAGTAGGCAGGGACATAAAGCTTGGATCTCAGGTCATTTCCAAGAGGGACAGTTTCAAATATCTTGGGTCGGCAATTCAGGGGGACAAAGAGATCGACGAAGATGTCACTCACCGTATAGGGCGGGGTGGACGAAATGGAGGCTTGTATCAGGAGTCTTGTGTGACAGAAAATGCCACCGAAACTCAATGGGAAGTTTTATAGAGTTGTGATTAGACCTGTCATGCTGTATGGGGCGGAGTGCTGGCTGGTTAAGAACTCTCATGTTCAGAGAGTGAAGGTTGCGAAGATGGGGATGCTTAGGTGGATGTGCGGGCACACCCGGTTAGACAAGATTAAGAATGAAGTTATTTGGGAAAAGGGGGTGGCCTTAGTGGATGAGAAGATGCGAAAAGCGAGAGTTGGGTGGTTCGGGCATGTGCAAAGGAGAAGCCCTGACGCCCCAGTGATGAGTTGTGAGCGGCTGGCGGTGGTTGGCATAAGTCGAGGCAGAGCGAGGCCTAAGAAGTATTTGGGAGAGGTGATTAGGCAAGACATGGCAAGAATGCGAATTTCCGAGGACATGGCCCTTGATAGGAAAGTCTGGAAGTCTAGTATCAGGGTTATAGGATAGGGGCTTCTAGAACTCTTCGTACTTCATTCCCGGGGCTAGGTGGGGTTTGGTAGGGCTCTCCATAGATGACTTGCGTATTGTATTGTGTCCCCTTATGGTACTTACTTGTCGATATTATTGCATGTCATTTAATTTATGATTTTATGTTTAGATAATTATTTATGCGATTTATGCTGGAGTCACTAATTCTCTTTTGTTTTTCCTTTCTCCTTTCTTTTTCTTTCTCTTCTCCCTGAGCCGGAGGTCGATTGGAAATAGCCTCTCTGCCCTTTCGGGTAGGGGTAAGGCATGCGTACGTACTACCCTCCCCAGACCCCACTCTGTGGGACTATGTTGGGTAGTTGTTGTTGTTGTCCACTTATACATCATAATGGAACATCCATAGTTGTTCCATTCTACTTTATGATCCTCCACAATGTTTTTGTCTCTTCCACCTCTTTAATTAGATAAAGACCTCTAATTTCATCAATTTATTCTCCAAAAGGAAGTTTGTTTCTTGAATCCACTGATGCTAGCGACTCTTCCACTAATTCCATCAAAATATTCTCCTCGTTAAAGAATACTATAGAGAACATTGGACCAACTAAGGTTGTTCAAGTTGTTATAGACGATGCTAGTGAAAATGTTAAAGCGAGTAATAGTTGACAAGAGGGGTTGCTCTGATGGTAAGTAACCTCTACTTCCAACTAAGAGGTTATGAGTTCGAGTCTCCCCAAGAGCAAGGTGGGAAGTTCTTGGAGAAAAGGATGTCGAGGGTCTATTTAGAAACAGCCTCTCTACCCCAAAGTAGGGGTAAGGTCTGCGTACACGCTACTCTCCCCAGACCCCACTAAGTGGGATTATACTGGGTTGTTGTAGTTATTGTAATAGTTGAAAAGGGTGTACCCGCACCTTCAGTGGACTCCATACGCAACTCATTGTATAGTTTGATATTCCGTGATATTTTCAAGGAAAGACCCTCCATTACAATTTTAGTTCAGTCATATAGGTTGCATTCTTATATTAGGTCAAAGGCTTTTATTGGATATAATGAGGAGATTCACGCAAAAAAAAAAAGAAGTTTGATATCTACCAAGATAAGTTTTGCTTCAGCTTTCTTAATTTTGCGTAGAATGCACTTGCAAAAGAACATTATGAGAAGGTCGTTTGCTTCATCAAAATACACAATTCGTGCATTTGGAAAGAAAGCTGGGAACATTATTATTTCTCCTACCTTTTGGAATAATATTATTCATGCTTAAAAATTGGTGGTCCTTTGTTTAAAGTGCTATAATTGGTGGATAGGAGCAAAAATCATCAATGGACTACCTTTATGAAGTATGGACAGCGCTAAGGAGGTTATTCAAGCGTCATTTGGTGATGAAAAGAAATATAAATGTCTTTAAGATCATCGATATAAGGTGTCGGGGCAACTTTATCGACCTATGCATGCAGTTGGGTATGTTTAGAGCCCGAAACTCTATTATGACAACTATGAGAAGGATTTACTAAATGCTACAACAAGTTACAAGTTACGACTTTGTTGGTAAGTTGGTCTTGAGAAATATGAGCAACATAAGATAACAGAGCAGATTAGTACTTAATTACAAGAATGCTAAGGAACTTTTTGGATATCTAATGGTTGTAAGACAAAAAAAGAAAGGTACCAAGTGAGTGAGTGCTTTTATGCTTCTTTATAGCTTTAAATTTTAAGTTATTTCTTTATATTAACTTTTGAATATTTGTTCTACTTCAACAGGTGAACTATGAAAGCAATATGGTTCTTCCACTCCAGAGTTAAAAAAGTTTGTTGTCAAAGTTTTAGGTCTAACTTGTAGCTCGTCTGGATGTAAAAAGAATTAGAGCCTGTTTGAATATGTACGAAGAACGACTGAGTATATTGAATAACTAAATAGTATCTCAATTGTCCTAACTCTTACTAATTATTTGCCATAATTTACTCGTAGATTCATACTACGAAGAGAAATAGACTAAGCGTAAAGCATCACATGATCTAGTGTTCACTAAATACAATAGAATATTGAGGCGTTGTTACAACGCTTGCAAAAAATTGATCCAATGTGTTTGGATAATACAAACAAGACTAACGAAGAGCTAACAGGAGTCTCAGAAAATTATGAAAAAGTATTTGAAGGAGATTCTAACTTAACTTGGGGTGATGTTGCAGAGGTAACGAAGGAGAACATTTACGGTTTAAGGGTAGTACTTCAAGCTTACATAGGAGGGGAAAAGATGTAGCTACAAGTCTATCCCTAATTGATGAAAATGAAGATGAACGAAGAAGATGATGAGCAATATAATGATGATATGGATTTAGAGATTTTGACAATCTTGTAAAACAAAATAGGATGCTGATCCATTTTATACTTTTTGATTTTGTTTGTCCTTTGTAGGAATTTGTGTTGTCTATTATTTAGTTTTTAAATTAAACATTTGCTTATATATATATCGTCCTTGTGCAAGGTTTATTTTGTTCTTTTTTCTTTAAAATTGTGAAGCGCTTCATTTCACGCTTTAAGCGAAGCAAGGCCCTGCTACTTTTTGTTCTCTTGCTTGTGGCATGTCCTGGCATTAAATATTGATAGTTGGTCACTGAAGGCGTACGACGGGCTTGTTTGTGGTATGCATATGGCGGCCACTAATAGGTGGGCCGAAGGCACAAGAGTGCTTGTAAGTTAGAGCAGCTAAGACCAAGGTGCCCCATAGTACAAGGAATTCAAAGACTTCCAACAGTATTATGGAGCACCGCCAACACATCATGGGACAAGACAGAAAGCAATTCATGACAATATAATGCAAATTCTTTATCATAGGAATCACGTCTGTAAATTTTTATGTTTCAGTCATGTGCATGCAATCAAAAAAGAAGGAAATAAAATTGAGCATAAATAAAGCCTGAAATATGACAGATAGTCTAACAATACGATTACAAAATACAGAAAATTTGATACAGTAGGCACAGATGTTTCAAGTTTCAACCTAGAACAAACATCTAAACTTATGCTGAAAGTAGCTGAATCACTCTTCTACCTACTTTACTATGACTTTCTTATATTTTCCCCAAATCGAATTCTCAGATCTTCTAATCACCCCTAACTGATTTATGCAGAGAGAAAGAGACGGAGAGAAATACAGAGATATTACTTCAGTTAATCTTATTTTTACTTCATTTGAAATTAATCTTCTCAAGTACATTTGTGGCAATAGCCATATAATATAGTCTCAAAAAGCAATGAGAAGAAAAGAATCCAAAAGGAATGCGCGCAGACCAATATATAAAACCATTGAAGAGGTGGAAGTTTTACCTGTAAGAACAGCATTAAGAAGCAGAACACCCTATGAAGCAACATGGTGTATGTCAGAGAATTACTTAAAGGAAGAAAAAAATGGAAGGCTATAAAAGTGCGAGACATCAGTTTTTTATTTTTTGGGCCATAAAAGGCTATGAAAGTGGTTTATAAAGTTATTGCTGCTGAGAAGAATAAACAGGCAGGCAGCATCACAGAAATTTAATAATGAATCCTGAACAACTCAAATTTCCTGCTTAAACTAAGTACTAATCTAGGCCAAGTATGCTCTAAACAGAAACCTTGTTACCATAACAAGAAGCAAGCATGCTTTCAAGTATGCAAGTAAGCCGGAACATCTCTTCCTAATACCAGAGCTACACAGGAGTGGTGTAAGTTGAGAATTTCTACGATATACAGCTTTGTCCGACAGTTAAGCACCAAATATGCCACCAGTCTTTGTAAACCCAGGGTGTACCATGTACTGTATTGTCTTAGTTTACCAAAACTCACAAGTTCCAAATTTTAAACTACTTACTGTCATTTCTATCAAATAAGCTTACATAAATATCAACTTAGAGATAAGAACCACCACTATTCTACTATCATGTAAAGAAACTACAATATCACCATGTACTCGATAGATGGCAACAACTCTTAAAAAATGATGAGGTCTTGATACAGAAAAAATCAAGGATCTTTGATTAGTTTATCTTGAAAGTTAAAGTTGAAACCATTTGCAGATTGTTACACAGTTAATAACCAGGAATTGTAACAATCTCATTTATCAGTGGCAATATTAGGTTCAGTAAACAAAACACAGTAAATATCATGCTGTCACATTTTTGCTTAAATATCAACAATAAATTTCCATGAGTTTAAGTGAAAGAGATCAGAAGTGGATAGTGGTAGAATTATGACCATGGTTCATAAATTATCAGCTGTCTCTCTACCTCTACACACTATCCTCCCCAGACCCCAGTCATCCACTCTGAGATTACAATGTGTATGTTGTTGTTGGCTTGCTGCTTTAAATATCACACCATGTATAAAATATGCCAAAGGACTGATAGTGAAAATTGTCTAAGGTAACAACCAGTGTTTTAAAAGGCGTGAGCGTAAGGTGAGGCGTTCTACATATGCCTCAGCGAGTCGTAAGCCCCGAGGCACGGGGCGTAAGCCCATGAATATTTAGTTTTTAATATTTCATAAAATAATATATTAACAATAAATATTTTTAAATAGGTAGAATTGCATAAAATTTGAAGAAAGCAGTAAATAAGTGAAATATTATATATATATATATATATATATATATAGATGTGCACCATCCCACAAAAAACTAGTCAAAATAATCCATTATATTCTACTTACAAGCAAAGTAATTTGAGTTGAAAAGAATAAAGTTTTCTACATGGAGCAACAAATTGGATGACTAACCTGCATTTGAACTTTGAACTTGTTGCTATGGAGTAGAACGGAGTTTTCTTTGTATTCGCAAAAAAAAAAAAAAATTGACTTTTTGTTGCTTTTGTGAGATAGTAGCAGACTAGCGGACAAGATAAAGAGTTGGAAAAACATAAATTAGGGCTTCTAGCAATAAAAAAAGGTCTTGACTTTTAACTTAATGTTTCAGTTCCTTTTTAAAACGTTTGAGTAATTACAAGCTGACTTTTGAGAATTTGGGTATTATATTAAGAACTTATTCAGCAAATTTTGTTTTAATTTGAAAAAATCTCTTGGGCTTACGCGTCACTGCAAAAATGCGCCTCAACGCCTGGGCGTACGCCCCGAATTGCAAGGTGTACGCCTCTTGAGACTTTCGCTCCCCACAATCACCTCGGAATATTTTTGGTTGGCCTCGCCCAAAAAACGCCTTTTAACATACTGGTAACATCTCGTTGCTTTTGACTAAACAAACTGATAAGTAAAGCACAGTAGAAAAAACCAAATTAATATGATACTCATAAAGTAGATGAAAAGTTCCAGCAAGAAGTTCCGAAGCACCTGTAAAGCCCATTGTTCCAGATTTCCATGGAGTGGTATTGAACAACCCAAATCTTGCTTAAGTTCTTTATATATGTTCACCAGACTCGAAGGGACTTTCACACCTCTAGGCACCGAGAAAGAGAGACCCATTGCCTGACCTGGCCCATGATACGGATCCTGAAATCACGTTGAAAAAGGATCATGCTGCTGCAAGCTAGAAAAATGCTTCCAGAAGGCTAAAATATCTCCAAATATCAGCATAGCTTCATTACCGAACTCTTGAAGATGAAAAAACAAATCGCTAATGGAGATTTGCTAAGAGAACCAAAGCAACTTTTGTATTTTATTTTTAGTTAAGAGAACTTTGGTGTTTTAAATGATCAAATGCGTTAAATGGAGGAACTTAATAACATCTTGATATTTCAGATGGTTGCATTTCAAAGACTAAAAACCAATTATCACATGTGCATTGTGCTGTGTAATAGTTTACTGTCTCTTTTGGGGTAAGGTTGTAAAGTTTGCATTCAATTCAAACCAATGTGTATACAGGTTGTCGTTCCTTGAGAACATACTATTAGTAACATGTGAATGCTACCTTCAAACTAGAAACTTTACCTGTCCAATGATGACAGCCTTTACCCTGTCAAATGAAGTAGTATTAAGAGCATTGAAAATCAGATGCTGTGGGGGGTAAATTGGGACACCACCACTAATTTCCTTTTCAACAAATCTGCACAAGTTCTTTGCATAGGGCTTCTGAAATTCCCCTGGCAGTGCTTCCAACCATGTCTCCTCGACCAACAGTTCCTCTAACTTCACATATCCTACGCCATCACCTAACAATTGGTACACAAGAGATGCCTTTTCAGTGCCTAGAAAGGAATAAGCAGTTTAAACAAATGATATGAAACAGAAAATAGAGCCACATCTTAAAATAAAGAGTGAATATAACAAATTGGTCTGCGAATAGCTATCTTACTTTTGATACTGAAGTCCTACTTTGCTCTTTCACAAGAAAAAACAAATATTAAGTATAAGTAGAAAATGTTCAACTCGTACATTTATCTCACGAGTAGTTAACAAATACTGCAGAAAAAATATGTTTTCTTTTGTCAAGCTACTGCGCAAGAGCCTAAACTATCTTGTGGCTTGGTTTGCTGTCGTAATCTTGAAATGCATCCAATTCAATGATGTGTTTTTCTTTCTGCTAACAACATGAACATCTAAACATTAAAGGAAAAAGAACATGTACCACAAATATATGTACAAACATCAAAAACTTTTAAATCAGCAACTCTTTCGCACTCAGTTTGCTTGCCCACTTCAATATATATAACCAGAATAGACAGCATGAAAATATAATCTATTCAATATTTCCTGAGAAAGATGTCAGATTCTTATTTGAAAATTATTTTTCTAGAGGAGTAAAATAGTGGATGAAGTTAAAATGTGGTCGTTCAAACCTTTTGTGGCATTGAAAATGCATCACAATCTACCAACTGAAAAAACAACACAAAATAGAAAGTGAAACAAGCTTTTCCAAAATGTTCAAGTGAAAATAAGGACCAAGTTAGTAAATACACAATCTTACTGGAACCAAATATAATTTTTCAAGAAAAGTGAAAGGAGCAATATTTAACAGACCATTTGCATTTAACTTGGAGATTTTATCAGAGCATAGTTTGAGGTTCATTTTGGCCTTTGCAAGCGATTTGTTGAACTCCATTCTCGACTTTTGCTCGGACGTTATCATTGTATCTTTGGGGTCTTTGTTGCCGCCGTCTTCACCCGACAATGAAGATGAGAATGAGTTGTCAGCGGAAGATGGCAAGGATACCCGCTTTAGCCGCTTGGCTGCAGGTTGCTTGAATAGATCCATTAGGGTTTTGGAAGAGGAAGACGCCATTTTTGCTTGGGTTTCTCTTCAGAAGGAGCGAGTAGTGGTGAGAAGAGGAAATGGCGCCTAAAATCACCTAGGGAGACTAGTCTCTGGATTGGAAAAAAATACTCTACCCCGTCAATGAATATTTAAAAACTCACTAAAGTACACCAAATTGTTATAAAATAAAGACGGTAAAATGAAGACAAGTTTACAGATACTAATATATTATTGGAATTCAAATTGATGTAAACAATGAAGTAAAAACTCTTCTATTCAGGGGCGTACGCATAATTTTTAGTAAGTGGTGTCACATTTAATTGATGGCCTATGACCCAAATGAGTTCGGGAAGATGATAGATTGAGAAGCAAAGTAAGTAGTAGCAAGCTAGCACAAATACTTATTGCAAGTTCAAGAAGGGTATTCTGAATTAAGCGTCTAAAAAGTGTTAAAGATAATTATTATTGCACTTTTATTGTAAATGATCCTTTGTCCCTACTCTTAATTTAGTGGTGGAGGTCTCACGTTTGAATCCTTAAAACATTTTCATCCTTTTAAGCTCAGAAAAATGAAAAGTTACATACACAAGGAGTCGAACCCTGAACCTTTGCTATCATAATCAAAGGCTTAACCATTGAACTAACAACTTAATGTTGTCAAGTGATGTCACTTCAGATAATATGTAAGTTTTTACTGTTCATATGCCATTTACAGTAGCATTTTTAATTAAAATTTCTGACGAAGCGGTGTCATGTGACATCGCTTCGGTATACGTGCGTCCGCCCCGGCTTCTATTTATAGAAGAAAAGAAGATGTTGTGTAAGCTACTACAAGCTGCTATGTAAGCTGCTACTGCAAGCTGCTGTGTAAGCTGCTACAAGCTGCTGTGTAAGCTGCTACTCCAAGCTGCTGTGTAAGCTACTACAAGCTGGTGTGTAAGCTGCTACTATATCCGATATGGATAATCTTCTACCGAGGGTAATGTTTATTCATAACCGGATATTGAAAGGATAAACTTATTATACCCGGTATGGATAATCTTCTACCGGGGGTAATGTTTATCCATAACCGGGTACCAAAATGATAAGCTTATTCGGGAGGCTTATTCCAATAGAGTACTAAATAGATAAATATATTTACGGCGAAGTCACATACGGATAAGCTTCTTCAGGAAGCTTATTTACAACGGAGTATGAACATCCATAATATAATATATTTATAACACTCCCCTTGGATGTTCATTAAAAGATAATGTGCCTCATTAAAACCTTACTAGGAAAAACCACGTGGGAAAAATCCTAGTGAAGGAAAAAGAGTACACATATTTAGTAATACACATTGCTAGGTGCCTTGTGAGCACGTGATTTTTACCCTACAAACGAGTTATTCCTATAAAATTCAAAATAAATGTTTTTTCCTTTTTTATTCTAAGTTTTGTGTGAATTTGGTGTTAGTTGTTTTGCATGTTATTTGCGTGTGATAAATAAAAATACCGAAATTTGCATCTTTAGGAAATTAATTCTTTTTCTAACAAATTAAAGAAAAATTAAAAAATTAGTTAGCTTTTAAATTGAAAATTGTCAAAAATAGGTAATTAGTTTAATTTTTAATAAGTTTCAAATAATTACAAAGTATAATAAAATACAAAAAAAGAATAAATACCAAAAATACAAGTTAGAATTAAAATGCAAAAAATAGTAATACATAATAAAGGGGGAAAGAATTGAATAAGGAGATTTGGGCCAAACACCCTCAGCCATTCTTCAGCCCCAACGAAATCCCACCGGCCCAAAATGCCCCAGCCCAAAACACTCTAAACATGCCCGACCCAACCAATCCACCCCAATCCCAAACGACCCCCGTTGATCTGGACCGTTGGATTCTCGTGATCCAACGGCTAAAATTCAATCTTGTATTTTAATATACCAAAACAAAAAAAATACCCCCAAACCCGTTACACCCCTCCATTTCCCCCAAACCCTAAAAATCCTATTTCTCTTCTCTCAAAATCGCCGCCCCATGCCACTGCTGACCGCTCGCCGAAAATCGCCCACGGCGGCGGTCAGCCACCAAACAACTCCAAAATTACACCATCAAACCCCCATAACCTCTCCATTCCGACCCCCAGAACATCTAGTTTCGAATCCCTACCAATCGGCTCGAATCTCCAATCGAAGAATCGAGCGGAACCCTAGTCGCCTCTGTTTGACTCCAAAACCATATCCCACCACCACTAAGCTTCCCTCACACCACCACTACCTCCATTTCGTGTCAAACATTACCCCAACTCGCCGACTGCTAAAGCACAAAAGACCCCGGATTTTACTTCATACGGTTAAGGCATGAATAGCAGGTTTGGTTCGAATTGGAATTTAGTCGTGTGTTCTCACGATTGAAAACACACGGTTAAATTCCGTTTCAAATCCAAAAAATACAATGAAAGATAGGCGAAAGGCAGTTCGCATTTTTGAGCCGCCATGATTTCTCCGGGTATCGGTTCTAAGTTCTCTTTCTCTCATTTTTATCTATTAGTTTATTTCAATCTCATTACCTCGTCTCCATTTTTCTTCCCTTTTCTGCTTTAATTTGGAGTTAAAGTCAGTATGTTTGCCTGAGCATTTCGAATCGCTGATTCAACATTGTTTGTTGTTACTTATGTGATTATATGTTGTGAGTGATTCAACAAATGTCGTCGAGTAGTTAGTTTCACAATTCTTTGGTTTTGCCGAGACTTTTTGTTTTGAAGTCATTGTTTTGACGATTGGCATTGTCGATTAGTTTCATGAGTTTGTTTATTAGCATTTTAGGGCAGAAATGGACACTATAAATCACTGTTGGATCGAGATTCCCTTTCTTTTGAACTGTTGTTTAATTAAGTGGTGAATTGGATACAGTTGTTGGTAGTTAAGGATTGAAGGGTGTAACTGATGAAGGGTAATGCACATTAGGACTGCTGGTGGAACCTGCTGTATAGCAGAGTTCACCACCAGTTGTCCCCTGTTTATTAATTTTAATTAATGAGACCCATACCTGGACATTTTTAGTGGCTAAAATAGAGAATATAATGGGTTGAGCAGAGAAAGGGATGGGCAGGGGTATTAGTTTAGGTGGTGGCATTCAGTCAGGAAGAATTTAAAAAAAAAAAACTATAAGTATAGGATAGACAGAGGCAGATGGTTGTTTTTAGTAGTTTTCCTTCCATTATTTCCAACTAGAATGCTCATTTGCTTGTGCTGCTGTGATTTTATATGGCCTATCCCAGTTTGTTCCTAATTTTTCTTCATTCAGGTCTTTTGTTGCTCGTGTTTTGGCCTTGAGGATGTATTCCCCGACTTTGAGTGGTCGTACTTTGGCCTTCTTGTTGTAATACCTTGTCCTGTTGTTGTTGCTTCTGTTGTTGTTGCTGCTTCTGTTGTTGTTGAGGCTGTTGTTGTTGTGGTGGTTGTTGTTGTTCTGTTGTCCTGTTGCTTTTGTTGTTCTGTTGCTGTGGTTATTATGTCTTATTGCTGCTGCAACTGACCTCCCTTCATTGTAATTGCCAGGTACACCTCTATATCTATGCTGTGATTTTGAGTTCAAGTCATGAAATAAAATGTCTGTTGAAGATCCTTTTGAATTGCTCTACTTAGTCATAGTTTGAATCGTATCAATTTTATATTGTGTAGACAATATTTGTATTTTAAAAGTCGGACTGATGGACTGATAATCATTTAATTGTTAGATACAACATAGTTCTAATACTGTGTAGGATCATCTTATATGTAGTTTTTTTTAGTTCAATATTCTATTGCACGTTTGAACTTTCGAAATTTTTAGATTGTTTGGACTAGTATTTTACTATACTAATATGCTTGAAGTACTATGATCCTTTATAATAATAAAGTAAATTGATAGATTTGAATTTTATTTAATATGGTATGTAAAATCTGGAATTGTTTCATTAAGTCGCCTATTGTTTAATTTTCATTCTAATCTAGAAATTAACAAATGCAAATAGCAATGTGTTTAAATGTTTGTTTTAGCATATTAATAATTTTGGTAGGTTAGTTATTCATTAGAATTTTTAAACAGATAATAATAGTCAGAATTTGTTAAAAAATAGTAGTGTTAATAGAATCACTTGAAATTTTAATAATCCAGGTTGTGTTTCATTTGTTTCTTACTGAACGTGCCTATAAACGAATAAAAAACAATGTTAAAAATAGTAGGCTCAATAACTCCTGAGATTCCATCATTGGAAATTTGTTGCATGATAATGCGTCTGAGCTGGATCACAAGCCCAAGGGAAAGGAAACATAATTAGAGATATTTTTGGGTCAGCAATTCCAGGCCCAGAATTTCAAAGACAAATTATTAAAAGTCCAAATAGAATAAATGCATACTAAGAACACTAGAGAGTTAAATTCACAGTCATAAGTTAACTAACTTTTGGAGACGCAAATTTAATAGAGAATTATAGTTATTTTAAGTTGGCTTTTTTTAAATAAAATGAGACGAGCCTCGCCAAATCGAATACATAATTGCAGTGTCCTCAATAATTGCTTACAAAAATACCAGAATTAGGAGGACCGTTTAAAAAATTTCACGATTTTCCCCAAAGTTAAACGACACGATAGACTCTTTACGCATGACTTTAACAAAATATTTTCCTAAATACGGGTGCGCATTTATGTGACCCAAATCTACTCTCGGCGAAACTGAAATATATTAAAGTCGCAGGCGTACTGGTTGCGGTGTGACTCGAAATGTATTTTCGTGACGTTGTAATTCTTCCAAAATTAAAAAACGGAATATAAGAGCACATAAATAAAAAATATATAAAGAAATCAGATAAAAACAAAAATTGCAGTTGAGCGACCGTGATAAAACCATGGAATCCGGGAGTGCCTAACACCTTCTCCCGGGTTAACAGAATTCCTTATCCAGGTTTCTAATTTCGCAGATTGTAATACAAAGTCATAAAATTCCTCGGTTCGGGATTAAAACCGGTGACTTGGAACACCATTATTTTCCCAAGTGGCGACTCTGAACTAAATAAATAAATCCCGTTTCGATTGTCCTTTAATTGGAAAAAGTCCCTCGCGCTCCCGCAGTAAGCGTAAAAAGGAGGTGTGACATGCCTCATTGAAAATCTTATAAGGAAAACCTCTTGGGAAAAAACCTTAGTAAGGGAAAAGGAGTGCATCGCATATTTTACTTCCCCTGATGGAAACCTTGTTACAAATATTTGAGTCTCCGCATTCCAATCTTGTATACCATCTTCTCAAAAGTTGCAGTTGGCAAAGATTTAGTGAATAAATCTGCTGGATTATCACTTGAACGGATTTGTTGCACATCAATGTCACCATTTTTCTGAAGGTCATGTGTGTGGAACAATTTTGGTGAAATATGCTTCGTTATATCTCCTTTTATAAATCCTCCCTTCAATTGAGCTATGCATGCAGCATTGTCTTCATATATAATTGTGGGTCTTTTTTCACATTCCAAACCACATTTTTCTTGAATAAAATGAATTATTGATCTCAACCATACGCATTCCCTACTTGCTTCATGAATAGTTATTATCTCAGCATTATTTGAAGAAGTAGCAACAATAGATTGCTTTGTGGAGCGCCATGATATGACAGTACCTCCATACGTAAATACATATCCTGTTTGAGATCGAGCTTTATGGGTATCACATAAATAACCTACATCTGCATAACCAACAAGATCTGCACTATCTTTGTTAGCATAAAACAAACCCATATCAATAGTTCCCTTTAAATATCGCAATATATGCTTAATCCTGTTCCAATGTCTCAGTGTAGAAGAAGAACTATATATTGCCAGTAAATTAACGGAAAATGCTATGTCAGGCCTTGTAGCATTAGCAAGATACATTAGTGCACCAATTGCACTAAGATACGGTACTTCGGGACCAAGGAGTTCCTCGTCCTCTTCTGGAGGTCGGAACACATCATTATTCACTTCAAGTGATCGAACAACCATTGGTGTACTCAATGGGTGTGCTTTGTCCATGTAAAAGCGTTTTAAGACCCTTTCTATATATGCAGATTGATGGATAAAAATCCCTTCTGCTAAATGTTCAATTTGCAGACCAAGACAAAGTTTTGTCTTTCCAAGATCTTTCATCTCAAATTCTTTTTTAAGATATTCAATTGCCTTTTGGAGCTCTTCTAGAGTTCCAACAAGATTTATGTCATCAACGTAAATAGCAAGTATAACAAATTCTGATGGCATTTTCTTTATAAAAATGCATGGACAAACAACATCATTTATGTAACCTTCTTTCAGTAAATATTCACTAAGGCGATTATACCACATGCGCCCGGATTGCTTTAAACCGTACAAAGATCTTTGTAATCTAATTGAATACATTTCTTGAGATTTTGCTTCAGGCATTTTAAATCCTTCAGGGATTTTCATATAAATTTCATTATCAAGTGAACCGTACAGATAAGCTGTAACTACATCCATTAGATGTATTTCAAGCTTTTCATGTAGTGCTAAACTGATGAGATATCGAAATGTTATGGCATCCATAACAGGTGAATATGTTTCATTAAAATCGACTCCAGGTCATTGTGAGAATCCTTGTGCAACAAGGCGAGCTTTATATCTTTCAACTTCATTTTTATCATTCCTTTTTCGCATAAAAACCCATTTATGACCAACTGGTTTTATACCAGCAGGTGTTTGGACAACTGGTCCAAATACCTCTCTTTTAGCAAGTGACTTCAATTCCAATTGAATTGCCTCTTGCCATTTTGGCCAATCGGATCTTTGTCGACATTCTTCGACAGATCGAGGTTCGACATCCTCACTATCTTTCATAATGTTAAGAGCGACATTATATACAAAAATATTATCCACCACTATTTCAAAACGATTTAAATTAACCTCATCACCGGTCGAACTTATTAAAAGTTCTTCACTTACATGAGCTTCGGGTTCATTGATTTCTTCAGGAATCTCAGAACTAATTAGATCTTGGGTCTCTTCAGGAGATCCCTTCATAGTATCATTTTGATCATTTGCCGATTTTCTTTTTCGAGGATTTCGATCCTTAGAACCCAAAGGCCTACCACGCTTCAGGCGTGCTTTAGGTTCACTAGCTCTTATGCTAGTAGATGGTCCTACTAGAACATCAATTCGGATAGGCACATTCTCTGCAGGGATATGTGACTTAGTTATCCTTTTCAAATCAGTAAATGCGTTTGGCATTTGATTTGCTATATTCTGTAAATGGATGATCTTCTGGACCTCCTGAATTACATATAGGGGTGCGTGGATCAAAGTGAGATAATGATGAAACTTTCCACACAATTTCTCTTTTGATTTCCTTTTTCTCTCCCCCTAATTGTGGGAAATTTGTTTCATCAAACCGACAATCTGCAAATCGAGCAGTAAATAAATCTCATGTCAATGGTTCAAGATAGCGAATAATAGAGGGTGATTCAAACCCAACATATATTCCTATCCTTCTTTGTGGTCCCGTTTTACTGCATTGTGGTGGTGCTACTGGCACATATACAGCACATCAGAAAATTCGTAAATGGGCAATATTTGGTTCATGACCAAAAACTAATTGTGACGGAGAATATTTATTATAATGTGTCGGTCTGAGACAGATAAGTGATGCTGCATGCAAGATAGCATGGCCTCAAATAGTAGTGGGCAATTTCGTTTTCATAAGTAGCGGTCTTGCTATCAATTGTAGGCGTTTAATAAATGACTCTGCAAGGCCATTTTGGGTATGAACATAAGCTACATGATGTTCAACTTTTATCTCAACTGATAAACAATAATCATCAAAAGCTTGAGATGAGAATTCTCCAGCATTATCGAGGCAAATAGCCTTTATAGGATAATCTGAGAATTGTGCCCTTAATCGAATTATTTGGGCTAATAGCTTTGCAAACGCCAGGTTGCGAGATGATAATAGGCACACATGAGACCATCTTGAAGATGCGTCTATTAGGACCATAAAATATCTAAACAACCCACTTGGTGGGTGAATAGGTCCACATATATCCCCATGTATATGCTCTAAAAAGGCAGGGGATTCAATGCCAACCTTCATTGGTGATGGTCTAGTGATCAGTTTGCCTTGATAACAAGCATCACACAAAAATTCGTCATTCGTAAGAATCTTTAGGTTCTTTAACGGATGCCCACTCGAATTTTCAGTAATTCGTCTCATCATTATTGATCCAGGATGGCCCAAACGGCCATGCCAAAGCACAAAAGTATTTGAATCCGTAAACTTCTGGTTTACGATAGAGTGTGCTTCAACTGTACTAATTTTTGAATAGTATAAGCCAGAAGATAAAGTTGGTAACTTTTCTACAATGCATTTCTAGCCAGAAATATTCTTTGTAATACAAAGATATTCCATGTTCATTTCATTTATTGTCTCAACATGATACCCATTTCGGCGGATATCTATAAAACTCAACAAGTTTCTTCGGGACTTGGAGGAGAATAATGCATTGTCTATAATAAGTTTTGTTCCCTTAGACAAAAAGATAATGGCTCTTCCGGAGCCTTCAATCAAACTTATATTACCAGAAATTGTTGAAAAATTTGCTTTTTCCTTATGCAAATAAGAAAAATATTTCTGATCCCTCAATATGGCATGAGTTGTTCCACTGTCAATAACACAAATATCTTCATGATTTGTCTTTGATCCAAACATAATTTGAGGATTATCCATATTCTTCAAATGACATAAATAAAACATATTATAGTAAACATCAAAATATAACTTTTATTTATGTACAACAATCACATAATCATACTATCTAATACGAACAACAAAAATTAAAATATTTATATTTCTACAGATTCACTGCCGATTACGTGACTTGTTTCTCCTTCTGGGAATGCAAAGTAATCAGCTACATCTAAATGCATGAAGTCAAAATTATCTTCAGAGATAAAATTTGCTTCAGCATTTTTATTTGTCTTTTTCAAGGAGGCTTGATAAAGCTCAACCAGGTGCTTTGGGGTACGACAGGTATGTGACCAGTGCCCTTTTCCTCCACATCTATAACATGCACTTTCAGTATTTCGTGCTTGCACCGCTTCATGCTTTTGTTCCTTCCTTTTCCACTGCTGGTGGCAAGGAGGGTTCTTTGGTGCATTATTATTACCATGATTGGGATTTCTTCCCCAACCACGGCCATGACCACGACTGGGGCCACGACTTCTTTCACGTTTGGCTTGGTGGAAGTTCGTCTCATTCACTTCAGGGAATGGACAAGAACCAGTAGGTCGACTTTCATGGTTTTTCATTAATAGCCCATTATGTTGCTCGCCTATAAGAAGATGTGAGATAAGTTTAGAATACCCTTTAAATCACATCTCTCAATATTGCTGCTGCAAGAGCATATTCGAGGCATGAAAAGTGGTGAAAGTTTTCTCCAACATGTCATAATCAGTAATATTATCACCACATAATTTTAGTTGGGAAATAATTCTGAACATAGCGGAATTATACTCACTAATAGATTTAAAATCTTGTAGCCTTAGATGAGTCAAATCATATCGTGTCTGTGGAAGAACGACCATCTTCAGGTGGTCATATCTATCTTTTAAATTATTCCACTGTATGACTGGATCTTTAATAGTAAGATATTCTATTTTCGGGCCTTCATCAAGGTGATGGCGTAGGAATATCATTGCATTGGCACGGTCTTGGTTTGATGCCTAATTTTTATTACGGATGGTGTCTGCCAGACCCATCGCATCAAGATGAATTTCATCATCAAGCACCCAAGACATATAGCTTTTGCCCGATATATCCAGGGCTACAAATTCAAGTTTAGAAAGATTTGATATTATTTAATAAAAGAAAGTTCTTACCTCAGATACTTTCAAAATATTTGCTCGATATGGCAGAGTCTCGTGCTGATAACGTGTTATAAAATTGTCACAACCCTAGTTCACCAATTGTGAACATGTCGTGATGGCACCCAGTCCCCACGACTAGGTAAGCCTAACACGTTGCGGAATATATAAGTTATAAATACTTAAATAAGAAAAAGCGGAAAAATAACATAAAAGATATGTAATCCGTGCCGCTTGGCACATACATCCGTCACACAATGAATAAAACACTACCAAGATCCGGAACCCCACGGTAACACAGACTAAAAGGGAAATACAACTGTGGCTCTATGTGTAAAGAGTATCTAACAATGAAATGAAGAAAAATGTCAACTAGTAATACTAGAATAGAAGGGAAGCCTCCGGATCCGCGGACGTAGCAGATCATACCTCGAAGTCTCCCAGAAAACTGCAGAATCACCTAGTACGAGCCTGCTCTGATGTACCTGGATCTGCACAACAAAAGTGTGCAGAAGAGTAGCATGAGTACACCACGGCGGTACTCGGTAAGTGCCAAGCCTAACCTCGATGGAGTAGTGACGAGGTAGGTCAGGGCCCTACTGAGAAAAACAATAATATAATGATGATAACAAAATAAACAATTTAAATGATAATAATTTCCGAAATAACAACATTATGATGATTACTGCAACCGTCTACAATTAAGCTAACAACAAATAACCAACTCAAATAAACAAATCCAGGATCTGTGGGAATTGAACCCACAGTCCCATTCTCAGTACCTCTGGGTCTCCGGGAATCGAACCCGCAACCCATGTCTCAATAATATCTCAATAACTCAGGATCTCCGGGAATCGAACCCGCAGTCCCTACCAATAAGTCGGGATCTCGGGAATCGAACCCGTAGTCCTCATTTCAATAATCTCAGGATCTCGGGAATCGAACCCATAGTCCATATTTCAATAATCTCAGGATCTCGGGAATCGAACCCGTAGTCCATATTTCAATAATCTCAGGATCTCGGGAATCGAACCCGTAGTCCACATTTCAATAATCTCAGGATCTCGGGAATCGAACCCGTAGTCCATAACCACAGCAAGTAAAGGAATACACAGAGAGAAGTATAATATGCTTAACGATAACTTCACCGATGAACAGCACCAGCGATTACCAAGAAAACTAAAGTAAGTCAATTAAGCAATTAGACAGTTAGATACTATCCAATCATGCTTTTCTAACTACTACCGGGTAGGAATATCGAATCTAACAGCTAAAAACAGGAATATCACTTCATTGAACATTTTGAGTAAAGTATGTGTTCAACAACCAGCGCATGTACACGCCCGTCACCTCGCGTACAAGGCATTTAAAGTATCACAATAATATCCTAGGGGTGAAAGTCCCCCACACGAGGTTAGACAAGCCACTTACCTCAATTCCGGTACGAAACCGCTAAGAAATAACCCTCTTGCCGTGAATGTCGGCCTCCACAAGTGTAGTATCCGATAAAAATCAATAGAATCACATCAAAATAGGCCAATTGGGCATTACCCAATCAAATTAACTCAAAATTCACCAAAACCCACAAGTTGCCAAAACCCGACTTCCGGTACGCTTATCGAAAAATCATGAAAATTTTATATTCGGGTTCCTTATCTCAATACGAGTCCGTGCGTATAAAATTTATCGAAATCGGACTCCGTTTGCCCATTCAAATCAAAGGTTTTCTAAAGGTTTTGGTCTAGGGTGAAAACCCCCATTAATTACCCCAAATTCCTCCATTTTCAAGAAAAACTTGCATAATATTATCAACAACAATCATAATTGGAGTCCATAATTGATTACCTGAAGAAACCTCTCGAATTCTACTTCAAAATCGCCCAAATCGCCCCTTAAGCCGAGCCCTTAAAGTTTGGAAATGTTTCTGAAATTTCTAACTTCTAACATAATTAACTTCCTGCGATTTCCGCTTATGCGGACGAAATTCCGCTTCTGCGGATCCGCTTCCGCGACATTATGTCGCTTCTGCGAAGCCCAGGCCTGGCTGGCCTATTTCGCTTCTGCGAGCCTAAAGCCGCTTCCGCGAGGCCGCTCCTGCGGACACAGGTCCACTTTTGCGGAACTCTCCGCTCCTACGAACAAAAGTCCGCTTCTGCGGACTCGCCTAAGCGGAGGCTTGTCCGCTTCTGCGAGATTCCCCACTCGTCTCCTGACCACTTCTGCGGTCCCCATCCTCGTACCTGCGAGGCCGCTCATGCGGACAAGGACCGCCCCTGCGCTCCAGTCCCCTTCCGCGCTCCAATTTCCGCTTCAGCGGACTCGCCTCTGCGGTTCCATTTCCGCAGGGGCGAAAATAACAGAGGCAGAATTCCCTAACCTGCAATTTCCATGATTTTCTCCCGTTTAACCATCCGAAACCACCCCGAGGCCCCCGGAATTTTATCCAAACACACAAACACATCCTAATACCTTATTAGAACTTGTTCCAATCCTCAAAACACGTCTAACAACATCAAAACCCATAATCACATTGAATTCAAGCCTAAATTTCTTAAAACTCTCTGAATTACACATTCGATCTAAAACCCGACCAAACGACTTCCGAATGACCTGAAAATTTGCGGACATATCCAAAATTGCATAACGAAGCTACAGAAATTGTCGGAATTCCATTCCGACCCCCGGATCAAAATCTCACCTATCGATCGGATTCTCCAACATTTCAACCTTCGGCATTTCAAGCCTAATTGAGCTACGGACCTCAAAAATACATTCCGAACGCGCTCCCAACCCCGAAATCACCTAACGGAGCTAATGGAACCATCGGATTTCCGTTCCGAGATCGTCTTAACACTGTTCCGGCTACGGGCCATTTTCTAGCTTCAAAGCTCTTATTTAGGGACTAATTGTCCCAAAATGCTCAATTTTTCAGAACCGACTCTCCCGGCAAACCACAATAGCAGAAATGAACTTAGGGGAACAGTTAAATTAGGGATTGGGGCGTAATTTTCTAAAACGACCGATCGGGTCGTTACATCTTCCCACACTTAAAGATTCGTTCGTCCTCGAACGAGCATAGGAAACAAACCTGGAGTAGTGAAAAGATGAGGGTACTGGCTGCGCATATCCTGCTCGGTCTCCCAAGTCGCCTTCTCGACCGGCTGGCCCCGCCACTGAACCTTTACCGATGCGATGTTCTTTGACCTCAGCTTTCTGACCTGCCTGTCTAGAACGGCAACTGGCTCCTCAACATAAGACAGATCCTTGTCTAGCTGAACCGAAGTGAAATCCAACACATGCGACGGGTCACCATGGTATCTCCGGAGCATGGAGACATGAAATACGGGGTGAACTCCGGCTAGGGCTGGGAGGTAAGGCCAACTCATAAGCAACCTCCCCAACACGCCTCAAAATCTCAAAGGGCCAATAAATCTAGGACTCGACTTTCCTTTCTTTCCAAACCTCATAACGCCCTTCATGGGCGAGACTCGACGAGAACCCGCTCGCCAACCATAAAAGCCACATCGCGAACCTTCTCGTCCGCGTAACTCTTGCTGTCTAGGTCGGGTCGCACGAAGTACGTGCCGAATCACCTCGACCTTGTCCATAGCCTCCTAAACCATATCGGTACCTAGCAACCAGGCCTCGCCCGGCTCAAACCAACCCACGGGAGACCTGCACCTCCTACCATATAGGGCCTCGTACGGTGCCATCTGAATACAAGACTGGTAGTTGTTGTTATAAGCAAACTCTTCCAGCGGCAAGAAGTGATCCCATGAACCTCCAAACTCAATCACGCACGCACGGAGCATATCTTCCAAAATCTGAATAGTGCGCTCGGATTGACCATCAGTCTGGGGATGAAACGCTGTGCTCAGCTCCACCCGAGTACCTAACTCCTGTTGTACGGCTCTCCAGAACCGTGAAGTGAACTGAGTGCCTCTATATGAAATGATGGAAACTGGAATACCATGCAGTCGAACTATCTCCCTGATATAGATCTCCGCCAGTCGTTCCGATGAATAAGCAGTGCTCACCGGTATGAAATGGGCGGACTTGGTCAGCCGATCCACAATAACCCAAATGGAATCAAACTTCCTAACAGTCCGTGGAAGTCCAGATACAAAGTCCATGGTAATGCGCTCCCA
Organism: Nicotiana noctiflora; assembly: GCA_032618575.1. Lineage (NCBI taxonomy): Eukaryota > Viridiplantae > Streptophyta > Magnoliopsida > Solanales > Solanaceae > Nicotiana > Nicotiana noctiflora. Next base: position 187,514 of record JASVEL010013433.1, on the reverse strand, counting down.
TTTCCACTCTGGAATCTCAATCCGCTGCATCAATCCACCTGGGCGCTGATGCTCATACTTCACCTGCTGGCAATTGAGGCATCTAGAAACATAATCAACTATATCCCTCTTCATCCGCCTCCACCGGTAATGCTGTTTCAAGTCCTGATACATCTTCGCGGCACCCGGATGGATGGAATACCGCGAACTATGGGCCTCTGCTAGAATCGGCTCTCGAAGATCATCTACATTGGGCACACAGATACGCCCCTGCATCCTCATGAGTCCATCATCCCCGATGGTAACATCTCGAGCATCACCATGCCGAACTCTATCCTGAAGGACAAGCAAATGAGGGTCGTCGAACTGACGCTCCCTGATGCGGTCAAATAGAGAAGACCGAGAAACCACACAAGCTAGAACCCGGCTGGGCTCCGAAAGATCCAGTCTAACAAACTGCCTGGCCAAAGCCTGAACATCCATCGCCATAGGCCTCTCCGAAGCTGGTAGATATGCTAAACTCCCCAAACTCTCTGCCCGACGACTCGAGGCATCAGCAACCACATTAGCCTTGCCCGGATGATAGAGAATAGTAATATCATAGTCCTTCAGTAGTTCCAACCATCTCCTCCGACGCATATTCAGGTCCTTCTGCTTAAGCAAGTGCTGCAAGCTCCGGTGATCAGTGTAGATCTCACAAGGAACCCCATATAAATAATGACGCCAAATTTTCAAGGCGTGAACAATGGCGGCTAGCTCCAAATCATGAACAGGGTAATTCTTCTCATGCACCTTCAGCTGTCTCGACGCGTAGGCAATCACCCTACCGTCCTGCATCAATACCACACCGAGTCCAACTCGTGAGGCATCACAATATACGGTATAGGACCCCGTACCTGTAGGCAACATCAATATAGGGGCCGAAGTCAAAGCCGTCTTGAGCTTCTGAAAGCTCGCCTCACACTCGTCTGTCCACTTGAAAGGGGCACCCTTTTGGGTCAATCTGGTCATAGGTGCTGCAATCGAAGAGAACCCCTATACAAAACGACGGTAATAGCCCGCCAAACCAAGGAAACTGCGAATCTCAGTAGCGGAGGAGGGTCTGGGCCAACTCTGCACGGCCTCCACCTTCCTCGGATCTACTCGAATACCATCACTCGACACCACGTGGCCCAAAACTGCCACTGAACTCAACCAGAATTCACATTTAGAGAACTTGGCATAAAGAACTTGGCATAAAGCTGCTTCTCTCTCAAAATCTGCTCGTGCTCTTCCCGGCTCCGGGAGTATACTAGAATATCATCAATGAAGACAATCACGAACAAGTCCAGATAAGGCCTGAACACACCGTGCATCAAATGCATAAAGGCTGTTGGGGCATTAGTCGACCAAAAGACATCACGAGGAACTCATAGTGACCATCACGGGTCCTGAAGGCGGTCTTCGGGATATCTCGCTCCCGAATCTTTAGCTCTGGTGATACCCGGAGCGCAAATCAATCTTAGAAAACACTTGTGCCCTGTAGCCGGTCAAATAAATCATCAATACGGGGCAAAGGATACTCGGTTCTTCATCGTAACCTTATTCAGCCGACGATAGTCAATACACATACGCATAGAACCATCCTTTTTCTTCACAAACAATACAGAGAGCACCCCAAGGCGAAACACCGGGTCGAATAAAACCCTTGCCCAATAACTCCTGTAACTGATCCTTTAACTCCTTCAGCTCGGGAGGAGCCATACGGTACGGTGGAATAGAAATGGGCTGAGTGCCCGACAACAAGTCAATAGCAAAGTCAATATCTCTGTCGGGCGGCATGCCCGGAAGATCAGCTGGAAATACATCAGCAAAGTCACGTACCACATGAACGGAATCAATAGAGGGAGTGTCAATACCGACGTCCCGCACATAGGCTAGATAAGCAGCACATCCCTTCTCAACCATACGCTGAGCTCTGAGAAAAGAAATAACACGGCTAGGGGTGTGATCTAGAGTACCACTCCACTCAATACGTGGAATGCCCGGCATAGCCAGCGTCACGGTCTTGGCGTGACAATCAAGAATAGCATAATGGGGTGATAACCAGTCCATGCCCAGAATAATATCAAAATCGACCATCCCAAGCAGCAATAGATCCGTTCTGGTCTCAAAATCACAAATGGTAACCAAACACGACCGATATACGCGGTCCACGGCCAAAGAATCACCCACCGGAGTGGAAACATAAATGGGGGCACTCAAAGAATCCCGAGGCACACCCAGATGAGAAGGAAAGTAAGAAGACACATATGAAAAAGTGGAACCAGGGTCGAATAGAACAGATGCCTCCCTGTGACTAACCAGAATAATACCTGTGATAACAGAGTCAGATGCAACAGCTGCAGCGCGATCAGGAATAGCATAGAATCTGGTCTGTCCCCCCTCTCGAGGGCGGCCTTGGAACCCTGACCCCCGCCCCTGGCTGGCTGGGCAGGTGGAGTGGCAAATGGGGCTGAAATGATAGCCTGCTGGCCCTGAGAAACACGCGGATGCTGTGATGACTGATGAGGGGCTCCTCTCCTGCGCCTGGGGCACTCCCTAACCAGGTGGCGAGTCTCCCCACACTCAAAACAAGCTCTGGGAGGACACGGTGGCTGTGACTGACCGGCCTCACCCCCACTAGTCTGACCCCTGGAAGGACCCCGCGCAGAAGGTGCACTGGAAACTGGGGGAGCATAATAAGGCTCCTGAGGTGCTGGAAGACTTGGAGTACTACCGGCTGCGGGCAATGCTGAATGAACTGGTCGGCCGGAATAACCCCTGCCAAAACGACCGGCTGATGAAGTGCGGGCACTAGAGAAATGGCCCGACTCACGAGACCTCTTGGCCTCTCTCTCTCTCCGCTCTCTAGGGAGCATACTCTCGATCCTCTTGGCAATGCTAACCGCTTGCTGATAAGATATATCTGTCTCAAGCTCTCTGGCCATACTGGATCGGATAGGCGGAACAAGGCCCTCAATAAATCTCCGCACTCTCTCCCGAACTGTGGCTACCAAAGCCGGTGCATGCCTGGCTAGACGGGTGAAACTGATAGCATACTCCGATACTGACATGGAGCCCTGTCGCAACCGCTCAAACTCCGAGCGCCAAGAATCCCTAAGGCTCTGTGGAACAAACTCCCTTAAAAACAGATCTGAAAACTGCGTCCAAGTCAATGAAGCAGACTCCTCAATTCCCATAGTACGAAGAATACGATGACACTCCTCTAGAAAACCCAATGCATCATCTGAAGCCAAACCACTAAACACTGGAGGGTCATATTTCTTGAACCTCTCCAATCTACGCTGCTCGTCCTCAGAGGCAGCTGGTCCACCTCCGGGCTGTGCTGGGGTGGCAGGAGGCATAACCAAAACATCTGGAACCTGTCCCACTGGCACACGCTGCTCCGGTGTAACGGCTGCGGGAGTTTGGGCCCCTCCCCCGGCCTGAGATGTAGCTGCGACGAGAGGAAGCAATCCTGCCTGAGCTAAAGTGGTATACATACTCATGAACCGAGCCAGGGTCTCCTGTAGTGCTGGAGTAGTAGCAGCTGTAGTCGGTGTACCAGGTGCCTGCGCTCCAACCTGGTCTACCTGTGGCACCTCAGCGGCAGCGCGCGCGGGTGCTGTGGCCGCACCTCGGGCGCGTCCTCGTCCTCTACCTCGGCCCCGGCCTCTGACGACGGCAACAGGGGGCGCGGGTACCTGATCATCGCGAGTAGATCGTGTCCTCACCATCTGTGAGAGAATAGAAAGCAATAGTTTAGATTTTTGATGTCAAAAATGTTGCACGACAAGGAATCCAAAATAAATAAAGAGTTTCCTAAACAGTTACATAGCCCCTCGTAGATAAATACAGACGTCTCCGTATCGATCAGCGAGACTCTAAGTAACCGGTCCGTGTCCCGTGACTCCTATGAACCTAGAGCTCTGATACCAACTTGTCACAACCCTAGTTCACCAATCGTGAACATGTCGTGATGGCACCCAGTTCCCACGACTAGGTAAGCCTAACCCGTTGCGGAATATACAAGTCTATAAACTTAAATAAGAAACAACGGAAAAATAGCATAAAAGATATGTAATCCGTGCCGCTTGGCACATACATCCATCACACAATGAATAAAACACTACCAAGATCCGGAACCCCACGGTAACACAGACTAAAAGGGAAATACAACTGTGGCTCTATGTGTAAAGAGTATCTAACAACAAAATGAAGAAAAATGTCAACTAGTAATACTATAATAGAAGGGAAGCCTCCGGATCCGCGGACGTAGCGGATCATACCTCGAAGTCTCCCAGAAAGCTGCGGAATCACCTAGTACGAGCTTGCTCTGATGTACCTGGATCTGCACAACAAAAGTGTGCAGAAGAGTAGCATGAGTACACCACGGCGGTACTCAGTAAGTGCCAAGCCTAACCTCGATGGAGTAGTGACGAGGTAGGTCAGGGCCCTACTGAGAAAACAATAATATAATGATGATAACAAAATAAACAGTTTAAATGATAATAATTTCCGAAATAACAACATTATGATGATTACCGCAACTGTCTACAATTAAGCTAACAACAAATAACCAACTCAAATAAACAAATCCAGGATCTGTGGGAATTGAACCCACAGTCCCATTCTCAGTACCTCTGGGTCTCCGGGAATCGAACCCGCAGCCCATGTCTCGATAATATCTCAATAACTCAGGATCTCCGGGAATCGAACCCGCAGTCCCTACCAATAAGTCAGGATCTCGGGAATCGAACCCGTAGTCCCCATTTCAATAATCTCAGGATCTCGGGAATCGAACCCGTAGTCCATATTTCAATAATCTCGGGATCTCGGGAATCGAACCCGTAGTCCATATTTCAATAATCTCGGGATCTCGGGAATCGAACCCGTAGTCCACATTTCAATAATCTCGGGATCTCGGGAATCGAACCCGTAGTCCACATTTCAATAATCTCAGGATCTCGGGAATCGAACCCGTAGTCCACATACCACAGCAAGTAAAGGAATACATAGAGAGAAGTATAATATGCTTAACGATAACTTCACCGATGAACAGCACCAGCGATTACCAAAAAAACTAAAGTAAGTCAATTAAGCAATTAGACAGTTAGATACTATCCAATCATGCTTTTCTAACTACTACCGGGTAGGAATATCGAATTTAACAGCTAAAAACAGGAATATCACTTCATTGAACATTTTGAGTAAAGTATGTGTTCAACAACCAGCGCATGTACACGCCTGTCACCTCACGTACAAGGCATTTAAAGTATCACAATAATATCCTAGGGGTGAAAGTCCCCCACACGAAGTTAGACAAGCCACTTACCTCAATTCCGGTACGAAACCGCTAAGAGAAATAACCCTCTTGCCGCGAATGTCGGCCTCCACAAGTGTAGTATCTGATAAAAATCAATAGAATCACATCAAAATAGGCCAATTGGGCATTACCCAATCAAATTAACTCAAAATTCACCAAAACCCACAAGTTGCCAAAATCCGACTTCCGGTACGCTTATCGAAAAATCACGAAAATTATATATTCGGGTTCCTTATCTCAATACGAGTCCGTGCGTATAAAATTTATCGAAATCGGACTCCGTTTGCCCATTCAAATCAAAGGTTTTCTAAAGGTTTTGGTCTAGGGTGAAAACCCCCATTAATTACCCCAAATTCCTCCATTTTCATGAAAAACTTGCATAATATTATCAACAACAATCATAATTGGAGTCCATAATTGATTACCTGAAGAAACCCCTTGAATCTCCCTTCAAAATCGCCCAAATCGCCCCTTAAGCCGAGCCCTCAAAGTTTGGAAATGTTTCTGAAATTTCTAACTTCGAATATAATTAACTCTCTGCGATTTCCGCTTCTGCGGACAAAATTCCGCTTCTGCGGATCCGCTTCCGCGACATTTTGTTGCTTCTGCGAAGCCCAGGCCTGGCTGGCCTATTTCGCTTCTGCGAGCCTAAAGCCGCTTCCGCGAGGCCGCTCCTGCGGACACAGGTCCGCTCCTGCGGAACTCTCCGCTCCTACGAACAAAAGTCCGCTTCTGCGGACTCGCCTAAGCGGAGGCTTGTCCGCTTCTGCGAGATTCCCCACTCGTCTCCTGACCGCTTCTGCGGTCCCCATCCTCGCACCTGCGAGGCCGCTCATGCGGACAAGGACCACCCCTGTGCTCCAGTCCGCTTCCGCGCTCCAATTTCCGCTTCAGCGGACTCGCCTCTGCGGTTCCATTTCCGCAGGGGCGAAAACAACAGAGGCAGAATTCCCTAACCTGCAATTTCCATGATTTTCTCCCGTTTAACCATCCGAAACCACCCCGAGGCCCCCGGAATTTTATCCAAACACACCAACACATCCTAATACCTTATTAGAACTTGTTCCAATCCTCAAAACACGTCTAACAACATCAAAACCCATAATTCACATTGAATTCAAGCCTAAATTTCTTAAAACTCTCTGAATTACACATTCGATCTAAAACCCGACCAAACGACTTCCGAATGACCTGAAAATTTGCGGACATATCCAAAATTGCATAACGAAGCTACAGAAATTGTCGGAATTCCATTCCGACCCCCGGATCAAAATCTCACCTATCGATCGGATTCGCCAACATTTCAACCTTCGGCCTTTCAAGCCTAATTGAGCTACGGACCTCCAAAATACATTCTGAACGCGCTCCCAACACCGAAATCACCTAACAGAGCTAATGGAACCATCGGATTTCCGTTCCGAGATCGTCTTAACACTGTTCCGGCTACGGGCCATTTTCTAGCTTCAAAGCTCTTATTTAGGGACTAATTGTCCCAAAATGCTCAATTTTTCAGAACCGACTCTCCCGGCAAACCACAATAGCAGAAATGAACTTAGGGGAACAATTAAATTAGGGATTGGGGCATAATTTTCTAAAACGACCGGTCGGGTCGTTACAAAAATAAAGACTATAAAGTGAAGACAAGTATAGAGAGAGACTGATATATTATTCGAATTCAAACTGATGTACATAATGAAATGAAAACCCTTCTATTTATAAAAAAAGGAAGCTATTGTTTAAGCTACTGCAAACTGCTGTGTAAGCTGCTACTGCAAGCTATTGTGTAAGCTGCTACAAGCTGTTGTGTAAGCTGCTACTCCAAGTTGTTGTGTAAGCTACTACAAGCTGGTGTGTAAGCTGCTACTATATCCGATATGGATAATCTTCTAACGAGGGTAATGTTTATCCATAACCGGATACTGAAAGGATAAACTTATTATACCCGGTATGGATAATCTTCTTCCGGGGGTAATGTTTATCCATAACCGGGTACCAAAATGATAAGCTTCTTCATGGGGCTTATTTCCAATAGAGTACTAAATAGATAAACATATTTACGGCGGAGTCACATACGGATAAGCTTCTTCAGGAAGCTTATTTACAACGGAGTATGAACATCCATAATATAATATATTTATAACACAAATGAATTTTTAGGTTTTAATTAAAATTGTAGGGATTTATATATAAATCTACAACGGTACGGACAACAAGGATAGTTTTTTATTTTATTAAAGTACACTAAACAAATACCTAATCCTACCAAATAAATTTGCATGTATAAAGTATATTTATGTATTAAGTTTAAAAATAATAAAGCATTAAATTTTCCCTTCGATCTTAGAATTATAAAAAATAGTTACAAACAAACAAGTAACTAAAATAAAAATTCGAATACTCAAACCTATTATGTTACTCCATTAAAACAAAATTATTTCCTGCATATTCACTAGCAAGACACAAAGTACTCTAGCGATTATGAGTAACAAACTACAATGTATATAATATATTTATTTTCCTTTCGTACGATTTAGAATTATCTATTTGAATAACTAATCTTCTATACACTTTATTCTTGAAGCCCGGCAAAGTTAATATATATATATATATATATATATATATATATATATATATATATATATATATATATATATATATATATATATATATATATATATATATTGTAATAAAAAAAAAGTTACTTTTTGTAAATAAGAAAATCCAGCTAAAACGAATAAATATTGTCCTAATTTTGTACATATATGAAAATATTTCTTTCATTTATTCCCTCCTAGTATGTTATAATATATTAAAATTAAAAGTTTATTAAGTGTTTTTAAATATATTATTTATTAAAATAAACTATTAAATAAATAACGCCTCTCATATATGGATAGATGATATTGTAGGCGAACTCCGCCAATGGTAAAAGTTGGTCCCTCTAATCCCCGAAATCCATATAGCTTGCTCGGAATATGTTCTCCAGAATATGAATAGTTTGCTCGGACTGTCTGTCCGTTTGAGGATGAAATTCAATACTCAGCTCGATCCACGTGCCTGACTCACGCTGCACGGCTCTCCAAAAATATGAAGTGAACTACGTGCCTCGGTCAGAAATGATGGAAATAAGCACATCGTGCATCGAATAATCTCCCAGATGTAAATCTAAGCCAACCTCTTTGAAGAATAGGATGTCATCGTAGGAATGAAGTGTGCTGACTTAGTCAATTGGTCCACAATAACCCAAAAAGCATCATATTTCATCAAGGTCTATGGTAAGACTACCACAAAGTCCATGGTGATCTTCTCCCACTTTCATCCGTTATCTCTAATTTCTGAGTGAAACCACACAATTCTTTATGCGCATACTTCACATATTGACAATATAAACACTAAGAGACATGCCCAACAATGTCTTTATTCATCTTCTGCCACCAATAGTGCTGCTTCAAGTCACGATACATCTTTGTGACATATGGGTGAATGGAATATCATGATATGTGAGCATCCCCAAGGATCAACTCTCTCAACCCATCAACATCCGGAGCACAAATTTAGCTCTGAAGCTGCATAGCACCATCTTCTCAAATCTTAACCTCCTTGGCACCACCTTCATGTGATGTGTCTTTCAATGCCAACAAAGTGAATATCATCAAACTAGCAAGCCTTGATACGCTCTAAAAATAATGACTGTGCGAAACACAACAAAGAACCTTACCAGACTCCAAAAGATCCAACCTTACGAACCGACTGGCCAAAGCCTGAATATCCATGGCTAATAGCCTCTCCACTGTTGGTAAATATTCCAATCTACTCATGCTCTATGCCTTCCTAAGCAAGGCTCGGCCATCACATTGGTCTTCCATGGATAATATATATGGTGATATCATATTCCTTCAGTAACTCTAATCATCTCCACTACCGCAAATTAAGGTGGTTCTCCTTGAATAGGTGTTGCCATCTAAATTGAAACATAGGGAATATATTCTAACCAGATATAAAGAATTAATTTTCTTTAATCAAATAGAACTGGTGCTTTGTTCTCCCTAGACCCCAAAGTGAAATTTTTTTCTTGTAGTTGAAACAGATGGTGGTACTTCATGTGGATTCACTTTCCTAATAAATGCACCATTTTTTCATGTGCGCCCATGCATCTGTACATACTTGCAAGGTCATAAAAATGAAAATCATGTCCTTTTTTATAATCTGTACTTAAATATTTATAGTATAAAGGAGTTCATTCACTTGCTTATTCTACATCATGTAGTCTTTCAAGCTTGAGAAATTTTTATAAAAGCTTATTCCAATATAGAAAGTATAAGCAATATTATGTGTATCTTATTTGACTTAATATGTTATAAATATATCTATACATATCTTAATTATGTTTTCTCAATATTCGAAGTGCTGATAATGAAAGAAAATGCTATCTCTGTGACTGTTATATTATAATCAGAGAAGCATGTACTTGTTATTACAACTTTTAGTTTTGAGGAAGCACATTTTTTTGGAAGTATGACCTAGTTAACCATCATTTTTATTGGCTTTTCAAAAATTATTATTTGTTTGGATTGGGTGTTGTTGTAAATAATTCGGAATATGTCTACAAAATCTTGTGCAAAAAACAGTCTACAATTTATCTACAATTTTTTTAATTTTTCTACAATTTATCTATAGTTTCTGGAAATATGTCTTCTTCTTCTTCTTGTTCGAGTTTCAACCGACTTGTTAACCAGTAACCTTTAGCCACTACCCCAAAAAAACAAAAAAAAAGTCAATAAAAATAATGATACATTGATGTTTTGTACGTGTAAATAGAGAATTGGTAAATAAGAACTAATCTGAAGATACATTCGCTAAGTTAAGGTTTTTGGGGAAGTAAATGAGAACTAATCTAAAGATTATTGATGCTATTGTCCATCTCCAAAAGGGAGGGGGGGGGGTAAGGAGCGAGAAACGTGAGATATATGGATACCTTTAATTAATGAGTAAAAACTGGTCATTAATTAGATATGGATATTATTAATAAGGAGTAAATACAGCCCATTAATTAGACCCTTATTTAAGTATGGTATATGATTGATAATTTGGTATACTAAGTATAATTTACTCAAATCTTAAATATGTGGGGTAAAAAGGTTTCATATGTGGTATATGAATGTAAAAATTTCTAGAGATTAGGTCTCTTCCGAGATTAAAGATGGGGTCTTTCTAGGTTGAAGGAGGTTATGGGCTAAGAAGGTTGGGCCTATGTGGGGATCCAAATTTGGGCCTTATCAACCTAAGAATTCATTAGCTAATAATCTTAAGCGTACCCCTTTAAATAATATACTATAAAAATGCAAATAAATTTCAATTAATTAAAAATGAACTACATCACAATGTGAAAATATCTTTGTAGTTTTAAAGATTATTCCAAAATAAGAGTATAGAAATCATGGTAAAATTAAGTTAATACTACTAATAAAAATAAGAATATGTATGATGAGAAATATCATAAAACAAACTATTGTAGGTGTTTTCAAATTTTATGTTATGTAAATAAAATTAAAATTAAGAGTAAACTAAAATCCTATGAGAATAAAAATAAGTAAATATTAATTTTTAAAAGTATGTGGGTCAAAAACTACGTGCACCTGCCCCTCTTTACTTAAAATCACAAAGTATTTTTGAGCAAAGATCAAGTAAGCGACGTAATTGATTTTTGACCAGCCACTTATTCAAAACAAAACAAAGATAGACAAAAGATTGTGACCGACCCCTGGTATCTGAGTTGCCTATATATCCTTGGCTATAAAGGAATCAGGCCATGTAGTTCAGAAGTGAATGAAGTGATGGAGTACGTGGAGAGTATGAGAGAGCCGACTGAGGTACCGTTCCAGGCTCCAGTATGTGGTTCTGCTATTACATCAAAATCAAAATAAAAAAGAAACTAAACGAGCCTATCATCTATGAGTTAGAAGATTCGTATCTATAAGTCTTCTGAAGCTCGATCTTCAATCATGAATGGTTCTTCACACAGACTTTTGATTGGAACATTGATGCTTGCTTGCTGGAGGTTCTAGTTCATTCTCCTACGACTTTTTCTGATAAGAATGGAGGATGCAGTGCTTGTGACTTCAATCATGTCTCGAGCAGTTCACATATTTCATTGGCTTCCTTATTTTGGATTCACTTCCTTTTTTTCTTTTATTCTGGGTTGAGACTTCTTCGTTTGGTCATCTCGAATCATGTGCCTCAAGGTAAACCTGCTCAGACATCTTAACAAAACAAGCGAACCAAATTTTTCTACCCCAGTTTTCACTAGGAAATTTCGTGATTTGTTGGCAATATTGTAAGTCACTTATGCTATTGGTGAAAGATGCAATGAAGAGGGTAAAACTAAAGAATGTACTAGGATGTGTGTCTCTTTTGAGATTGAGCTTAAGGAAAACTATAAACTAAGCTTGACTACACTAAAAGTTAACCATATTCTCCATGCAGGACCCCAAACTTAAGAAAAACTAAGACTAACAACTTAAGAGAATTAGAAGCTGGCCCTATTTTTCAGGCGAGACCCATGATCTTAAGGGAAACTAAATATTAAAGACTTAATGAAACTAAACTGGCCTTATTTTTTAGGCGGGACCCCTAAAATCAAGGAAAATTAAAGACTAACGACTTAAGAGACTTAAAGTATGTCACGACCCAAAATCAATCGTCGTGATGGCGCCTATCATGGAACTAGGCCAACCTCAACTTAACAACCCAACACCAACAATAATAAGTTTGAAAATATTAATGGAACCATTTAACATTAAAGAAAACTGTTTGAAACTTAAGAAAATTCCAAAGTGATACAATCCATCCCAAAACCAAGGTGTCACTAAGTATATAAGCGTCTATATCGGAAAATACAGTCTACTACAATATCTGAAGATATAAACTAAAAGTACAACAAAGACAAAGAAGGAGAGTTAAGGCTCGCGAATGCCATGCAGCTAACTCGATAGTCTCCAAACTCTAGAACCTCGATCAGCAACTGCCGCTACGATCGGTATCGCCTGGATCTGCACAAGATGTGTAGGGAGTAACGTAAGTACACCAACTCAGTAAGTAACAAGCCCAGACTTTTGACTGAAAGGTTGTGACGAACTCAACCTTAACAAGTATAACAGAAATAAATGTGCAGAAACATAGGCATGCATGCAAGTCAAATATAAAACTAAAATAGTAAAGTTAATACATATATGAACAATGTAAAGTATATAACTCCGCTATCTCTGCATACTAATGCACAGACTGTATGAAATGCACCATGTATTTCCACTCTCAAGTGCTCAACCACTCGGTACTGCATATGGCCATCCGGCCTAGGGAAATCCATCCAGGACATATACAATAGTGACAACTAGTCACCCATAACCAAGAAAAAAGGGCAATCCAACCTTGTGGAGAAATCTATCTATAGGTATCAAGTACTTTGGACAAATCCATGTCTGAAAATCCACCCCTCATTAATATCATTCACACTCACTGGGGGTGTGTTACAAACTTCGGAGGGCTCTTGCAGCCTAATCGCTATCATAATCATCAATATAGACGTTGCAGCGTGCATTTCAACCCCATAATTGTCACTCATAACCAGGCTCTCGGCCTTACTCAGTCATCAACCTCTCTAGTCTCACCACGTGCTTACAATATAATGAAAACAACCTAGAACAATGATGATCATTCAATAAATAATTGATACTAAGATATAATATAAAAATGCATAATCACGACTGAGTATGGATATTAAATAAAACTAGTGAGATGATAACAAGAGACGACCGCTAAGGGTCCAAACAATACCAACACAAAGCCTAAACATGATATCTAGCATGATTTACAGCTCAACTACTTTATCACAAGATGATAACATGGATATCAATAGGATAGAGTCACTAATGTTGCCACAGAATCATCCAAATCAGAATTCTCACGGTGCACACCCGCATGCCTGTCACTTAGCATGTGCGTCACCTCAATACTAACCACATAACACATAGTTCGGGGTTCTGAACTCTCAGAACCAAGTTTGGAAGCGTTACTTACCTCAAGCTAAGAAAAGCCCTACTTTATGACGCCTTTGTCCCTCAAATCAGCCTCCAAACATCCCAAATCTAGTCACAAGCAATAAAATACAATCAATATAGGCTAAAGGAACCAATTCCACAAGAAAAATGCCAAATTATAACCAAATATATGCATGATTCAGCTTCGCGATCGCGAAGCTCTGGGTCCTCCTCTTATGCCAACACATTAGAAGTGTCGCGATCGCGTAGGGCTAATTTCTCCTCTTATGCGATCGCATAGCCTCCAGTCGCGATCGCATAGGCCAACTTCAGAGCCTTCATTTTTTTCTTCTTCGCGATCGTATCTCCCTTCCCGCGATCTCATTGAACAAAGGACCTGGGCAGATACAAACATTTCAAAATGAGGGTTCCTCGATTTTTAACAAAACAAAAGCTAAAGAGCTCGGTTTTGGGAGATTGTTCGAGGTATTTTTAGAGGCAATGATTGGGTAACGGTTCCTTACTCTCTTATGATTAATACCCACTAATCTAACCTCAAATTCAACCTTTAATTTCAGATTTTGAATGAAATTTGGGGTAAAATCCTTAGACCTAATTATAATGATTTGAAGGGGCATTTGACCTCCGATTTGGGAGATTTTATATGGTTAGACTCGAGAGAGTACGAGGGTTCTAAAAATGTAAAAATATTTCAATTTCGAGACGTTGTCTGGAGGGGCATTTTGGTTATTTTACCTATTTTCGCACCCTAGCTTTAATTTTTATAGTGGAATTAGTTGTTTGCAATATTATTTATGATTTGTAATTGAATTGAATAGATTTGGGCCATTTGGAGTTGGATACTCGTGGCAAGGGCATTGTTCCCTAGTTGATTTTGTACCGGTTCGAGGTAAGTGGTTTGTCTAACCTTGCGTGGGGGACCTCTTCCTTTAGGACTTCTTATGTGTTGATTTAAATGCCTTGTACGCGAGGTGACGAGCGTGTACTTATGCAAATTGTTGAAAATACACTTTACTTGAATTGCTCAAATTGTGTTTTCTCTGTTATTTGACTGATTTAAATGCAAGATTAAAACTGTGTTAGTTAGAGAAGTATGACTAGATAGAATTAATTGCTTAATTGCCTTAATTGAAATTACGTGAAACATATTCGGCATGAATTTAACTGTTACTTGTATTTGTGTATTTCATTCTCTAAATATTTCCCCCATTTGGTTGTGTTTTTACATTGAGACTACGAGTTCGATTCCCAGGAGATCCTTTTCTATTGATATTATGGACTACAGGTTCGATTCTCATGAGATCCTTTGCTACTGATATGATGGACTACGGGTTCGATTTCCGGGAGATCCTTTGTTATTGACATTATGGACTACGGGTTCGATTCTTGGTAGATCCTTTGCTACTGATATGATGGACTACGGGTTCAATTCCTGGGAGATCCTTGCTATTGATATTATAGACTACAGGTTCAATTCCCGGGAGATCCTTTGTTACTGACACGACGGACTATGGGTTCAATTCCCGGGAGCTCCTATATACTTAAATCAGATGGACTACGGGTTCAATTCCCAGGAGATCCAATGGACAGTCGAGAAATACTTATTATGTTATTTTTCTTGCTTAGCTTAATTGTCATTGATTTGTAGCTTCTATCCTATTTTGTTGTCATTTCAGATTATTCCATGATTTATACTGTTCATTATTGTTATTATGTTTATTCTAAGTAGGCCATTGACCTTCCTCGTCACTACTCAACCGAGGTTAGGCTTGGCACTTACTGAGTACCACTGTGGTGTACTCATGCCTCTTCTGTGCATGTTTTTCTTGTGCAAATCCAGACACTTCTGGCCGGACTTTCTATTAGTGATCCAGGCGATATATTCGGAGACTTGAGGTATATTCTACCGCGTCCGCATTTTAGACTCGGGATTAGGTGAATTTAAAGAGGATTTTCGAGGGGAATTCTAATGTAAGCTTTTTGTGCTTGATTTTGTTCATAAATCTGGTTTCCATGTTAATTTTCCCTCTTAGATCGTGTGGTGTTGAGGTAATATTTGGGGATTTAGTGCTTGAGAATTGGAGAATGGATTTTGAGGATTTGGGTGACCAAATGAGGTCAGATTTTGATAAATTTGGTATGGCTAGACTCTTGAGTAAACATGCTTTTGGATTTTGTGACTTTTGTCGAATTTTGAGACGTAGGCCCGGGGGTTGGGTTTGAGTTGATTTCGGATAGTTCACCAATTGCGAACACCTCATGACGGCACCCGCTCTTCGAGATCAGGTAAGCCTAACACGTTGCGGAAGAAATAACAAATTTGCTAAATTTGTAATCATAACTGAATAACATAAACAATGTATATAATTGCCGCCTGGCACATACACTTTAACAGTTAGTATTCTAAAATTTTTCCAAAAGACCCGGAAACCTACATGCAACACAGGCTAAGAGAACATAAGTTACGGCTCTAACATCCAGAAATGTCTACACAAATGAATACATGTAATGGAATTGCTAACTATAAGATAGAGTAGAAGGAGACTCAAGTCAGAATATATCGTGGACGGAGCACCACTAAAGATACCTGATCCTCGAGGCCTCTTGGCCTTCCTCTCCTCTCCCTCCCGACGGCGAGTCGTTTTAATATCATAAGCAATAACCACTACATACTCAAAGGTATGACTTAGAATCCTCTCTCGAGTTATCAGAATACGGACATGATAGATAAGTCCATCCACAAAGCTCCTAATCCTCTCCAGATCAGTTGGGACCATCCATGGAGCATAAAGATCCAACTCCGAAAATCTCACCTCATATTGTGAAACAGTCATATCTCCCCGAGGAAGCCACTCAAACTGTCTTCGTAGCTCCTCCATCCGAGACTGCAGTACCTAACTCCACCGATACCATATGATACGATGCCTGACACCAAATCAATATCAAAATTAACAACCGTGTCTGGCGGCATGACCGACCACAGGAACCACATCCCAAAAAACCTTCGCGAAGGCCAAATAAGAAGATAACCCTTTCTAATTATCCGCTGGGTCTTCAAAATTGAGATCATCCTACTGGGAACATAATCCACCAAACCTCGCCACTTAATTAGTGGCATCTTCGACATAGCCAATATCGATGACTTAGCGCAACAGTCTAGAACAACGTGACACGGAGACAACCAGTCCATACCTAGTTTACCTCAAAATCTAACATACTAAGCAACAACGGATCCACTCGGGTCTCTTAACCCCCGGTAGCCACCATACAAGGCCGACACAGCGACCTATAACCACAACATAGCCTGTTTACGAGAACTCCTAATCTCCTAATCCATATAGAACACGAATCACCATATATGATCCCAAGTCCACCGTCCGAATATACTACACACATCTAATACCCAATTATCCCACGATGGATACTCCTATAATTCTTCTATGCTACCAAACAAACCTGAACATCAGTAGTCTACCCAACAAGAGAGCGCCGCAATACCAATGAATTACCCTTAACTCAAAGTCTTAAACACATTGCCCTTTCTGAAATGTTTACCCTCATCAAGCCGCATAATTCATAATGTCATTTGCCTAATCATCTGAAACTACTCGTGCTGCCTGAGAATTTATGACCTTCCTTTCAGAATTGAACCGTGACATTCCACATGTCCATCTCAACCCTACACAACATACCGCATATACCATGCCATCCTATGACAAATATGAGAACTTCATAATCCATTTCGAGTCACAAGCAGTTATGTACTCCACTAGCCAAGAACTTTCAATCTGATCCAATCTAGAAGAAAATTATTATACATTACATTGTCCTCAAGCCAATAAAAATTATGCATCTCTAACCGTGGTAGAAACCATCAAGAATTCCTTGAATCCCATTTGCACAAAACTAAACCGTCAGAACTAAATCCTCCTAACTTAACCAAGCCACGCAAGCCACCGGAAACATAAGAGAATTGCCATGATACACATGTAGAAACTCATTACCTCATAAGCACTCAAAGAGCTAATCATATCCCTTACCATGCCGGGCCATCCTACTACCAAGTTGTCTTATTTATCCAAGTTACTTTTAATTTTCTTCAAATTGATATTTCCCCCTGCCATAATACCACAATCCTCAACTTAGACTCACCACACGAGATTCAAGCATGAAACTGCACTGTCTAAGGCTCATAAGCCGCTAGATACTCTTTTAGATATTCCCAAAGCACCAGATTCAAAATATTTACCCTGAAGGGACTTCCTGCAAATCTTAAGCCATTACATTCACCTTCCTGATACTGATGTGTAGAGTCCATAATGATATAGAAATGCCATAAGTCTTAACTCTCTAATGTAAACCTCAGTTTCCGGTCAAATTCACCCCCTGAAGATCTCCAATTATTACATATAAGTCTCGAATCCATTAGAACCATTCTTGGGAGTCATCCAATCTACTCAGGTTTTAATTACACTGATCAAATGAACTGAATGACCTGTGCCCACATCAACAACACCTAAAGAAGCAACCCATCCTTCTAAGCTACCGAGTGACATCCACTCCATACCCATTACATCCCTTACAATAACAACTAATTCATCTAATGTTTCTCATATGACCTCAAAGCATAACACAACCCTTACCCAAATTTTCCTTTACTCGAGCTATCCTCGATCTCAACCCCTACAAGCCATAACTGATTCACTAATATACCTCAAACTAAAACTAATACAACACATAACTGTGCAATCAACCAATCAATAACTGACTCCCCCACTTGGCTCAAAGCCATAGACCAAAACACCCAAAAACTTACAATGCACATACTCTATTTGTGCCATACTACATAGTGAGATCCAACTAAATCCTTCATAAGTTCATGCAACACAAACCATCTAGTATTTTAAATCGTCCGCAATTATCACATTCATCATCGTAGAAGTCAAGACAACTCCTGTATGCGATCTAAACTCAAATTGCAACACATATATTTCATTGGTAAACGAGGACTCGCTACAAAACAACATATAGTTCATACGCCCTCAGGATACCCTGCATGAGATAACCCACATGCTTCGCCCCAAACTAACATCTCTTCATACCCTTCCACTGTCATAAACATCACGCCATCACTTGATCTTCCTGAGTCTGAAATCCTATTACAATCTAAAGTCTACTTCATTTCCCCACTAGACAACATGAAATGGTCCTTCAACACACCCACAACTCGGGACTATGCATCAAATCACGATGGAAATCAAGCACCAGAAAGTTCTTTCTACCCTCAGGAAGATCGTTCTCATCACATTCAAATAATATTAACACGTCTCAGAGTCACATCATACTCATCACATAGCTACTAGTCATCACCCCCACTAATAGGGACATATAAATCCAAAAGCACGTGCTCACACAATTAACACCCCAGTGCTTAAGCTGCAAGAAAGTCCGGCCACAAGTCCTCCTGACTGGCCCAACATCAACACATAGAAATCACATATCTCCCTTCGATCAGGTAATCACAAGCCGTCGATGCACAACTTATACCGAGCGCTCATGCGGGCATACGAACACGTGGAAGGAATTCAAGAGTTATATTTCAAGCTGAATCAAATAAGCACGATGAAAATTCAAAATTGTGGGATTTTTCCTAACGGTTTGGCAATGTCTCGAGGATAAGTACAGACTCTCCATACCGATCCGCGAGACTCTACTAAAATTGATCATGACTAGTGAGACATACGTAACCTAGGATCTGATACTAATTTTTCACGACCCTAAAATTGACTTGGTCGTGATGGTGCCTATCGTGGAACTAGGTCCACCGAAACAATTCCCAAATCAAATTGCTATTCTCTAAAAGTCATTTTTAAGCCATTATTAACAAGAAATCTCACAATATAAGTCTAAATAACCACTACGAAAATATAATACAAGCCCGACATCGGGGTGTCACCAATCATGAGCAACTACAAACCCGTCTAACAACAAGAAAGGCTAACATAGCCCAAAAATAAGATACTAAGACAATCTAAGCAAGGTAAGAAGGAGAAGTGCTAGGCCGCAAATGCCAAACAGCTACCTAGAAAACTCCGGCGACCTGCTGGATAATTGATCATCACTAACTATCGCGTCTTGAGACTCCTGGATCTTCACATAAGGTGCAGGAAGTAATGTGAGTATGCCAACTTAGTAAGTAATAAAAGTAAAGTAGTTGAGAAAAAACACGTAAAACACATCATAACACTCAACAACCAGTGCAAGTCCAAAATAATATAAAAAGCAAAAAACTCATAAAAACAACTCAGTTCAGTAAAACCTTTTAAAACATCTTTCAATAGTTTCAAACGAGTGATAAAAATAGTGAGTAAAAGGGATAGAAACGTAATTAGTCCATTGGGCAAAACAAGTACCATAAATCGCCCCACGGGCATAATATCAACAGAATCAGCCCCTTGGGCTACCTCACAATCACTCATATAAGCCCCTCCGTCAACAACATGAAACAACATATGCCCCTCGAGCAATCACATCATACACACTGGGTACCCCCACTCACTGAGGATGTACAGACTCCTGGTGGGGCTCCTACAAACCAAGCGCTATAACAATCCATCTCGTGGCATAATCAAACATGCCCTCGACCTCATAACAAGCCATCCCGTGGCATAATAAATCAGGTCCCCGGCCTCACAATCATGAATTTGTAACAACATTCTGCGGCGCGTAGCCCAATCCCATAATATCCTCACAACACATGCCCCCGGTCTAACTCAGTCAGAAATCTCTCAAGAAACTCAGGCAATAGTAAAACACAATACTTAGTCCAAAATATCATTTAAAATATTAAAATGGAGTAAATATGGTTAAGTTATGAAAATAGTAAAGTACAGTATTACAGAGTACAATTATGAAGTCAAAAAAGTGAGGAATAGTAGTAAAAATCCCCTAAGGGTCCAGAACAGTTGGCACGAGGCCCAAATATGGTATTCGGCCCAAAACATGGTAAATATTTCCAAAACACAACGATATCGAACAGGTTTTAATAAAAAATGCAACTCAACAGTCGTACGGGATAGACCAAGTCACAATCCCTAATGGTGCACGACCCCACGCTTGTCATCTAGCGCGTGTCACCTCAAAGTAGCACAACGATGTGAAATTCGGGGTTTCATACCCTCAGGTCAATATTTACAATTATTACTTACCTCAATCCGGCTCCAAATTCTAGCCCACGATGCCCTTGCCTCTCGAATCGGCCTCCGAATGCTCCAAATCGAACCAAAACAGATTCGTACTATAAAAAATATGCTAAGGTAAAAAAGCTCACTAGAAAATAACCTATTTACACCAGAAATCCCGAATTGACCGTAAACCCGACCGCCAGGCCCATGTCTCAGATTTCGATAAATTTCACAAAACTGGAATCTTTACATTCTCATGAGTTTAGACATACCAAATATACCAAAATCCAACAACAAGTAACCCCTCAAATCCCTAGATTAAGGTCTCCAATTTCCAAATCCTAAACCCCCAATTTTGCTAATAATTTCCATAGATTTCAAGCTTAAACAGGTAAAAACCAACATAGAAATAAGTTTAGGGTCCAAAAACCTTACTTCCACAAAACCTTCTTGAATTCCTCTTCAATTCGCTCTCCCAAGCACAAACCCGTATGAAAAGTGATGAAAAATAACCCAAAATTGCGAAGGCCTCACTTTATATGTTATGCCCGAGCAAAACTACATTTGCGCTCAAAATACTCGCACCTGCGGTCCTAGGTGCGCACCTGCGGGAATCACTTAACCGCTCAAGACTCGCACCTGCATTCAAGATCCCGCACTTATGCCATCGCAGGTGTGCCTAATATTCTACATCTGTGGCTCCAGTCATTCCTTCCCTTGTCTGCATTTGCGACCCCCTTTTCGCTTCTGCGGGCCCGCACCTACGGTCCCCAAGCCGCAAGTGCGATTATGATAGGAACTTCAACTGCAAATTTCCAACTCCAAACTTCCTGTCAACACCCGAAATCATCCCGAGGCCCCCGGGACCTCAATCAAAAGTACAGACAAGTTATATACCACAATCCAAACTTATATCAATCTTCGAAACACCTAAAACAACGTCAAATCATCAAAATAACATCGGATTCAAGCCTAAGGTTTCCAAAAACTTTCGAGTTCCGCTTTTGATCAAACAGTCTACCAAACCTTATCCGAATGACCTGAAATTTTGTGTACACGTCCCAAATGACACAACAGACCTACTCCAATTTGCAGAATTCTATTCCGACCCCTATATCAATATCTTCGCTACCAACCGAAAAATGCCAAAATTCCAATTTCGCCGATTCAAGCCTAAATCTACTCCGAACCTTTGAAACACATTTCGATCACGCTCCTAAGTCCCAAATCACCTTGCGAAGCTATCTGAATCATAAAAAAAAATTCCCAGATCGTTTACCCACAAGTCAACTTTCGATTGACTTTTGCAACTAAAGGTTCTACTTAAGAGAGTGTCTCATTACTCTACCAAACCATTCCGAATCTGAGCCAACTAATCTGATATCACATAATACAATTGAACAAGGCATAACAAAGCATAAATAGGGAAGACACGACTGAAATTCATAAAACGATCGACCGAGTAGTTAAATTAATCTAACTGTATAATTCCACTTGTGCAACCAAATAGTATACTCATAATTACACTATAATTATACTATGACAAACAAACATGTCACCGTAATTACATAATTCTGTAATTACTAGGATGTATAATTATTACCCTAGTAATTACACCAATTCCAATTACAGGGTGACTTTCCAAATCTACTCTAAAAGTGTGTGGATAAAAAATTACGTATTTACAGCTGCTCTTCTTTGCTTAACAACACGAAGTATTTTTGAGCAAAGATCAAGTAAACAATGTAATTAATTTCTAACCCGACACTTGTTCAAAACAAAACAAAGATAGATAAAAGATTGTGACCGAACCCCAGTATTTGAAATGTCTAAATATCCTTGGCTTAAAGGAATTATGTCGCGTGTAGTTCAAAAGTGAACGGAGCAATGAAATATGTGGGTCAAAAATTACGTGGTTACGATGCGTTCTTTCTCATGCAATAGTACTTGTTAGTGAAATGCTAAACGCTTCGAAAAGTATCAACTAAGGAAAATGTGGAGTCTTTGGCATGTATTGACACTTAGACTCAAGTTGGAATATTCGTTTAGGTGTCATTTGAGAATTATTGAAAAAATAGATCTTTATCATACATAGTTCGCTAGCGATCATAACAGATTATTTGAGTTAAAGCTATTTGGTATAAATTTCCTTGATATGTAGATTTGGTGCATTTGTACATGCTTCGATTCGATTATTTGAAAAGCATACTTATTACCTTCTTATTGAATTGTGTACCTTATTATTGATATCCGATGTTGTTTGGCTATTTTTTGGATATTTTTCTATTGTTGTATATGCTTATGAGTTGGACATGTTTATTAAGTGAGTATTTTTTTTATTAAAATCTCGGCACTGCTTCAATAGGGTTATTTAAGATATTTAATGAGTACATGGAGTCGATAGTACAACTTCTACACTTCTGCACCTTGTGTGTACATATTTGGGAGCTAAGCAGCTATGTAGCTTGAGGATGAGCATTGACGACCTCATTATTCCGGTCATTAGCTGCCATCTTGTTCATGGCTATTTAGAATTTGTATTTCTATTTATGTATATTCAAATAAATAATGTATTTCTTATTGCCAACATTGTAAAATTCCAAGTCTTAGCTGTTCATAACTTGTACGGCTAGGTATTCTAAATTCTTTTAAGTTAAGAGTACAAAAAAAAATGGATTTTTTTTTATTTTCATCTTCTCTAGGTATTCTAAAACATTGCTCTTTTTATTTTCCATAATGTATCTACTTCATAGACGTTCGAAGTTTCCAAAGAGGTTCTTCCAAAGAAAATAAGGTGGATTTTCACCATGACAATCTCCATGAAAAATATTACTTTAGAGAAAAAGAGATTATTTCTATTATAATAGTTTGGTGGAGAGAATAGAAAAGTGATTCGAAGGAAATGAAAGGCTATAGTAATACAACTTCTATCAACTGTATCAATACAATTTAATTATCATTTATTCTGTTCATTATAGTTATCTCTAGCAATTATCGTTTCTATTACGTGATTGATTGTAGTATAAATTTATTGATCATTTATTAGAAAATAATTTTATATTTTTGGCACAAAATTTTTATAGAACTAGGATTTAAAAGAAGGGTAAAATAGTTGTTTAATTTTTTATGAGTATTTTAGTAATCTAACTTAATTTTAGAGGCTTTAATTTTTATAATGATATATATGTCGCTCATAAAAAAAAAAAAAAAGTATATTTGGGACCAAGTTCAAAAGAGGGGCAAAACTGTTTATATCTCATAGTTGAGGCTTTCTCCTTAAGTGGGAGATTAACTGACACCCAGCGTTCAACTTTTGCTTCCACTTTTTATACATAGCAGACAGAGCTCAAACTCAAAAACTTCATTTGGATAAGGAATGTGAAGCCGCATCAAGTTCTCTATTCGCTCTGCTACAAACAAATCAATCGCTTTCCTCTCCTTAAATCCTGTTCAGAAGCTCTCCCTTTGAAACAATTTTGTAAGTTTTTCTGTTTTCCCCTCCTTTTTCCTTTTGTATTTGTTTCAAATTTCCTAATCTTTTTCTACTTCCTTGTCAGATAGCAACTGGGTTTTAAATTTCTCCATCTTACAGTTTTCAGCTCAATAAATAGGTAGTTAATTGTTTTGTTGCTTTCATGTAATTGTTCTATATCTTTTGTTCTCTTGCAGATGCTTTTGCTTTGTTAGCTTGTATCTCTGAAGAACTCTCTATTCTAATTTGTTGGAAATGCCTCTTGTATGTTCGTCATCCTCCACAGTTTCCCCTTCATGTGGTATTCCATATAAACTACAAAATGTAAACCACATAAAGGTCAATTTGAACCCAAATGTCCATTTGGGTTACTGCAACATCTCGTACGGTCATATTGCTGCTAGTGGACTAGGGAATGTTAGATTTAGGAAGTACTCGCTTACTAGCTCAAAGTTTGTAACTAGAAACCAGAAAAGTAATTTTCTTTTAGAGGAAACCTATCCCGATTTTGATTGGGAGGATGAGGAGCAAGGTGACATACAGGAAGATGAGGGGTCGCTGTGGGAAGGGGCGGTTGTGTATAAAAGAAATTCTTCAGTTACACATTTGGAGTATTGCACCACTTTAGAAAGGCTGGGTTTGGGCAAGCTCTCCACAAAGGTTTCGAGGTCTCGGGCTTCGGTAATGGGACTGCGGGTGACCAAAGATGTCAAAGATTATCCTGATGGAACTCCCGTATTAATTTCCCTTGATGTGACAAGGAAGCAGCAAAAGTTGAGGCTTGATGGAATCATCAGGACAGTCCTCTCACTTGGGTGCAACAGGTACTGTATTTGTTTATGCTTCTGTAGTTTTACAGTTATTTTTTCAGGTAGTAAACTTTCATATTCTCTTTCATGTTGCTTCAGTTATTTGTCATGATCAACACCAAACAAATGTCCAGAAGGACACCTAGATCAATCAAAAGTTCGTGTTTGATGTAATTTTTGAGTTTATTCTATACCTGGCAGGGGCGTAGCTAATTTCAGGCAAGGGGATTCAATTCAATCCCTTTTGCTAGAAAAATACTGTACAAATAGAGCAAAACGAACTGTTATATATACTGTTAGTCCCCTTAACACAAGCAAAGATTCCGGTCCAGTGGCAAAAGGGGGTTCAAAAGTTGTTTTAGGTCATAGGTTCAAATCTAGCTGCAACGTTCTAGTATTTTTTCAATCCCTTATATGAAGTTCTGGCTCCACCCTTATATGAATTTTGTACGAGAGAAAATATTGGACTTCTAAGATCCAACATATTAATGTTCAAGAAGTGCAAATGTTGAGATAGATGCATGGCCATGTCCACAATGAGATGACTGAGTGGTTGAAGCTTAGTAATAACTTGGAGATCCTAGGTTCGAGTCCCCATGACAACACTGAGTGGAAGCCTATCTACTCTAGCCTTGGTGGCCAGGCTTATCCAACACCTATGTTAATTTATTCAAGTTGTCCGTTGATTAGTCGAGGTGTGCGCAAATTGGTTTATTGCATAAAACGACGATGGACGTGTGATTATACAAGAATGATTCATTTGATGAACGTCACATTTGACAGAGGGAGCAAGCAGTACTCATAAGGATACATTTTTTCGACGATTTATTAATTATTGGAGAAGAAACGCCCCATTCTACATATATACAAAAAAGTAGAGAATCTACCAAAAAATCATGATTCTCTGCAAAGAGTATCTCATCATCACTAGTGATTGGAGGGTCATGAAGTTTATGAGAAATAGAACAGTTCCATGAACATTTACAAAAGTTCCATACATAGAGGATAAACTTAGATGGTTTAACCACCATGTACTACGCATACCTCCACATGCACTAGTCCGTGGATGCAATATTTTGATGATTGAAATTGCTAAAATGGAAAGATGAACCTAAGTTCAGATCAAATAAGTCGTCTCAACAGATAGTAAAATTTCTTAGAAACATTACTAGATCATAATAGAACACTATCGAAGCAAAGAATCTATGTGGGCGATAGCAACTAGTTGCGATTTGGCTCAGTTGTTATTACTTTATATAAGGTCATATGTTACCGAGACTAGGTGTACAATGAGATCTAAAGCACCTCTAGCTCAAGGTACCTTACTTTGTCTTAAAAGGCTGTGGAATGAGATGGGGCCAGATAGAACGAAACAAAGACGGAGGATAGATGATTCATATAGCCAGCAAATTTTGTTGGGGTGTAGATTGGTTGATTACTCAAGAACGACACAATTGTTCTTTGGTTTATAATTCTGGTTCACACGAAGAGAATGTATTGGAGTTTATTTTTGTATTCCTCTTCCAAAGTTTCCTAAAATTATTATCGAAATGATGATTTAGAAAAATCCAAGGGAAGTGTATATATATATCCAGTCTGCTTCCTCTTTGATGCTCGTGCTGAAATTTTCAAGGTTGCAAGAACAAACTTCTCAAATTGATCACTGTATTTTAGTAGTATCCAAGCTTTGTACTTCAGCTTGTATGGTTGAACTTCCTCTTGATATCAAAACTTGATGTCTTTCCTCCTGCTGAAAATTTTACTGGGAATGGTCCACTTTGCGGATCTTAACAGTATATATCAGTCCTAATGGTGCTGTGGTCTTTCTCTATGCTTGAGAGAGCTGTCGCAGAGAGAAACATAGCTAAAGCAATTTCTGGATTTTGTTAGCTCTTTAATCTAGACAGTAGCTACTAAGCCCTTTTTGTGATCTTAGAAGCTACATCGTTGTAATCTTTTCCATCTTCTTGATGCCTCTTTAATACAATCACTTACTTCATTCAAAAAAAGAAAAAAGAAAAAGAAAAAGAAAAAAAAAACATTGCTAAAGCAGGTCACATGAATTAGAAATTACTAAGTTGGGTTCTTGCAATAATGAGCCTGTGGCTGCCCCATATTTCTTATTGAAACTCGAATAAACACAAGGCTTTGTAGTTCTAAGTGATTCTATCTTCTTTCGTATTACCTAACAGAAATTTGAACATTGCCTTTCCAATCATTGTGTGCTTGACAATCTGGAGATGATAACTACATGATAGAATTTTGGCTTCCCTGTAAATGGACCTATGAATTTTTAATAATGTTTCCTTGAAATGAATTTTAGGCAGTTGTATTGTCCCGTTAAGGATAGATGGAATATTTTCTTTCAATAGGATAATGGAGGGGCCAAATTATCTCACGTGTTTCAGGTGAAAACTCTTATAGGAACTAGGTGACGAAGCAGTATACCATGCTATAGTTTTCACAAGTCTATGTCATAAATCATTTGAGGAGCAACTTCAGTTTACTTCTTTAAATGGGTGCACATTTCATTTCACTAAACGTCATGCCCTTTTCTGAAGTTCAATTACCCCAATATTGTATTTCCTATCTGAACCTGGAACTCTTACAGCTCCTTTTCTTTTTGGTGCGTTCTATGCCACAGTAAAATCAACATCCTAATATGTGCTTCTAAAGTTGTTGATGTATGTATCTTCTCGTATATTTTGCTAATAAACCATTTTTGTAGCAAATATAAGTGTTCCAGTTCTGAGAAGGACTGATAACAAGTTGAATAGTGCAAAATTGCTTTCTGAAATAAAACGGTTGTAACTTACATAGAGTGGGAGGTCTCATACTTCTAAACTTAGTGTCTTAAGTTTACTGGACTGTCCGAAGTTTGCAGTTGAAGTAGAAATAAGCTTGGAGCAGTAGGAGGCGAAATATTTTTAGGTGGCGAAATATTTTCTAAGTTTACTGGATTGTCATAATTTTAATAGGTGAACTTCAGGCAATAATTATTTTCTTGTAACAAAAAGCAAAAAGGTGAGTTCTGTAACTTTAGTAGCTTTGATGACACCTGCATGTGATTTTATCTTTTTTCTTGAGTTCCAACTGTTTCTTGAGTCAAAGTGAATGCCTGGAAATCAATATATATTCATGATTTTTGGTTCCTTCTTCCTAAGTTTATTTACACTTCTTCTGCCAATGCATAAGGACACATGAATGGTTTGATGAATGACTTTCAAAGTATAGGATTTCTAATAATACTGGCCATGGTGGAACGGTGGAAGCCAAAAAGGCCCGAAGTTCATCAAGTTGGAAGAAATGTCTCATGAGATTCTCTGATGATGACCAGCCTTGATGCCCCCATGGCTTTGGTTTGTGGTAAGAGAGCAACGTGTGATAGGCAGGTTCGGCGCACGTCACTGATTTGAACCCTGCCATAGGCATGCTTGGTATTTAAGTGGAGACGGGTAGAGGGATGGACCCGCCACAGGCTCTCAGGAATTTCTGGGTCATCCAAAAAAATGAATTAAAAAAGAGTCTCTCTCTCTCTCTCTGATGACTAGGCTGGAAATTATGAAATAACTTGTGTTACCAAGAGATTGTAAAAGAAGTTAGTACCTAGTTTTACATCGGCATAAGGTGGTCAAGTGGTGACTACTGACTAGATTGGACGAAACAGACCCGTTTAATCCAGAACTAAAAGATTGCTCAAGAGGGGACAAAGAGGATATAAGATTTTCTTCATAGGACATTTGCTTGTCCTGTAACTCAATGGAATGTGCACTTTAAAACAGGTATTCCCTATTATCGTTGAAAGTGATTGGGTGCTGTTTAGATTATCGTCGTGCCTTATAAAATGGTTCAGAATCCTTCCGTTGTTCATAGCATCGGGCTTATTTTCTGGTTTTGTTATTGTATTTCAACTATTTTCTAGTTCTTATGATGCTGTTATTATTTCTTTGGTTTCGGTTTGATGGTAGTGATATATTGTCCCTTCCCTTCCCTTCTCTTCTCGTCTTTTCCGTCTTCTTGAGTCGAGGGCCTTTTGGAAACAGCCTCTTCACTCTTCCGAATAGGGTAAGGTCTGTCTACACACTATCCTACCTAGACCCTACTTATGGGATTTTACTAGGTCGTTGTTGTAATAAAATGGTTCAGAAAATAAAAATTCTTGTCTTGCACATACACAAACTGAAAACTTTACCTTCTATTTCTAATGCTCAGTATTTGTTTGTTGTCAAATTCCGCTTTCCTTTCACTTCAAAGCAGAAATATTGGTCCTTTTGCTCATGGTGAATATTGTATTTGTGAAGGTGTGGTGAACCAGCTGCGGAAAGTATCTTTTCAAACTTTTCACTCCTACTCAGTGAAGAACCTATAAAGGAACCAGAGACGTTGGATATGGGCGTAATGTTTGGGGAGGAAAAATTCAAAAGTTTTGGACACGACGAAGAGGAAATGGAGGACAATGATGCTTGGATCGATTTAGAAGACCAGCTGTATTTTCCTCCTCAAGAAAAAGTTATCGACATTTCAAAACAAATTAGAGATCTGGTGCACATAGAAATCACCATTAATGCTGTCTGTGATTCCAAGTGCAAAGGTTTATGCCTAAAATGTGGTTCTAATCTTAACATCAGTAGCTGTAGTTGTCATATGCGAAAGGTAGAGGAGAAAGGTTATGGTCCTCTTGGAGGTCTGAAGAAGCAAATGCAACAAACATGATCTGTAATCATTCCGACATTTTTTGTGTGTAATATGGTGGCTTTTTGGTATTTTATAAGAGAAACTTAAGGCCTTTCCTATTTACTTCTTGTTGACGCTTTTTTTTTTCTTCTTTTTTTTTCCCAACAAAATTCATCACTCCGATAGATAAAGTGGATTCGTATAAAAAGTCCATGCAAAAGAGTGGAACTTTTAGCAAAAATTAACCCTTATCTTTGAGGGTAGGCTACACTTTGTCCTCCAAGAATAACCCTGAGCACTACTTATTCTCCAAGTTTGTAAGTTAGCATTTGGACTTACAGATTTTGTATACGGTCAAGATCAGGTATGCCCGATCTCCCAGGCTCGATGGGTCACCTTAGGTCCAAGTTCAAATAAGGTCGAGTTCGAGCTCGATGGACCAGACTCGAGCTCGAAGACAGAGTGCAATGCTCGAAGATTGAAGTACGATGGATACCGAAACCTAGTATGCTTGACCCCGAAATAATGTTGTTATGAATTTATTACAGAATGAGCAAGATTCCTGCCACGTCCCCAAATTCATGGCGCAAATCCTGGAATAGAATTGTACGATTACGTACGATGCGGTTAGATAGCTGTCCCAATAAGATTCCGTACTATAAATGGAAATGTACCTTATTTAGGGATCCCATATTATATAAAGGGGACCCTAATCATTTGTAAAGATCATCTAATCAGTGGCAAAGAATGTACTTTCTACTTTTCGGTCATTGTTCATTAGAATTGTCCTTTAACTTTATTTTCCTTGCTTTATTGTTCTTGCTTCATTTTGAGGTTACCGAGCTCGAGGTCGATACTGCTTAAGTACCAATGGTTTGATTCACTTATTTCTTTCATCTATACTTTATACTTCTTGATTATTAATTGGTATTGAACTAAATCACGTATCTTTAAAACCACAAATCAAATTTATTGTTACTCGTATCTTTGGAAGAGCTAACAAAATCTAGAAACCACGGGGCTAAAGATAATAGTGATTGTTTCAGTACTGATTCTCATAACGCACGTTATTTTTATATTTTTTCTTGTCAAGAAATTTTTATTCTCAGGATTAAACATGTCAAACTCGCAAAACGCGCCTGTTCATGACAATGAATGTCTTGGATTTCATGGGGAAAAACCACCGAGAAACCCATGGGAAGTGCCAAATATGGAACCGGTTTATATTAGTTCGCACATTGCTTTGGATGCAAATTTAGGCGCATATCTAGGAGGAAGTGTACGCAGGGAAGTCCGATCTGTGAGCCAAAGAACACAAGGTATAAGAGATGGGGGAGACAACCTCCAAGTTATATTCGAGATGTTGCAGGCTCAACAGATTGCCATCGCTCAACTTTAGAGTCAGAATAAAACTTCAAGTATAGCCGAACCAGGAAACACTCGGCGCACTGAGCCGACGCCAAAGAGGCCGAACGAAAATGGCTCGGGGACTGACCCCACCATTTTGAGAATGCTCGAAGAGATCACCAAGAGGATCGAGTCCAGGGAAAAGAAGATTGACGACAATGATAAAAAGGTGGAGACTTATAACTCCCGTGTTGACCAAATATCGGGGGCACCTCCGGTTTTGAAAGGTTTAGATGCAAAAAAGTTCATACAAAAACCATTCCCTGAGAGCGCGGCTCCGATGCCCATTCCTGAAAAGTTTTACATGCCCATTATACCCAAATATAATAGGACAACCGACCCTAACGAGCATATTACTCCATACATATGCTAGATCAAACGAAACGACTTGAATGACGATGAGAAGTCTGTGTTGCTGAAAAGATTTGGGGAAACTTTGTCGAAAGGAGCCACGATTTGGTATCACAAATTGCATCCTAACTCTATTGATTCGTTTGCTATGTTAGCTGACGCCTTCGTGAAAGCACACATCGGGGCCATAAAGGTGGCAACGAGGAAATCAAATGTCATCAAGATAAAACAAAGGAACGACAAGATGTTGAGGGAGTTCGTGTTTACGTTTCAGATAGAGCGAATGGAATTACCACTGGGTTCAGACGACTGGCAGTACAAGCTTTTATGTAGGGTTTGAATGAAAGGAGTTCGATTGCGTCTCAAAAAATAAAGCAGAATCTGATCGAGTATCCAGCTGTGATGTGGTCAGACGTGCATACCGTTACTAATCGAAAATTAGGGTCGAGGATGAACAGTTGGGAGCCCCATCGGTTTCAGTTCATCCTAATAGATTGCATCCAAGCCCCCGAGGGATATAGACAGGGAATCGAGATCAAACAAGGAACGATATTAGCCGTATTTTGATCGAAGAAACAAGGAATGGTATCGGCCGTATGCTGATCGAAGAAATATCGGCTCAGGTCGTAGCGCTCCTCAGAATGATCAAAGAAATGATTGAGGTCAAAGCTCTTGGGGACTCATGAGTAAGAACGGGTTCGATAAACACACCGACCTCGCGGAGGCACCTCGATGTTCAGAGTATAATTTTAGTGTAGACGCATCAAGGATTGTGTCAGCTATTGGAAGAATCAAAGATATTAGGTGGCCAAGGCCTATACAAACCGATTTTTCTCAGAGGAATCCAAACTTAATGTGTAAGTATCATGGCACACATGGCCAAAGAACCGAAGACTGCCGGCAGCTAAGGGATGAGGTAGCTCGATTGTTCAACGGGGGTCACCTTCGAGAATTTCTCAGTGATCAAGCTAAAAATCACTCCAGAGAAAGAGAGAGAGAGAGAGAGAGAGAGAGAGAGAGAGAGAGAGAGAGAGAGAGAGAGAGACAGAGAGACAGAGAGAGATGCAAGCAGGAAAAACGAGCAAGAGTAACCACAACATGTAATCCACATGATCGTTGGCGGTGTCGATGTCCCACAAGGACCTATGTTCAAACACACCAAGTTATTGATCACTAGAGAAAAATGAACTCGAAACTATATGCTCGAGGATGCCTTATCATTCTATGACGAGGAAGCGGAAGGCATATCTCAGCCACATAATAACGCACTGGTAATTTCTATCCTTTTAAATAAAATTCAAGTTAAACATGTTCTAGTGGATCTAGGTAGCTCAGCAAACATAATCAAATTGAGGGTCGTAGAACAACTCGATCTATGGGATCAGATTGTACCTGCATCCTGGGTCCTAAATGTCTTCAACATGGCAAGCGAAACCACAAAATGGGAGATAATCTTGCCAGTCAATGTAGCTGGGACCATACAAGATACAAAATTCCATATCATCGAAAGACAACATCAGGTATAACGCACTCCTTGGGAGACTATTGATACACAACATGAGGGCGGTACCTTCAACTCTTCGTCAGATGATAAAGTTCCCAACGGAGGATGGTGTGAAAACACTCTACGGAGAGCAACATGCTGCAAAGGAATTGTTTGCAGCCGATGAAGTGACGGCGGTACCAGAGCCTTCGACCTTGGAGAAGTCTAGCCCAAAGGTAAAAAAATGGCTAAATAGCAATCACCGCCCCCCAGCCTCAACGAAAGTGGAACAACATGTCATTGAAGACGAAGATGAGGATTTTCTTACTCCTCAAACCTTCGTCATTCCTGAAGAATCTGATGCAACCAATTCAACTGTCGAGGAACTGGAGCAGGTCATACTGATCGAATACATGCCTAGAGAAAGATATACCTAGGAATGAGATTAACCCCCAAACTCAGGAAAAAACTCATTCAATTTCTTATTGATAATATGGATTACTTTGCTTGATCCCATTTAGAGATGACAGGGATTCCACCGGAATCAAAACACACCGGTTAAGCCTCGACCCCGGGTTCAAACCGGTAAAGCAAAAAAGGAGGCCTAGTCCGAGGTGAAACATGCATTCATAAAGGACGAGGTAACCGAACTTCTTAAAATATGATGTATTTATGAGGTAAAATATCCCGAATGGTTAGCCAACGTAGCTGTAGTTCCTCAAAAAGGAAATAAACTTAGAATGTGCATAGATTAGAAGGGTTTAAACAAAGCAAGATTCTTTCCTACTGCATAACATCGATCGTATAATCGATGCCATAGCCGGCCACGAGATCCTAACTTTTCTCGATGCCTACTCCAGGTACAACCAAATTCAGAGGAACCCGGAGGACCAGGAAAAAACTTCGTTTATCACCAAATTTGGAGCTTATTGTTACATCTTAATGCCTTTCGGGCTAAAAATTGCAGGAGCTACATATCAGTACCTAGTTAACAAAATGTTCGACGAACAGATAGGTAAAACAATGGAAGTTTACATTGATGATATGTTGGTTAAGTCCCTGCGTGCATAGGACCATTTAACTAATTTGCAGGAAACATTTAAAATTTTGAGAAAATACAACATAAAACTTGACCTGGAGAAATGTGCCTTCAGAGTCGGCTTGGATAAGTTCCTCGGCTTCATGGTGTTGAATTGGGGTATCGAAATTAACCCCAACAAGATCAAGTCCATTGAGGATATCACGGTCGTGGATAATGTAAGGCTGTGCAAAGGATGATTGGACGAATATCTGCCTTGGGTCGATTCATTTCGAGGTCATAAGATCAAAGCCATCGGTTCTTTTCCTTGCTAAAGAAGAAAAATGATTTCGCGTGGACCCCGGAATACCAGCAAGCCTTGGAAAAAGTGAAGCGAACTTATCCAACCTGTCTTTTGCTTCACACGTCGAAGGTAGATGAAAACTTTACCTATACTTGGCCGTATTTGAGATAGTGGTAAGCGGGGTACTAGTTCGAGAAGAGAAAGGTACACAATTCTCTGTTTATTGTGTAAGACGAACTCTATGAGATGCTGAAACTAGATATCCTCACTTAGAAAAATTAGCACTTGTATTGATAAGCGCATCTAGAAAGCTAAAGCCATATTTTTAATGTCATCCCATATGTGTATTAACAACTTACCCTCTTCGAAATGTTTTGCATAAGCCCGAGCTATCAGGCCGGTTGGCCAAATGGGCCGTTAAACTTAGCGGGTATTAGGGGTGGGCATTCAGTATTTTGGTTCGATATTTCGGTATTCGGTTATCATTTTTGTATACCAAATACCATTCCAAAATATTTCGGTACAGTTTTGGTTTAATATTCGCTAATATATAGAGGCTCCAGTGACAAACTAACATAACAACTACTGAAGGTTTTCAAGTTTCCTCCAATCTTTTGTTCATTCTCTTTGTATGATTGTTATCGCACAATCACTATATTTTAAAGAATCAAAGGTAATGTTCCAAATCCAAATGCTTACCCACATATGTTCGTTTAGAAACTGCTGAAGTTATATGTGAGGTACATATTCTATTTCTTATTTAGTTGCCATTTTTTAACTATCAAGAAGATAGATTCAATGTTTTGTTTCCTGTTTTGGTCATTGGTAG
This sequence comes from Nicotiana noctiflora, assembly GCA_032618575.1. NCBI lineage: Eukaryota > Viridiplantae > Streptophyta > Magnoliopsida > Solanales > Solanaceae > Nicotiana > Nicotiana noctiflora. The sequence goes on along the minus strand of JASVEL010013433.1, from coordinate 152,600 downwards.
TGACTTTGAGTGAGATTTGATGTTGCCTTGTAATGTTTTATGCTCTAGTCTCTTTTAATTGTAACTTCGGTATGATGTGCCACAACTTTACAAATTTCACAAGAAAAAGGAGGTCGACATTGCTGTGGACCTCTATCATTTGGTTCCTCAAAGAAAGGAAGAAAGATCTCTGTATTATAAAGGATAGAGAGAACGCAGATACGATGCATATCAAATTAAGGACACACCCATTTCTTAACTGGCAAAGGTTTCTCACATCATTACAAGTAACAGAACATATAAACTAATAGAAGTACAGAACAAAGGCTTACAAAAATGTCCAACTTAAAAAAAAGGCTTTAAAAATTCGGTAATTCGATATAAAGATATATCGAAATTTCAAGATCCTAATATCGAGGACTGTACAGTAATACCAAAATACCGAATATATAATACCGAATTAGATCGAAATATCAAAAATCGAAATACCAAATTAATTCGGTCCGATTCGGAATTCGGTTTTTCGAATTTTATGCCCACCCCTAGCGGGTATGATATCGAATATCAACCCCAAATGGCCATCAAGTCGCAAATCCTAGCTAACTTCGTGGATGATCTTACGTCGACCCTCATACCCGAAGTAGAGAAAGAACTCCTACTAAGATCGGGTACATCATTGGGGGTATGGACCCTTTTCACTGACGGTGCCTCGATTGTGAAAGGGTCTAGGCTTGGCATTGTCTTAAAGCCTCCTATGGGTAGTACCATTAGACAATCTATCATAACTTCTAGGTTGACTAATAATGAGACCGAGTATGAGGCCATGATTGCAGGTCTCAAGCTACCTAAGAGCTTGAAGCAAAAGTCATTGAAGTCAAATGTGATTCACTTTTGGTGGTAAACCAAGTAAACAAGAGTTTTGAAGTTCGAGAGGATAGGATGCAACGGTACTTGGATAAGCTACAAGTAACTCTGCACCGCTTCAAGGAGTGGACTCTGGATCACGTGCCTCGAGAACAAAATAGAGAGGCCGATGCACTTGCTAACCCGAGATCCTCAGTTGAAGAAGATAATATCGTCATGGGGATTGTCGTCCAATTATCTAGGTCCTGACGAACCAAGACTGCTAGGTTCACATTAGATGAAGATGGAATATTATACAGGAGACCGATCGATGTACCATTAGCGGTATGTTTAGGGCCGGGGGACATCGATTATATTCTACGAGAAATTCACGAATGTACGTGTAGGAATCACTCTGGCACCGAGTCCTTGATTGATAAAATTATCAAAGCAGGGTATTACTGGGACAACATGGAGAAAGATAATAAGGAGTTTGTCAAAAAATGTGATAAGTGCCAACGATTTGCACTGACGATCTACCAACCCGAAGACAACTCCACTCGGTCCTATCCCCGTGGCTTTTCGTGATATGGGGAATGGACTTAGTCGGTCCTCTACCAACGGCCCCAGGTAAATCTAGGTTTATTTTGTATATGACTGATTATTTTTCTAAATGGGTGGAAACACAGGCCTTTGAGAAGGTCAGATAAAAAGAAGTTATTGACTTCAACTGGGACCACATCATATGCCGGTACGGGATACCTACCGAGATCGTATGTGATAATGGAAATTAGTTCATCGGTAGCAAGGTAACGGGGTTCCTAAAAGCACATAAAATAAATAGGATCTTATCAACATCGTACCACCCAACTGGAAATGGATAGGCCAAGTCCACCAACAAAACTATCATTCAAAACCTAAAGAAAAGGTTGGACTATGCGAAGGGAAAATGGAGAGAAGTTATACTCGAGGTCCTTTAGGCATATCTAACAACATCTAGGTCTAGCACGGGGCATACTCTGTTTTCTTTAGTATATGGCTCCGAGGACCTTATCCCTGTCGAGGTCGGAGAACCCAGCCCAAGGTTTCGACGTACATTGGATGAGTCAAATCACGAGGCAAAGAATACTAGCCTCGAGCTATTAGATGAAAAATGAGAAGCAACACTTATTCGGATGGACGCATAGAAATAAAGAATCGAGAGATACTACAATAGAAGGACTAACCTTCAACACTTTGGAATCGGGGACTTAGTTCTACGAAAAGTCACCCTCAATACCCGAGATCCGAATGGAGGGAAGCTAGGCCCGAATTGGGAAGGACCGTACCGTGTCCTTGGAGTTATCGATAAAGGATCTTACAAACTTGGCAGGATGGAAGGCGAACAATTGTCAAACAATTGGAACATATCACTACTCAAACGATACTATTTCTAAGGTATGACTTTCCCTTTTTGTCCATTTGAATTTGAAACTAACCTATTGTAGGTGTTCGATCGAAGCTATCGAAGGCACTATTTTACACGAAGGCCTTAGGTTTCAAAGTATGCGTTGCACTCTTTTTTCCTTAGATCGATTTTGTCCCAAATGGGTTATACCGACGTGGTTTTTAACAAGGCAAAAATTATGTGCTACCTAAGGAGAACTCAACAGTATCCAAGGCTTCTTTTCAATAAACCTCGAATACTGGGGGGCATCACCCTCGGAGGTTATATTTTCGAGGAAAATACTTCACGCCAAAAAGGGCTTCGATAGGAGAACTTTGTAATGGGCCAAATGGTCATATGAACCGTGTCCAGTAGAATAGTCGAGCCCCGACGATAAAACATGCACACATGTATCAATTATTCAAAAAAGCATTCTTTATATATCAAAATACTTTGTATCTCAAAGAAGTCTACTATTATACGAGTTCCATGCTTATAATCCTACGGGAAACGGCTCAAGAGTCAGAACACAAATGCACCCTGAATACTCGGGGAGTGTCATCGACAACCAACACATACGAGTCACCGAAAACTCAAACCCATAAGACCTCAATGAGGCATCCCGTCGATATAAACAAGTCTAAGAGACATACGCGAAAGCTATGGCCATATTAAAGACTATGGTCATATAAAAAGTCTATGGCCGAAATAATGCAGCTCGAAGACGTCTAGCTTCCGCTATAAATTAAAGGCCTTCAAACACTTTGAAAAATCAGTTAAATCAGGCTACCGTTGGCAAAGGAAAATGATAAAGGGTTTCGATAAAATTATCACTCGAACAATTTAAAGACTTCTCTAACATCAGCCTTCGAGAAAAACTCAAGAGGTATTCCATTATCGTTAAACAAACGAATTACAAATGAGGTTCCAATCGATTGAACCTTCGAAAAGCCCAACGGGTATAAAAACACATGCTAAGGCATAGGAAAATTTTCACTAAGTCTTCTAGCCGAAAAGAGGGAAAAAATATAGCCGCTTTAGAGGACAAATTGTCCAAACTTAAAGAGCCTAAGAGCTGACCTAAAAGAGCCTAAGGGCCAATATAAAAGAGCCTAAGGGCCAAAGCATGTGGAGTTCGAGACCTTACTCTCACTCAACTCGGACTCAAGAGTCCCATCATCCCGTACTCGCATGAAATCGACTTAATCATAGCTCGAAGACTAACAAAAACCTTAAGCAGTATTCTATTATAAATTCGAGGATCACTCGTTGATCACTAAAAAACCTAAGGGTTGTTATATTCAGAATTCGAGCCAAGGTTCACTTGATCATTGAAGTTACCAAATTTATCACAAAATAAAGACAATGCAGAATCAGAGATGAATAAAAGGAATTCCTTGTATTTATAGGTATTTTTACAAAATATATTTACAATACCCACAAGGAGCCCTTGCATAAAACACAAAAACAAAATAAAGGAACCTAAATCTACTTCGGGGCCACACCTTCAGGAGCCACATCTTCGGTAACCTCCTCCTCGGGGACTTCATCTTCATCTCCTTCTCTCTTGGAGCCACTAGCTGAATCCTCGTCATCAGAGAGCAAAGCGGCAGTCTCTTCCTCGAAGGTCTTTGCTTTTTCAATGTCCGCTGAGAGGTTGAAGCCACGAGTGTGCACCTCCTCGAGGGTTTCTCTCCGGGACTGTCGCTTGGCATGATCGAGAGCACATGATAATTTGACTTTGGCCACAACGGAGATCTCTTGTGCCCGAGCGTTAGCGGCTTCAGAGTCAGCTTGGTATGAAAACACAAATGACTCTGCATTAGATTTGGCCTTTGCAAGCTCAACATTAGATTTAGCTTCGAGCTCCTAGATTTTGCGGCTTCGAGCCAAGCTTTCCACCTTTACACTTTGAAGATGGCATTAAATCGTAGTCAGCTGCTCCCGAAGAGTATCTTTCTCTGAGGCAAGACGGTCCATGCCTTGTTTCCACCTTAGGGTCTCGGCCTCCTTCATCTTGAGCTCTTCTCAAAGCTGCTCCACCAGCTCGCCCTTTTGTTGGGCCTGCAAAGTTGAAGTGTTAGTCACTTTATCGGATAAATGCATAACAAATCCTCAAAAGGTATATTATCGTTTAAACAATTTCGGTCTGTTCTCGATGAGCCTTCGCCAACTCAACTCGGAGATCCCTGATCTCCTCCTCTTTTTGAACATAAAGGTGCTTAAGGCCATACCTCTCTTCTACGAGATTCTAAAGCTCGGCCTCACATCGAGCAAGATCGATTCAAGACTTGGAAAATGCCTCTCGATAGAGCGTCCCATCCTTCACAAAAGGAAAAAGTTAGACTCAGAACAACAAAGATAAAACGCATGCATAATATTAAGGGCAGACAATTACTTGTTTGAAAAGCCGTCGGGCCTCATAAAAAATAAATAAGGCATTTGGGTCGGGGATATCTTCGACCCTGGAAGGCTTTATTGAAAGATATCATTCCCTTTATGGCTTGTTACCATGTCGGGAGTTATCATGTTCCAAGCGTCTCGGAATTTCCCCCTCAGAGAAATCGGGACTAGGCGGGGATTCATCCATATTGATGACCCCAAATCCACTAGGGACGTTCTCTTCTCTTCGGAGAGCCTCAGAACCGGGTACCTCTGTCTCGCCCTCCAAATGACCTCCAAGACAAGGTACTCTTTTGCTGCCCGATGGCACGGGTACTTTGCTTAAACTTCCCTCAGATATTTCATATGTTCAAGAATGAACTGCATCAGCCACCATCGATTCAGCGGTCTTCGAAGTGTCAACGCTTCCTCTTTTTTGAACTGCCAACACGCAGTCATCATCTTTCTCATCTTTGTCCTCTTCTTGAAGGCATTGGGCCATTTTTGGAGACAGGGCCACGATATTGGTTTTAGGCTTTTTTGAGCCTTGCTTTTCTTTGGCTTCATAGGATTTGTAGGTGATACCCTCTTTCTTTTCTTTTCCTTGGAGGGATTTGGGATTTCCTCTTCACCGGGCGGGGGAAATTACATTGTAACAATGTCTCTGAGGCCTGCATAAAGATGCAATAAATATTTCACTAAGGAATACCATAATGCAAACAAGAGAACTCACCATGATTTTTAGCCTCCCATCGGCCCTTGGCCAGGTCACACTGGCTGCGTTCCACATATGAAAAAGTAGAGGCTAGTTGTCGTACCCAAACTTCAAGGTCTGGGACCGTACCACGAAAGGAAAAAACAACTAGACCATCAAAAATGATTAGATCGAGAAAGGGATAAGGTCAAGAAAGATTAAGGAAAGCAATATATAAAGTCACTACCGATAAACCTATACTTACATTTCATGTTCCAGTCCTCGCGGAATGGCATCCTCTCAACAGGAATCAGGTAAGAGGTCCTGATTCGGACAAACTGACTCATCCATCCTCAGTCCTTGTCCTCATCGATGCTGGAGAAGAGAGATTTTAAGGATTGGCATTGTAGCTTTATCAGACCACCTCGATAAAGGTAAGGGTTGTATAGTCTGATCAAGTAGTCGATGGTGAAAGACATCCTCTTGATCAAGCTTGAGAAATATCTAATTAGGTGGACGATGCGCTAGAATGAAGGGTGGATCTGGCGAAGCATCACCTGGTATTGTTGGCAAAAATTAAGAATAATTGGATCTATGGGACCAGAGCTGGATCTTCAGGACCCAACGTGAATAGATGTATCAGCACATGGGCTCACATTGACGTGGTGTCTATGCAGGTTTATCGATTTTGAAATCGGATGTTAGTTCGCATGGAGAGGGAATACACTCTTCGATACAAGGTGGCACCACCGTTTTACTTCCAGCCAGTAGTGATGACGAAGAGGATTTTTCATTTCGAGGAACAGTTTTAGTTGTTTTAGCCATGGCGGTTTGTAAATTTAAAATAGGAGAAAGAGTAGATGCTGTAGTGAGAGAACATTGAGAAGGTGAACTCAAAGAAGTTGAAGGAGCTAAGGAGATTTCAAGAATGATTTGAGAAGTAAAATTTGCAAAAATCGTGAAAGTGGCCTATTTATAGAGGTCGCTTAAGAGAATTGGGAAAGCCAAATAGCCGACCATTATCCGCCTCCAATTAATGATCTTGGAAACTATGCAAAAATGACTTTTCAATCACTTCAGCCGCTAACATCACGAGATTGACATCATGATCAGGGCATCAGAACATCGAGGATCAAACCGTTTCTTATTGTCTTACTCTAAGAAATGCGGGCCGTATACAGTCATGATCAAGTATGCCCGATCTCCCAGGATCGAGGGTCGCCTTAGGCCCGAGTTCAGATAAGATCGAGTTCGAGCTCGATGGACCAGACTCGAGCTCGAAGACAGAGTGCAACGCCCGATGATGAAGTACGATGGATACCGAAGTCTAGTATACTCGACCCTGAAAATATGCCGTTATGGATTTGTAACCAAATGAGCGAGATTCCTGCCACGTCCCAAAATTATGGCGCAAATCCTAGATTAGAATTGTACGATTCCATACTAGGTGGTTAGACAACTGCCCCAATAAGATTTCTTATTGTAAATGGAATGTACCTTATTTAGGGCTCCTCTATTATATAATGGGAACCCCAATCATTTTTAAAGATCATCTAATCATTGACAAAAGAACAAGCTCTCAACTTTTCGCTCATTGTTCATCAGAATTATCCTTTAACTTTATTGTCCTTGCTTTATTCTTCTTGCTTCATCTCGAAATCACTGAGTTTGAGGTCGATACTTCTTAAGTACACTGGTTTGATTCACTTATTTCTGGCATCTACACTTTATACTTCTTGATTATTAATTGGTATTGAACTAAATCACGTATCTTTAAAATCACAAATCAAATCTAATTGTTACTCGTATTTTCGATGTAAACAGATTTGATTGAAACATGATAGCGTTTGGACATATAGATTTGATTGAAACTTAAAAAAAGAGTTTTTGAAGTTGTGTTGAAAAATAATTTTTAGAAGCTGAAGGTATATTTGGATATGCATCTTATTTGAATAAAAGTTAATGTTTTGTGAGTAGAAGAAAAATTTTTACCCAAAAACTGCCCTAAACCAATTTTTGGGAACTTGAACATATTTAAATTTTTTCCCCCAAACCATGATCTTATTTCATAACAAACAATGTTTTCAATTTTTTTTTTTTTTGCAAAAGTAAAGCCAAAATCTATGGCTAAATGAGAGATGAAACTTGACCACTTTTGGTTAGACTGTAAACCAAAAATAGTTAATGCGTCCATAGTTGAAAAACATTTAATTGTTATAAATTAGAATTTTAAATATATCAACTACTAGCATTCTCGCATAACCTTTTATCCATCTTTGTTCTTCTAGCCATCGCACAATCAATTGAACTTAGTGTACCTCCGATAGCTTATGAAATTTTATTTCTCTAATAGGCGATTTTGGAATCAATACGTGTTTATCAACTTTATCTTCTCTATGTCCTCATTCATAAGAATATCACACAATTGCATTTTGGCTTAATTGTCTTTTCAGGGTCGATTATTGTTTTCTGCAATATTCAAGCACTGCATTTTTTATTTTAATGTATATGTCATGCACAAAATTTTCAGCTTCATCATGTCATGACCCAAACCGATTGGCCGTGATGGGTACCGGTGTCTTACCCCAACCGAGTATAAACGTAATATATATATTTTTTTATCATACCATCATGGGTAAATGGGTCAGAAGGGCCGTCATGAGATAATCAGAGTAAAACATAAGGGAATACTAGGCATATGACAACCCAACATAATAAAGAAACTTATAATTATGACATACGGGCCTACAAGGCCGACATGATCATTTGTACACTCAAAAAATAGGCCGGAAAGGCTATACAAGTATCCATATCCATGACATCTCTACAAGACTCTAAGAGTACATGAATGTCATAAAGGTCAGGACGGGCCCCCACTATACCAATCAATACATGTTCAAATCATACTGACCAAATAGGCAATTTCGGGGCAAGTGGAGTGCACCAACACCTTCCGCTAAGCTGATAGCCTAATAGGAGGACTGTCAAGATTTCTATCGAAACCTCCAGGCATGAAACTCAGCGTCCCAAACAAAAGGGACGTCAATACAAATAAAGTACCGAGTATGTAAGGCATGGAAAATAATATATAAATGACATGAAAGAAACATGGAGTAAAAAACTCATCCTATAAGTCTGAATAGCTCAGTGAATCATGAAATATTTATAATGTCATGCATATATGCATAAATGTTATATCATGCATAACTATATGCGCACAACATTATCAAGCCTCCGATGGCATCCTATCATATCATCTCGGCCTCTATGGGCGAAATCATCAACGTATACCAACTGATTAGGTGGTGGTGCGTATATAATGCCATTAGCTTTTCTCGCATCGTATATACATCTAATATATACATATATAATTCCATATGGTCATGGATCAACGTACATGTATAAATGAATGCAATGCATAATGAAGTAAGTCAATAAGATCTCTCGGAATGTCATAAGATCAATGCCTTCGGATAAACTTTATTAACTTACGTATTTTCTGATACCCATGAACAGAAGATAATAATATGATAAGTCAATAATATCTCTCGGAATGTCATAATATCAATATGCCTTCGGATAAACTTTATTAACTTACGTATTTTCTGATACCCATGAACAGAAGATAATAATATGATACATCCGGAATCAAGAACATAGGCACCCCTAGTGCTTCTAAGAATAGAGTCATTTGTAAAAGTTTTGCGTTTGCTCGTTTTATTTGTATCATATGAATCATGCCAAAAGAAAGAAGGGATAACCTTAACATACCTTAGCTCCATTGAGTGCTTAATACCTTCCAAGCAATTCATCAAACAACTCAACTCAATCTGCCATAGCATAAGGAGATTCAAAATCACTGCTGAATAAAGCCTAATTTTGCAACTTAAGCTAGTAGCTTGTTTATGTAAATTTGGCCAGCATCTCCCATGTAACAAGGGCCTCCTCCAATACCATATACCAACAAAACAACCATAGAAATACAATAAGAACAATATTAACAATAGGGTACAAAATATTTCGTTAACAAGTCATCAACATATCATGACGAGTGGCAAGCTCAGATTGAATCCCTTTTGTGCTCTTCACCCATTATCATACATTTTAAAAACATGTCTAGCATGACACCAACTAAAATCATAGGACTTCCAACCTACTAATAATCACCTATTGCACACTCAAGCAACCCAACAATCCAATAACAACATCAAGTGCAACTTTTTATTGTTATATTGTCCTCTATCTTCTTATTAACAATACCAATAGCAAGTTTGACATGGAGACAATAATAAGTAATTTCCTAAGGTGTCCAACCATTTAAAGTTCATGGAAACAACCTTCCCAAAATAGTCCATTAAAAACAATAGCCTCTCATACTGTTTCAAATATAACTTGGCAAAAACGTGAATATCTCTCTACTCCGACGCTGTATAGACAAATGGTTTAATGCACTGGAAACTAGATTCGTGGATATTTAATTTGGTACTTAGATTATCCCTTAATCCAAGTATATTGGGAGAAAAGATCATCTACATTTTACCTAAGTTTCAACACATTATGAATGTAACTTGTGATGACCTTTGCTAACTTTTATTCCACAACTTGCTTGACTTTAATAATTAGCATACGACTAAAATAACTCATAACATAACCTCATTATCATGTTAAGAACCCTAATCTCATTCCAAAGTACATGTTATAACATTTCAAACTTGTCTACTTTTGATGAAACTTATTTTTCTTCAGTTGGTTTAGCTTCTAAGCTTTCCAACCCTCTAAGTACTTGTTATTCGTGATCTTCAATATTTGTAACCTCTAAGGTAACCTGATTAACTTGCTTTATAAGCTTCCAAATATATTCTCATTTCTAATCTTATATCAATTGACTTACGATGTACTCTCACATATGAAAACATGCGGTGTAATATCATTCTCCCCTTTGGAACATTCATCCTCGAATGTTGGCTGAACTGTCATGACCTATAGCTCGTACGAGTACTTTAATATTGTCCTTTCCATCTAGGAAACTATTTTGTGAATTAATTCAAAAGGCTTGGTTGTCCCCCTTTTAGGCCTCTTTCTCACACCATGACTTGTGATCGAAATTCTTCCAATCTCGTAACTGTTGCTACCTTCTGTTATAAATCATGTATGACTCTGACGTTGTATGGCCTATGCTACTCTTCTCTCTTTTTTCCTTCAGCTTTTAGCTAATATTTAGGCTTCACTTTGTGAAATATACAGAACTATGACAAGCTGTCCCTCTAGGATTCTATAGTTGTACTGAAGTTCTTCGCTTGGTACTTTGTCGAACTTATGACTATTGATATATCTTATTTCATAGCCTTGGTTATCTATAACTGTAGCTTTACTACATCTAGGTAGGTCATATTATAGCATAAAACTTACTTCAGTTTATGATTACCAAGGCCGGCTATCCAATTCGAGGTTACTTGTATAAATCTAAATCCCTTAATACTTTTTCATTAATGTTCATCTTAAGAATGACGGCCTAATCCCATCTCAAACTTGCTGGAAAATGTTATTTTTGCTGGTCCGATATCAAATCCAAATTTTGCTATCGATTAAAATGCTGGAGCTGATTTAGTTTCAATTTCACGGGGCTATTGAATTCGCTTCGAACGAGTGAAAGTGAATCAAAGTGTTGTGGTTTCAGAGCTCGTTGACCGGTAGTATTAAAATTTTTATTTTGCTATGGTGGATTGAAACATCTTCGAGGAATCATTCATGGTATTATTGACTAACTCATAAACTGTAAGTAACCATTTTACTATCGGAAATGTCAGCTAACACCGACGAAGCTGGAGTTGGCCGGAAATGGAGTTCCGGCGTTCCGGTTGTCCAAGTAGAAAAAAAGCAATGCAAAAGCTTTTCTGCTGTCATGGAGAATGTGTCTAATCTTTCTCTCGCTGACTTCATCAAGGCAAATTCCACGATAACACAAAAAGAAATTTTAGTTGTTCCGAGCATACAAGATATTCCACAAATGACACAGTGAATTCTCCACCAGTTACATAGCAACAAATTGGTGGTAAAGTACTTCTGAACTCATCTAAAGTCCCTACTGATGCTGGATTGCAAGCAGATTCTCAAACAGGTGCTGATCATAGTCCTTTTTATTTAGAGCTTTAGTTGGTCGATAATATCCTTTTCCTGAGCTGAGGGTCGATTGAAAACAACCCCTCTGTCCTTTCGGGTAGGGGTATGTTACCGTCCCAGACCCTACCTTGTGAAATTATAATGGATAGTTATTGTTGTTGTTGTTAGTTGGTCGGTAATAGTGGTGAGACGACACAATAGGCCCAACCTCAACTCAACACTAAATTGATCTATTTTGCAGTCGTAAAATCTGCTACTTGAGTTTGCTTCTGTCCAAGATATTTTCAGATGTTCACATTGGCAAATAAAAACAAAAATTTGAGAGCCGGTGCTCTTTTCGATATTGCACTGACAATCTTCTTTAATCGAGCAAACTACGAGAAATTTGAAAATGAAAAAAGAAGGAGATTTTAGCGAATATGGATATGGAAAGCCAACTGAGATGGATAAAGAAATACGAATGATTGACGAGAATGGAAGAAGAACCTGGCCAGAACCTGTTTCAATGTTTTATTCGTTACCATGGCCTGTGAATTACACACTCCTTTTGTGTTTTGCTGCTTATCAATTTTGTGTCTAAATGACAAAAAAAGGTCTAATTAAAGTGTTCAAATCGATCACATTTAAAATAGACTGTTTAAGTGAAAAGTATAAACTAGTTTAAGGGTTGTCCATATATTTTGCTACAAATATTTAAAATAATAAATTAATATTTACATAAGTGTGTAGTAGTTTAGCGCTCTTCCTTTCTATCACGATCCAAAATTCTAACTAGTTGTGATTAGGGCTGGGCATATATTGGGTAAAACCGATAACCCGAACCGTTAATTCTTTATTGGGTTATCGGTATTGGGTTATTGGGTTAACGGTTCGGTAACGGGGTAAACAATTTTTTTTATTGGGTTATCGGTTCGGTCTCGGTTTGTATTTTTGTTATCGGGTAAAAACCGATAACCCAATAAGAATATAATAATTTACTAATCTACCCTTATATACTAGGGTTCCCTTTTATTTTACTAGTTTCCTATTTCCCTTCCCTCATTCTCTGTTCCCTCTTCCAGTCTTCCGTCTTTACAGTTTACTCTTTAGTTAGTTCACTCCAAGAACCAGTCAGCGTAGCCCCCAACTTTAGAGTTCAGTCCCTCATTTCGTTTTCCCAATCTCCCGCAGCGGCGCAGTCCCCCCCCCTCCCCTCTTCAGTCTTCAGTCGGCGCATCCCCCAACTCCAAGTCCCAATCTCACCAGTCACCAGTCACCACACAAGCACACCTTATCCTGTCGACTGTCGAGTCTTCGTCTCTGTATTTCCGCACCACACCAGCACACCTTATCCGGTGTAACGCAGAGTCCATACGCCTGAGCCTCAAGTTCAAGTCTCAAGCTCACCACCAGTTCAATCGCATCGTGTAAGTTTGGCTCAAGATTTTTGTTTGCTTCTTGTTAATTGTTGTGTTTGCTCAAGATTTTTGCCTCTATTTGCTTTTATTTTTGTTTTCTATTAGAGGAGTAGCAATTTTCTTATATTCATTTTAATTAATTGAGTTAACATAAGTGATTTTGTGCTATATGGTGTTGCCGTGTATATGTATTTTAAGATAGTTCAGTAAGTTTTTATATTTTAAGCTAAATCTGTAGTTATATGTATTTCATTTTGAGATTTGTTTTCTCGCAAACTCATAGTGACACAAAAATATGGCCGAAAATATGATGATTGATAAGGTGATTGGTGAAAGTGGTGCTTCTAATTCAAATGCGACATCACAATCTCAATCACAATCGACAATGTCGTTATAGCAGTGCCTATGTCATTATAACATGCTAGCAGCTGTGTTGTTCTCTCTTCAGTTGAAAGCAGTATTGCTGTAGTTTTCTATGTTGAAGCACTCTGAAGTTTCTCTCTTTTGTTTCACTTAGCAGTTAGTAGTTTCTCTCTTTTTTTTCACACTGTTCGTATTTGCCTGTTATTATTCACTGACCCATTTTTCTTTTACCAAATCATCATTTTCTTGTATAATAACACCTATATAAGAAGCATTTCTTGTTATTATATTGCCAGTAAAAGATTTCTTGTATAACTGAAACAAGATTTCAAGTAAACAACAACTTTTTCTCGTAGAAGTTGTTTATCAAATCATCATTTTCTTGTGTTATTATACAAGAAATCTTGTTTCAGTTATTATACAAGAAATCTTGTTATATAGGTGTTACTATACTGCTATGTCATTGAACAAATGAATCTAACTTTTTACTCCTCCAATCATTTGGGTGTCATTGCATTTTGACTCTTAACTTTTTACTCCTCCATTGCAAGAACGTGGAATGGGTTTATCTTTTCATGAATTTTGACTCATGTTTTCAATATAATATTTCAGTTTAATTGTAGTTTTATCTTATCGGGTAAACCGATAACCGAACCGATAAAGATCAATAACCGATAAGTCGATAACCGATAACTAATATCTTATCGGTTTGGTTATCGGGTTATGATATTTGTAAACCGATAACCGATAGGCAAAACCGATAATTTCCAAAACCGAACCGAACCGACCGATGCCCACCCCTAGTTGTGATGGTATTTAACCCAACCCGTTTGGTAAGCCAATTAACAACTATCCAAATTAATGATATTTATCAAGAAAAGAAGTGATAATACAGTTGCTTTTATACAAATAAATTTCAAGGAGTGATAGTACAAATCATGAATTTTTAAGATTTAGTGTTACAAAGCTAGTTTAAAATAAATACATCATCTGTCCGAATTATACATACGCGGATTTTTCATAAGTCTAGAGCTACAATGAACAAGAGGCATCAATGCTAGCTCCCGTCATACACAACAACACCATCATCCAAATCTGCACACAAGGTGCAAAAATATAGTATGAGTACAACCGACCTCATGTACTCAATAAGTAATAAACTTAATCTTAGGTTGAAAATAATAACGAGTTAGGACAGAGGTCGAAGACCAAAATCAATAGCCAATAACAGTTCATTACAAAACAATAATAATGGTATAAGAAACATACTCAGATATAAGATGCTCAACTCGTTCACTGTCCCGAAATATATAGGCATGCTTTTCAAGTAATATCACTAAAAACCCAACTCTTATACCCAAATCGCCAAAATATTAGTAGGTTTGTAAAACTGTGATTTTTCCCAAAATTTTTCAACAACAGATAAGATGTTTCATTATCAAATGACATGAAAAAAATATATCTTTATGCCTACATGTCAATGTATGCATGCCAACTGTAATACAATGCAGTGATAAAACTATATGCATACTCTCGGTATATCAATGCACTTAGTCCTCCCAATCACTCAATCCTAACCGTCACTCATGCTTGTTGCGGCATGCAACCCGATCCCATTAATATTCTCACAATCAGACCCTCGGTAGTGCCTTAGCCATCAATCTCTATCTCTCGTGCTCACAATCACATGAAAATTAGCCCAAAAAATTGATCTAATGTATAAATAAATGGTAACAGAGAATGAGATAGGATATGGAATGCGTTCGATGGAGTATGAAATTGCAATGTAAGAAAATAAGTAGATAGAAAAAAAATGAAGGCAAATATAAGATACATGGAATTCATTTGATGAATTTGGGGAGATGAATTCGATTTTGCTTTTTTTCTTATTCCATTATTCTTTATTTTAAATTTTTGTTATTTAAATTAAGAGAATTTATAAAATCACTCAAAATTATTATTTCGAGACTGAAAAAATCATTTAAAAAGTTTAATTTCAACATATTATTAATTAATATTTAAATTTAAAAACTAGTTGAGATAATAGCTGGTTTGAACTTTGAAGTGAGAAAGTGAAATGTACTTGAGAAAAGATGACATAGGAGAAAGAAAGCAGCGAAAGAAGGAAGACGGAAGAAGAAAGGAAGAAGGGCCCTTTAGCCGTTATTTTCAGCACTATTGAACTCTTACAGGATAATGGAGCAGCAAACCAAAACGCTAACGAAAGCATTAATCAAGAACTCGAGCAACCCCAAGCTGGCATGGCAACTCTTCAAACGCACTCTCTCTACTCCAAATCCTCCCCTCTATTCAATCCCTCCCCTAATCCGTATCCTCCTTGATTCTCAAATGCTTTCCGAAATCCACACTCTTCACTCTTTCCTCCTTTCTCTATCCCCTCAAGTATCCCTTCCTTCTCAATACACTCTCGTCAAGCTCGTAGCAACTTACGGATATATTCAAGATGCCATTTCTCTCTTCAAATCTACTCGTTCTCACTTACCTCATCAACCACCACCAAATGTATCACTCTACAATTTGCTTATGCACAAGTCTTTGAAATTTGATTGTCCGAATTTCTTGTCTTGGTTGTATAAAGATATGATTTCTGCTTGCGTTTCGCCTGTTACGTATACTTTTAACCTTCTCATTGACGGGTTGTGTAATTCGAATCGTTTGGGAGATGCTCGCCACCTGTTTGATGTTATGCGCGACAAAGGGTGTCAGCCTAATGAGTTTACTTTTGGAATTTTGATTCGCGGTTATTGTGAATTTGGGCTTCTTTTAGAAGGTTTGAAACTTTTGGATATGATGAAAATGATGGGCGTTTGTCCTAACGTGATAATATACAATACTTTGATTGCCAGTTTCTGCAAGAAAGGTGATGTTGATGAGGCTGAGAGGTTGGTCGAGAGGATGAGGGAGGATGGGCTTGTTCCTGATGTTGTTACCTTCAATTCTAGAATTTCAGCTCTTTGTAACTCGGGGAAGATTCTTGAGGCTTCCAGAATTTTCAGGGATATGCAAATAGATGAGGTATTCGACTTGCCAAGGCCGAATGTTGTAACTTTCAATTTGATGTTGCAGGGGTTTTGTGAGAGAGGGATGCTTGAAGATGCAAGGACACTGACTGAGTCTATGAAGAAAGATGGTATTTTCTTCAATGTGCAGAGCTACAATATCTGGTTGTGTGGGTTGGTGAAGAATAAAAAGATGTTGGAGGCTCAATCAGTGCTGAAAGAGATGTCGGAGAATGGAGTAGCTCCCACAATATATTCTTATAACATTGTGATTGATGGCCTCTGCAAAAATGGGATGCTTGGTGATGCCAAAATGCTGATGAGCTTAATGGTAAGTGATGGTAAATTTCCAGATACAGTTACTTATAGCACTCTACTCCATGGCTACTGCATGAAAAGTAAAGTGACTGAGGCAAAGAATATTCTGCATGAGATGATGAAGAGAGGCTGCATTCCAAATACGTACACTTGTAATACTCTGCTTCATAGCATGTGGAAAGAAGGGAAAATATCAGAGGCGCAGCAGTTACTGCAGAAGATGAATGAGAGAGGTTATGGCCTGGATATCGTGAGTTGCAACATAGTCATTCATGGTCTCTGCCGAACTGGAGAAGTGGACAAAGCTGTCGAGATTGTGAGTGAAATGTGGAGCCACGGGAGTGCTGCGCTTGGTGATCTTGGAAAGTCGTTTACGAGCTTGGTGAATGAAGATGATCATGGGAGGAAATGCCTGCCCGACTTGATCACCTATTCAACCATAATTAATAGTTTATTCAGAGAAGGGAAGCTTGATGAAGCTAGGAAGAAGTTTCTTGAGATGATGGGAAAGAAGTTGTACCCTGATTCAATTATTTATAATACTATTTTACATCATCTGTGTAAAAGAGGAAAGGTATCATCTGCATTTCAGGTTCTAAAGGACATGGAGAAGAAAGGTTGTAACAAGAGCGTACGAACTTATAATTCTTTGATACTCGGATTGGGGAGCAAAAATCAAATATTTGAAATGTGTGGCCTGATGGATGAAATGAGAGAAAAAGGGATTTCCCCAAATGTTTACACGTACGATATCATGACTAGCTGTCTATGCAAATCTGGGAGAACTGAAGAAGCAATTTCTCTTTTGAATGAAATGATACAGAAAGGAATAATTCCTAATCTGCATATCTTTGAGTTGCTTATTACATCATATTGCAGGAGTGGTGAGTTCAGACCTGCTCAGGAGGTATTTGACATAGCCTTGAGTATATGTGGTCACAAGGAAGCTCTCTACGCACTGATGTTCAATGAATATCTTTCTGGAGGTGAAATCTGGGAAGCTAAGCAATTACTGGAAACTGCATTAGATCACCGGTTTGATCTAGGAAGCTTCCTTTACAAAGATCTTATTGACAAGCTGTCAAAGGAGGAGAATTTAGAAGGTGCTCATGATATTCTCACCAGGATGATGGACGTAGGATATGCGTTTAATCCTGCATCATTCATGCCAGTCATTGATGGTTTACGTAAATTGGGTAATAAGCAAGAGGCAGATGAACTAGCGGAGAGGATGCTGGAGATGGTTTCAGAAGGTAAGGTGGGTAACATAGCCTACCAAAACTATAGGGAGTTAAATCGTGTGAAGCGAAGCAAATATGGTGGAGATGGTTGGCAGGCAATTGTGCACAGGTAAGGAGTTTAAGTTTTCTTCTGCTTTATCTTAGTTTTCCTTTTTATTCAGGTGGTCCTCTATTATTTGAGAAACTTACTATTTCCTCCCCCCAAAAGTGAATACGTTGAGTTTGCTAGGTTACCCCCTTTACCTGGGATCATTTGTTTCACCAGATATCTTGTCTGGCTCTACGAGATAATTACATAGTTATTAGGCTGTGGAACTTCCGAGTCTATGAGAAACCATGTCATATGTCAATTTATTTAAAGGAAAAAGTGGAGTCCTGTGGAAGAAGAAAATCAAAAGGAAAAGGGCCAAACTTCTGGTGAATAGATATGAGTTAGTGCAACCTGTACAGTCTTAACTTGGTAAGATCAAGCCAATTTTAGACACTCTCATTCTCATGGATCGTTTTTTCACTCTCATGTTTTGTCCTTTTCCATTATTTTCCCATAAAGTGATAATTTATTTATTGTGGAGAAGCCCAGGTATACAAGCGGTATAGAAAAGTGGAGAACCCGCAAGAGAATGTGGTTCTCTTAAAAATCATATCTTTTCCATTATTATGTCATACCTTGACTAAATTGTCAGTTGATAGATTATTCTTTTTTATTTCTGTTTGTTTCATAAATCTCCTTTTATTGTCTATCATGTTTCATGAAATCTTCTTGACAATCTGTCCTGTTTTGACAGAGACGATGGAAGTGCAGCAGCCTTGAAAAATTTGAAGCGGGTGCAGAAAGGATGGGGTCAAGGAAGTGTATCAAATCTCCGAACTCCCAAAAATGAAATTCTGGATGACTAGTAATTAGGCTACTAGTAATCAAATGTTCCTTTTTTCATGGTCAAAGGTGGAGGTAGAAGGAGATGTACGGGTTTGGCCAAACTTACTAGCTTTAGTACAAACCCTGTATTTGCGTGAAGAAATTTACTAAATATGTACAAAGATTAAATTCAGAACCCAGTTACTAAAGCGTGACGTCACTATTCTAGAATTTGAAACCCATAAAGTTCAAATCCTAGCTCTGCCTTTGTTCATGGTCATGGACTGCGAGTTTCAAGGGGATTGGTAGCAAACCGTGGTTCCCTTGAAAACTTAAAATGGAAAATGCTGTTAGTTCAACGAAGCATATCTAGTTTCCAGGTCATGAAATGATTATCGGGGCTGACAAGGATGCTGACCTCATAAACGAATGGAGCCCTGGGCCATTACAGAGAACAAATCACTATCTGCAGTTTATACAGGTTCTCATTGTCACTTTTTTCCTACTGCTCCATGCACTGATCTGGCCTTAATATCATACCTTTGGACCTATTTTAGTTTCATTTTTATTTCTTTGTTTTATCTTTTTTTCTTTTATGAACTAAAGAGCCAGAGATATTTTGATAGAAAATGCATACATAAAATTTAAAGCTTTGAGTTCTTTTACCGTGTAGCTAATAATGAAAGAACTCAAAAATTTATGTGTTCTTCAAGTTTGACTGACCAGTTTATTAATGAGGCACTAAAAACATCTCTCCAGATTGATTTTCTCCCCTGCATATTTGATTTCTTCAATATTTTATTTGATCCCTTTGTGCTCCACATCACATTCAAGTTTTTTTTTGTACTCCTCTCTCTCTCTCTCTGCCACTTATTTACATGTTCTTTTTTTTAAATCTCTAACAGATGAAGAAGCTGCAGTAGCGAAAACCCCAATTTCGGTCTGTACGGCCGAGCCCACATAACCGCGGAACATTGATCTCCTGATGACTGGATCACCATGTTTGTGCTGGTCCATTGTAAGTTTTCAGTTACTTCCTGCATAATTACGATTATGAAGCTACTTTACTTGATCCAACCCCCCCCCCCCCCCAATAAAAAAAAAACGGATATGAAACATCTTAATTTTTCATTGTTTGAAGACAACTTTTTGATGAAAAGAGAATATCAGGTGGAGTTTAGGCGTCTCAAGTGTCTCACCTTTCTCCACTTGTCCTAAACCTTTCTTCGTCTTCCCCATTCATCTCCAGCAGCTAAAGCTAACTGTGGTTGTTTGGTGATGGATATCATCATATAATAGGCCAGTGTATGGCAAAAAAAGGGCCAGTATATGGCATAGAGGTTACAGTGAAAGAGAGGAAAGTTCAATATGATCTGTCAGTCTTTATGCTATTATTACATTGAATCAGTAGAACTTCAACATAGTATACCATGAAATTCATGTCAATCTCCTCAGCAAAAATATAAGCCTCTATTGTGGATCTACTAGGCATAAATCCAAACTGGTTCTCTATCACTCATGTTGTGTCCCTAAGCCTACGCTGTATCACTCTTTCCCAAGTTCCATCATATGAGCCATTTTATATTAAGTATCACGGTGAAAAAAATTAATTAATATTTAAGCACATAATCAACTTAAGTTAATTTCTGATTTACTTAATACTTGACCCTAGGGGATAAATTTGTATTTTAGAAGTAATAGTCACACAACTCAACCGATCTGAGCTCAGGCTCCAAGACTATGATATTATGGAATTCTTTGTGGGAATTGTAAATGGACCTTGGTTGAAAAGTTCTCGAAGGGTTGACCTCAAATAGAAGAGATTGGATCGGATTTCATTGCCAAAGATAGATTTGCATTGGCCTCTTCAACTTGAGATATATGTTTATGTGTTTCATGGATCTCCGATTGTAATACAATCTATTTTAAGAGATATATGGAGATATGTGGATCTTTTTTTTCTTCCTTATGATAAGGATATATGGACATGTGGGTCTTTAGGTGGACGCCTGATTTTGCATTAGAAAGACCAAACTTCAGTCATCCCTGTTTGGGTGCTCCTTCTAAAACTCCAACAGCACCTAAGCAGATTAGAAAGCCTTGAAGCAAATCCTAGACCAAACCGGAACCTGTCACCTTAGACCAAGTAATAGCCAGGAATCCAGACCTAAAGTAGGCACGACCAGATGTGAACCTAACAATGCCCCTTCATGTTTAGATTTGGATTGGGGTAGTAGTAGAAGAAGAAGAAATAGAGCTGAAAGGCTTTCGGCAGAAGCTTGAATATGTAGGACTATCCAAAATCTACAAAAAATAAAATGTAAATACTTGGCATTCCTGGAAACAGCCTCTCTACCCTATGGTAGGGGTAAGGTCTGCGTACACACTACCCTCCCCAGACCCCACTAAGTGGGATTATACTGGGTTGTTGTTGTTGGCATTCCTGGAAAGTTCTAATTTTATTTAGATTTGTTCTCAGCTGGGAACTGTTCCACAGTTGAGTGAATAGCTTTCAAAGTCTTATTTGTGGAAGTTTTGGAAGTCTAGCTTCTCTTTGTGCTTTAGATCATTGTTATCTTAAGTAATATTTCATTTTTGAGCATATACATTGGAAAAACCCTTCTGTCTATGTTATTTACTCTCAAACTACATTTTCATTTCACTCTCAAGCTTGAGCAGGATATTTTTCGTTCTCACAGAAAATTGTTTACTTATGATGCAAGGATGGGAACATAGGAACCAGCTGTAATCAGTGTCTACAGTAACTTCTCATGTCTACCATTCCAGAACCCAGACGTTGGTGTACTATTTAGGAGGAAAAATCAGCAAGTGTGGCAGATAGCAAAGTGAAAAATGAGGACAAAGATGCTAAAGACCAGTTGATGATCAGTTTACCTTTGAGCCAGACGAAAAGAGTCATCTACATTTTAAAGCAAATAAGAGACCTGGTGAACATAGATAACACCATTACTTCTGTGCATCATGATCCCAAGTGTAAAGGGTTGCGCTCGAAATGTGGTGCCAATAATAATGCACTTGATGTGCATGTCATATGCAAAGGGTGGAGTAATTTTGTGGCACTCTTGGAGGATCAAGAAAGCAAATGCAGCAGATCGTGATGTCAGTCATCTTTGCACAGCTGATTTTTGGTAGTTTACAACTCGAGGCTTTCATGTTTGTATAACTCCTTGTTTTAGTAATTGGTATCATGTGTCAGTTGCTGCTTTCAGCAATTAAGCTCTTCAAAGTCTTCATTTTAAGATCGGTCCTATCTCTAACTGTTCATTGATTAGTTGTGGCTATGCTGAGTTGTTAAGATGCAATACCTGATTCTTATGTGTACCAAGAAGAGTAGATTCTGGAAGGTATGGTCGAGATATTTGTGACAAAGTGATCTTTGAATAGGTCACGTATTTGAGGATTGTAGGATTCATACGAGTTAAAATCGAATCAACGTCTTTAGAATCTTGAGAATCCATCAGCTACTTCAACATCACCGTCTTTAGAATCTTGAGAATCCAGCAGCTACTTCAACATCACCTCATTGACTGCTACTGTGCATTATACGTACCATTGTAGATACTGTATTTCCTGCCCTAGTGTTGTATCCAATTAACACTTGTTCTTCGACTTTCGTTCTATATTTTTTAGCTGGTTTGGCCAGCGATGATTTTGAGCATGAAAATATTAACCAATTTGTCCATATCATCACTAACTGAAAGGGGGTTGGGGGGGGGGGGGAGGGGGGAACAAAAGGAAAAAGAAAGAGAAGTGCGCATCTCCTTGCTTTCCAAGCCTCACAATGTTGAGCATCTTTTGAACAAACATAACTTGGTTAGTAGTACATCTTTAACAAAGAAACACAACATAAAATGCTTATTAGCCTCATCGATAACGCTCTTATAGCTAACAGTAGAAGCCACCCGGATCTCTCGAGATCAACTAGAGCATAAAAATTGCATGGGGCGTCCTATTTGAGGAAAAAGATCCAGTCAAATAATATTTAATGAACTTTTAGATTGATGCCATGTGGATCATACAATAATTGAGGGCTAAAATTCATTTTAATTTCAATACTTATCAAAATAACTAAAATTGACAATTACTAACAGCGTCGTACAGATTAATCATTTTTTTTACTTTTAAAATGCAAAATGCAATTAAGTTGTAAAATTGCTTTCAAAAAATAGAAGATATATCATTCCAATATATTCATTTATTGAGAGCGCTACATTTTACTTTATTTTGCAGTTGAAGTAATAAACATGAACAGATTACGGCAGCTACTGCTAGTGTATATATATATATATATATATATATATATATATATATATATATATATATATATATGATCCACAAGGCATAAATCTAAATAGCTATTGAACATTACTTGAGACAATATACTTGACCAGATCTTTTTACCCTATTTGGTCGTCCCTTTTTAACTTGTACCCGTTTTGTATTTATCGTTTGTACCCGTACTCATTTTTTTGTTAAAAATATTTTTAAAAAGACGATTTTGCTCTTCTTTAATAAAATACTACTTTCTCTCCAAGTATACAGCATTGTCTTTTGTCTTTGTCTCTCTCTCCTTCGCGATTTTGATTCTTCTCTGAAATCAAACGGTTTTCGCCATTGCATTCTGCTTGATTTTGCAACAGTTTCTTCTCCAACAAAATTAAGTATAATCAAAGAAATGATTTAATGGTTGTTTTTGTATATTACATTAACTGTGTATGGGAGTTCTATGATCAGTTTTATGATTTAAATTTTGGTTTTTTGTTTTTGTTGATAGTAATCTTAGTTGAATCGTTTTGGTTAAAAAACATGCAATAGAAGAAAGGTTCATGATCATGAAAGAAATTGTTCAGAGTTTCAACGGGACAAGCCATCACTTATTGTGGACGAGGTTGTGGAAAAAGTCAATGTAGGCTTGTTTACAGAAAAATCTTTTATCCTGCTAATATTATTCATTTAATCAGAATAATCATTGTTAGTAATTTTTCATAGGAATATTTTGATATGATGTTTGAAAAGTAATTTGAGATTGCCCGAAAGTCAAAAGGAAAAGATGACGGCGATGTAGATTTCGAATTCATGACCTATCAACAATATGATAGGATGAACGAGCCCTTCGAACCTCAATCTTATATTAATGCTTCTCATGATAGATTGCATAAATTCCCAACTGAAAATGTAAGAGGTGAGCAAACAACTATTGAAGTCCAAGTTCAAGTATTCAAGCAAGTTCAAGGTGTTGAAGGGCAAGTTGAAGTGAAAGATTCTGGTGTTGATAGACTGAGCAAAGTTACCGGATACGATGAACAGTTATAAACCGAGAATGTAGGAAGCAGGAAAGGTGCATGTCGATACTAAAGAACACGAGCCGAGTTTGATGTGGGTACTCGTATTGAAAAAGACAATACATCATTAGTTATTTGCTAAGAAATTATAGGTAGAGACACACAAGAAGTTTTATATATATATATATATATATATATATATATATATATATATATATATATATATATATATATATATTGATTTTTTCCCTTTATGAATATGTAGTGGAAGTTGTAAACAGTGATTGTCACGACCAAAAACTCAACCTATCATGATGGCACCTATCATGATACTAGGCAAGTCGACAACTCATACATACTACCACTTATAAATTCAAAATATACTAAAATAGGTTTGAATAAGTGAAAATATCATAAAACCGATGAAAACGTCATAACTCAATACAGAATTTCCCAAAATCCGGGTGTCACTACCTCTTTACATGACCCGACTCTCCACACTGAAAACACCCCTTCTCAAAAAATGATGGCAAGCACTAAAGCGGACCCCGAGAACCAAAATAACTAATAGAGGAACCTGGTGCAAATGAACCCTAAACTGAAGGTGAACGAGATTAACTCTAAGATGGGAGTGCATTGAGAGATGACTAACTAAGTGGAGCACTATATGAACCATGTCTGACTGATGTGCCATGATGAACGGGACGAGCCATATGAGCGGGCTTATATGAACGACCCCTATTGTGGTAGGACTTCCCCCAGAAGGAACACCTCTGAAACCACCTAAATCACAAGGACTCTTGGACTCTCTCTCCTTATGCTCCTGAGTGCGAACCAGCTCTAGCCTCCGAGCAATATCAACCACCTCGTCTAACCTAGCACCGACTACATTCTCCAGAGTCAAAACAGAATGCAACTGATAGTTGAGGCCATCAATAAACCTCCCAATCCTCTCCCTCTCAGTGGGAACCAACCAAATTGTGTGACGAGCCAACTTTGAAAACCTCATCTCATACCAGGTCAGAGAAATGACCTCCTGACGTAGCTACCCAAACTGCCTGTGCAACTCCTCCATGCGGGTCATAGGCAAAAACTTCTCCGAGAAGAGAACAGAGAACTCATTCCAAAAAAGTGGTGCTGCACTAACTGGTCTTATTCTCTCATATGCCTCCCACCATCTGAAGGCAGCCCCTAATACTTGAAAAGTGGTAAAGAAGACTCCACTAGTCTCCAAAATACCCATTGTACGAAGAATCCATTGGCACCTATCTAAGAAGTATTGAGCATCCTCTGACTCAGCCCCACTAAATGATGGAGTCTGGAGTCTTCTTAATCTCTCTAATCTCTTTTTCTCCTCATCACTCATTATGGGACCCACCTGGACCTGAGCACTACAACCAACTGGGATGGTAGTACCCCTGGTGTCTGAAGTCCATGTAACCCTTGCTTAGGAGTGCGGGCAGCGAGAGTCTGAGTGCCTCCCCCAGCCTGAGAAATGGCTGGTGCGGCCTGAACAGAAATCGCCTAAGCAAGGCTAATGTAAACAGTCAATATCTGGGTCAAAGCCTCCTAAATGCCTGGAATCATAATAGGCACAACTGGTGCCTGAGTTGGCCCACTAGCTCAACGAACCTGCTCCTGAGTTGGAACAACTGATGGGTCTACAGGTACTGCTCTAGCTGCTATACGAGTTGCACTTCAGCCTCGACCGCAACCCCGGCCTCTCGTGGCCCTAGCTGGTGGTACTAGTGGTCGTTTGTCTGATTCGGTAGTAAGTGTCATCACCATCTATAAGAGAATAGAATAACAAAAGTTTAGTCCCCGGAATCAACAAATTCACACAATAAGAATACAAGAATGTGAAGTTTTCCTAAGGGTTTGACAGCAACTCGAAGAAGAGTACATATGTCTTTGTACCGATCCGCAAGAATCTACTAAATCTGCTTGTGACTCGTGAGACCTGTTCAACCTAAGCTTTTATACCAACTTGTCACGACCCAAAACTCAACCTATCGTGATGACGCCTATCATGATGCTAGGAAAGCCGAAAACTTATGCATACCAACACTTTTAAATTCAAAATATACTAAAATAGGTTTAAATAAGTAAAACTCTCATAAAACTGGATGAAAATGTCACAATTCACTATTGAATTTCCCAAAACCCGAGTGTCACCAAGTATATGAGCATCTATATAATGACATAGTCTGATACACAATCTAAAAAGTAAAATAAATAAATAAAACTGAAAGATAGGGAATGATAGTCGAGGTCCGCGGACGCTAAGGCAGCTACCTCGACAATCTCCGAACAACTGAAACTCCAAGATCAACAACCTTTGGGACCAGTTACTTCACCACCCGCTCAGCTAGCTCGTAGTAGGGCTCAGGCAGTCAGAGGTTAACCTAGAGGGGGAGGCCGGTCAGGTAGCTGTGAGGCTCAATTTTATGTTATTCTTCCTATGCCATAGGTCGTTGCTGTAGATACATTGTTCGCATGTATTGTTTCATTGTGCCACAGAGATGCTTCCACATTATTTGACCATGGATCTACTTATTCCTATGTATCATCCTATTTTACTCCTTTGTTAGATATGCTCCGTAAGTTCGTAGTTTCACTGTTCATGTATCTATGTCAGTAGGCGATACTATTATTATGGACCCCGTGTATTTGTCGTGTGAGATGACTATTTGGGGATTGGATACTAGAGTTGATCTTTTATTTCTTAGTATGGTTGATTTTGACGTGATTTTGGGTATGGATGGTTGTCTCCATGTCATGCTATCTGGGTTATCACGCTAAATCACTATACTTTAGAGGCTATTTATGCGACACAACAATTGTTTCCATTTTTTCTATTCATAGCCAAACATACGTTGCTAGTAACTTGTGTATTCATGTGCACACTTAAGGGTATATTCACTGCATTCATTCGCACAACAAATACAACATGTGTCAACTATATTCGTTCGCGCAATTAATACAACTTGTATCAACTATCTTCTTTCGTACAATGAATACAACCTGTCACTGCCCGAATTTTCCACCGCCGAGAAGGTGGTGGTGTCTAACATCATACTCGCTAGGTAAGATAACTTAGATTTCTATTTATCTTTTTCCTTTACATTTTATAGTTAAAACTTCCAAAGAGTAAATCAAATGAAAATATTTGCGGAAGTACAAAATTAACTAATTATCTATATATTATTAACAAATATCAAAAACTATAATCACCCAAAAATAGGTGTCACAATCCACGGACATACTACGATTTACTACATATACTAGTCTGGAAGAAAATACACCTGCCTCGAAAGAAAAGAATACAGAAAAATAGAAACATAAGAGGGGACGTCAGTGCATGCGAACGCTAGTAGGACTACCTTGGGTCTCCTGAATAGAATCCTTTTCCAGAAAATAGGTGCATCCCGAGAGAGAAATGGGCAAAATGTAGGCAAGATGGAATTATACCCTCCTTTTCAAAAGGTTGAAGTGAAGGAAAATCTTGGGTATGACTGGAGCTTGAAGGACTTAACATGAGTATATGTGGTTGTGTGAGTTTTTTGGTTTTCTGAGTTGGTAAAGTTTTAGGTTCAGGCTTTTTGGATTCTAGGGTATGAGCTGATGGTGATTTGGGTTTGGGTGCGGTTTCACTATCCTCCCAGCTTGGAGTAAATTTTTTTGTTATTGGCCATTCCTGGGGTTTGTAACTGACAAGAAATTCAATTTACCTGGACGGCTTAATGAGCCAATTGAATGGTCTTTACTTTAATATTTGGCTCGAAATTGATTTTTAGTGGTTTCCCCTTTTTCTTGGATTTTGATTTGGTCTTGCTGAGGCCAAATCTTTCCCGGTGGTGCAGATGATGTTTATCATATTCTCCAATTAGGTCTTCCAAATAGTCTTGGCAATCGTAACTAAGATCCCTAGGACAATGTCCCGTATAAGGGCATTTAACCACCAAACTCTTTTTTCTTCTTGGTCAAAATGTTGACACCGGTCATGTTCTTCCATGATTCTTTGTATATTCCAAAAGAAATCTCTGTTAGGTCCAGGGTATGTATCTGTTATATCTTTGGGCTGAATTATTTGGCAAGAGAAGATGATTTTATTGGGTTTTTCGAGATGGCAATTGTCAAAGCTTATGCGAACGCTTTTCTCACTTCTTTTAATAAAAGTTGGTTCACCAGATTGCAGAGATTCCTCTGGTCCTTTAACTTTTCATAATTTGTGATCCAGGAATCAGGAAGAATTTTGACAAGCTCATCTCAAAAAATTTGTCTGGGTATTTGGGTACACATGGTGCTTACAGAGCCAGCCCATCCTTTCGAAGGGGGGAACAATTTATTAAATATGTCTGAGTCATTTCCATCATCCTGGTCTCTTGCAAAAATGAACATGTCTCCTACTATATATAAAACTTTATAAAAAAAATATAATTACCTCTATGAAGTTGATATCCTACCCGACGAACAAGAAGTATCCTCCACTAAACTACCTCTCATAAATCCTTACTCAGTCTCTGCCAAAAAATCATTTGCACCCTGGAACCAAATTCGTTCTTTAGTCCAACACAGACCAAAAGGAGTCAAAGAATATGTTGCTGCCTTAAAACTTGACCAGCATCCTATTCTTGCCACTCGAGAGAAATAATTTATCACCTTTCAAATCCCAGATGATTTCCCAGATAATGGACATATCATGGTTTTACCCATATTCATTTTGGCATTATCCGAATCATTGTAAAATATCACAGAAGAAAAGGTCAACCTGTTGTAGCTCGACTTCCTTTTCTAGATACAAGATACTTGGAGTACCAACATGCAAATGTGGGTACTGCAGAAGTGACCCTGAATATTGGGACTGTCTTCATAACTATCTTTCCAAATTTCAACATGTCCCATTATGACCCATACTTAACCGAAGCACTAAAATTCCAAGTCTAAATCTAAGGAGCCCCTCAATCCAAAGATTCCATCCAAGCCACTCTTCATCACCAAATGGCATGTCAAATCCAAAATCATGCCATGGATCTTTGCCTTCCTAGAGGAGAAAAGGTTTTACTCTTAAATATTGATGCTACCAAAGGAAATGGTTAAGTGGTTGGTAGTAAATGACTAACCTGAGTTTCCTCTTGTCTGCTCAGCTCTTTTGTTGACATAAAATGCTTCATATTCAGCTCCAAATTTTGCATAGAAAGTTTAGTATCATTATAACCGACCCCATGTCTTCGTAAATGCCGAGTCTAACCTCGATGAGGTAGTGATGAGGGGGCATTTACAATATAATATGCATACAATTTATATTAAAGCAAAAAAGGAAGTATAGAATGAAATGGAATAATAACTTGCAGTAAATAATGGAACTCAATTATCTTGCCAGTACTCAGTTATAACCAATCCTTAAGAGAATTACAATGCTATAGAATTAAATAGCATCAAAAGAATAATACATAAACAACAAAATGATGCGGGGCACATCCCGATGCCACCATATAATCAATAACAATATAAACATTCACCCTTATTATTCATGTTACGGTGTGCAACCCGATCCCACCAGTCCACCCACATTGATCCTCAATATATCACTCATATTCATCTTGTTGCGGTATGCAACCTGATCTCGCATGTCCACCCTTATCACTCATGTTGCAACATGCAATCCGATCCCACCAGACAATCATATTTCATCCTTATTCCTCCTCAATATATCACCCTTATTCCTCATGTTGTTATGTGCAACTCTATCCCACCATATCAGTTCTATCACACATTAAGAGGCAATATTTCTAAATTAAGCTCAAAACCCTCCATAATATTTATGCCTCCAACCATAACAAATAGGAGACTATACACTTATGAAACTTCACTCAATTACTACAACACATGGAGACCAACCAAAATATACTATGACACACCAATAACCAACTTACCAATAATATAACATAATGAAACTATGTATCAGTTACTACCTTCAATAAAGAAAACAACATTTAACAAGAAGCAATTATACATAGAAGCACCAATAAGCATGTAGCCCTTAAGAGAGGAACAATACATTAGGAACGGGGAAGGGAACATGCTAAACAAGTAATTTTGCAGTGCATAGGTACTCATAACCTAACCTATAATTCACACACATGGATTTTCACATCGTAATTAAGTCGGGGATCCCTAATCCCTCAAGTCAAAGTTAGACATAACACATACCTCAATCCAACAACCAACTCAAAGCTCAATTATCGTTTTTCCTCTAGTTTTCACCTCCAATCCACTCGTATCTAGTCATGACTAACTTAATAACATTAATTATCGCTAAAGAAATCAATTCAAACGCATAATTATAAGGTTCCCAATATTTTCACTAAAAAGTCAAAAATTGACCTTGGGCCCGTCAAAACCCCGAAATTCTCGATTACCCATTCACCCCCGAGCCCGGATATACAACTGATTATGGAATCCGATATCTAAATTCCTAAATTTTAAAATTCCTAAGTTCTACCCAAAAATTCCCAATTCCACCATGAATACC
This sequence comes from Nicotiana noctiflora, assembly GCA_032618575.1. Taxonomy (NCBI): domain Eukaryota; kingdom Viridiplantae; phylum Streptophyta; class Magnoliopsida; order Solanales; family Solanaceae; genus Nicotiana; species Nicotiana noctiflora. The sequence goes on along the minus strand of JASVEL010013433.1, from coordinate 122,123 downwards.
CTAGATTCTAGGATGAAATCTTGTGAAAAAAGTAAAATATTAAAAGAAATGAGTTAAGAATCATTTACCTATGATTTAGGGAAGAAAACGCCTTTGAAAAATCATCTCTTGTGTTCTAGGTTTTGAAAAATGGGAGAATGAATGCGAGAAAAGTATTGCAAATGCGAACTACTCACATTTTTGCTGCCATCGCAAATGCGAAGTCTCAATCGCAAATGCGAACCAGGACTTCTACCAACTCTTGGAAAATTCAAACTACCCAGTCCCTTCCCCTGCTTCGCAAATGCAATCAATCTTTGCAAATGTGAGGCACACATTTGCGAGCTAGACCTCGCAGTTGCGAAGTCCGCACACCTGAAGCATACCAGCAATTTCTCGTAAGTCCAAATCACTCCAAAGCCTATTTGAAACTCGCCGAGCTCTCGAGGCTCCAAACCAAACATGCACACAAGTCTTAAAATATCATATGAACTTGCTCGTACAATTAAATCGCCAAATAACACCTAGAACTACGGATTAAGCACCAAATTGCATGAAATTTTCAAAACTTCTATTTTATCAACCAAAGGTTCAAATCATGTCAAATCAGTCCCGTTTCTCACCAAATTAACCAAGGAGTCCGTCTCAATCTGAATGAGTCTATAACCCTCCTCCCAGCTTTCTCACCGGTCGCAGAAAGTCTTTTAAGAAAAAGGCATTCCCATCCAAAGTGGTGCCCCGATTCGGCCTGGCCGGTCGGGAAGAGATTCACATAGAGACTACTGCTATCCGGGAATCTCTTTCTATGTTAGCTAGCGGGGCGGGCTTTCCTATGGTAGTCCCGCTGCGGCCTCTGAACGGCCGTCCCATCTCATCTTGATTTGGCTATACGAAGAACGAAACTTTATGACAACTTTTTCGTAGATGTTCACTTGCATCACATACACAAGTGCTCTCTGAACCGTGCAATAAGGTCACCCATAACACGGCTCTCCCACTTGAGTTATCTTAGCCCCATGCCATGCTATTCAATAATATTGGAAAAATGGCAGCGTAAGGTAACAACTAGTATGGAAAGCTGGTCGCCTTTGGAAGCCTTCGCCGGTAACCAAAGCGTATCGTTCCCGCAACCACTTTGGTAACCGGTCGAAGGGGAATAGAAAATGTTAGTCAAGGAGTGAAAGCCACTTGACTGTAAGGAGAGGAACTTAAAACCAATATCTTGGGGAAAGGCCTCTACTCTACGAACCAAGTCTTTCCGACGAGGCACCATCTTTTCTTTTTTGATCCCCGAGTAGCATTTCCTTTCACTGAGGAATGGGCGGATGCTTTAACATAGGCGGATGTGGGATCAACTCGAACGAAGTGAGAGGGAGGTCATTCAGAACCCGTTTTACATATAAGGTATAAATATCATAACGAACTTGTATCGAATTTCGTCATCAAAATATGGACTCGATACCAACGAGATCAACTATTAATCATTTTCTCAAAACCGTTATAGTTTCAGTTTAACAATTTTCATCAAAAAATTATTTCTTGGGTTAGGGACCTCAGAATTCGATTCCGGGATACGCCCAGATTCCATATTTTACTACGGACCTACCGGGACAATCAAAATATGGGTCCATATCCGTTTACCCAAAATATTAACCAAAGTCAACAAAAATTAATTTTTTTGGCCAAAAATTATTACTTCATGAATTTCTTTCTCCTAAGAGCTTTCCGAAAATACGTCCAGAATGGAGGAGAGATAAATGAGGGCCTCGGAATACGGAATCAGGTTCTAAAGCAGAAGATGATATTTTTGGGCCATCACGCAACCAAAGGCAAAATACAGAAATACATGAGTGTATACAAGGATACAAACAATAAAAAATACATTTTATATGTGATACCAATATATATATATATATATATATATATATATATATATATATATATATATATATATATATATATATATATATATATATATATATATATATATATAATATGTGTTCATAAATACAATTATCAAAAACTCAACATGCACTATATCAATAAGCAACCACATCAATAAGAAAAGACAAATACAGTCAAATACAACTCTATTCTCAAGCATACACTATATGATAAAACATCAAAAATAGAATTGTGAAGTTGTGTCAGATTTGACTATATCAATGAATAAATTTTTGATGGGAAAGTTGTATCAATGAAGAAGACAACTCAGATTTGTGAAAATAAGTGAATCTCAAATGGAAATTACGATTCAGATCACTACGAAGGATTTCAAAGAAAGAGAATATGCTAGGAACATAAATTGATTTGCGATGCCGAAGCATTTGGAAATGATTTGTGAGAGTAATTTCTGGAGAATAACTGAAATATTTTGCTGAATAATTCAACAGCAATTTTATCGCCATTTGTTCCATTTCTGGTTGGATCTCTACTGGGGGCGATCGAATTGGTCCATCTGATGTCCCATTAAGTTCAGAAGAAAAACTAAAGAATTTATATGGATCGACTGTTTAGAGGAAGTAAATATGAGAAATTGATGGACTTAGAGTCAACGAAGTTGGAGAAGGAGTCAAATTTAGGAAGAGAGATTAGGGAGTATCCAATATAGGGTTAGAAACCCTTACAGGGCATTTTTTTAATAAAATCCAAAGTGTAGCCAGAAATTATAATTATTTTAAAGTGTATTTATTTATGTTAAATATAGTGTATAAGTTAGTTATGGGATGTAATCTTACATGTCCATGTTGATTCCATTTGTGATCCACATGAACTATATTTCTGGCAAACACAAGCAAAACTAGTGGCGAAGAACCCAACTCATAAGTTCTCGTTCTTTTTTTCTAATCCCATCTAATTTTGCAATATCATCAATACTGTTTAACCTAAAATTAGTCTAACAGTTCAAATCAATTAAATTTATATTTTAATGCACCAACAATTGATTTGATACATTTTACCAAATATGAATGACAAAGTATATTGAAAATAATGGCCTTAGAGTAATTTAGTATGAAGTTGTTTCACTATAGACTTAGAGTAACCTTCAGAGTCTGAAGTTTAAAAGACATATAAGGTAAAACTTCATGCTTATATGGAATGAAGTTGTTTCACGTTGATATAGACTTAGAGTAACCTTCAGAGTCTGAAGCTTAAAAGATACATAAGCTAAAACTTCATGCTTATATGGAATGAAGTTATTTCACGTTGATATAGGCTCACATGAAATTTCAGATTAGATGATCAGTGTCTTTCAAGAAAACTTCAGCACAAAAGATCTGAAGCTTCAAGGATATAGAAAGAGAACTTCACACATATATAAAAAAGAACTTCAGACTCTAAAAATTTACAAAAATAATATTTGGTAGTGTTTTACTTAAAACTACAACATAAAAAGTCTGAAGCTTTAATGATATATAACGTGAAACTTCATACTAAACATGTTGAAGTTTTGTTCTGCAGTCTGTAATTTTAAAATGAGTTTTTTCCTAAACTTAAAACATGTTGAAGTTTTTATGTACATTTACTAAAACTTCAGACTAAACATGCTGAAGTTTTGTTATGCATTATGTAATTTTCTAATGAGTTTTTGCAAAACTTCAAACTTATGCATGTTGAAGTTTTTGTTCATTTGCTAAAACTTCATACCAATATATGTTGAAGTTTTGTCCCATAGTCTTTAATTTTATAATAAGTTTTTTTCCTATACTTTAGACTAAAATACTAATGTTTTTTAGTTCATTTGCTAAAACTTCAGACTAAACATGCTAAAGTTTTCTCCTGCAGTATGTAATTTTTAATGCGTTTTATCTAAACTTCAGACTTATTCACACTTAAGGTTTTTTGTTCATTTCCTAACACTTCATACCAAACATACTGAAGTTTTCAAAAAATAACTTCAGAATATGCTTGTCACGACCCCAAATTGGACCCAGTCGTGATGGCGCCTCTCATGAAGACATGATCAGCCGACACTAGGGGTAGGCATATATCGGGTAAAACCTATAACCCGAACCTTTAATTTTTTATTGGGTTATCGGTATTGGGTTATTGGGTTAACGGTTCGGTAACGAGGTAAACAATTTTTTTATTGGGTTAACGGTTCGGTCTCGGTTTATATTTTTGTTATCGGGTAAAAACCGATAACCCAATAAGAATATAGTAATCTACGAATTTACCCTCATATACTAGGGTTCCCTTTTATTTTACTAGTTTACTCATTCTCTGTTATGTTCCCTCGCAGCCTCCGCCTCGCCAGTCGCCTCTTCCAGTTCACTCCAAGAAGGCAAGAACAAACTACACAAAATTGACAAAATACAGTTTAGTTAGTTTAGTTAGGTTCAGTTCCAGTTCCAGTTTCTCTTTAGTTTAGTACTTTAGTTAGGTTCAGTTCCAGTCGGGCAGTCGGCTAGTTGGGAATTACAGCACAAGTGCATCCATTTTGAATACAACAAATTCAAGTGGTTCGATAGTATTTGGTGCTGAGCCTATTACACCTTCTACTTCAGCAGCTGTCCCTTCAAATACGTTCCTGAATCGCATCGTGTTCAATCGCATCGTGTAAGTTTGGCTCAAGATTTTTGTTTGCTTCTTGTTAATTGTTGTGTTTGCTCAAGATTTTTGCCTCTGTTTGCTTCTATTTTTGTTTTCTATTAGAGGAGTAGCAATTTTCTTATATTCATTTTGAGATTTGTTTTCTCGCAATCTCACAGTGACACAAAAATATGGCCGAAAATATGATGATTGATAAGGTGATTGGTGAAAGTGGTGCTTCTAATTCAAATGCGACATCACAATCTCAATCAGTTCAATCGACAACAAAGAGACAAAGAAAAAAGAGGTCTATTGCATGGGAACATTTTGACCAAATTATTGATCCGGAAGGAAATCAAAAGGGTGTCTGTAAATATTGCAAAAAAGAATATTTTGCTGATTCGAAAGATAATGGTACGAAATCACTCCTTACACATATGCCCAATTGTCCAAAAATGACTTTAAGTGTTGCTAAAAATCAATCTAAATTAGGCTTTAAGCCTATTCCGGGGGTAACAAGGGTGATGTAGTTGTTGTTCCATGGAAATTTGATCAAGAACAATGTAGGAAGGCTTTGTGTCGTATGGTGATTGTTGATGAACTTCCTTTCAGCTTTGTTGAAAAGGAAGGTTTTGTGAATTTTATGAAAGTTGCTCAACCTTTTTTTCGAATTCCTTCACGTAGAATTGTGGCACGAGATTGTTTTGATTTTTTCAACGAGGAAAAACGTAACTTAGTGAAGCTTTTTAAAGATTAGAGAGTTTGCCTTACCACTGATACTTGGACTTCCTTGCAACGAATAAATTATATGTGTATTACTATTCATTGGATTGATAGTGAATGGAAAATGCATAAAAGAATTATCAACTTTTGTCCAATTTCTAGTCATAGGGGTGAAGATATGGCAAATAATATTGTTAATTGTTTGAAAGAGTGGGGGTTACAAAAGATTTTCACTATCACAGTTGATAATGCCAGTTCAAATGATGTGACGGTGAAGGAGCTTTCTAAGAAGTTAACTAAATGGGGGACCAATTCCATGAATGGTAAGCACCTCCACGTAAGGTGTATGGCTCATATTATGAATCTTGTTGTTCAGGATGGTACAAAAGAATCAAGTGTGTCTATTGAACGTATTAGGCAAGCAGTGAGATATATTAGGCAATCTCCTGCTAGGTGGAAAAAGTTTCAGGAATGTTGTGATGAAGGAAATCTAGTTAGGAAAGCTTTATGTTTGGATGTTCCTACAAGGTGGAATTCTACATATTTGATGTTGAATAGGGCTATTGAATATGAGACTGCAATTTTAGACTATGTTGATCATGATATTGGCTTGTCACATCATCTTGAGTTTGTTGATATTGTGGATGGAAGTCCTGCAGGTACACTTTTGAGTAGTGATTGGGAGGATGTAAAGAAATTGACAAAATTTCTTGAAATCTTTTATAAGATTACTATAAAGGTATCCGGCTCACTTTATGTTACATCAAATCATCATTTTCTTGAAATTTGTCAAGTTGCTGTTTACTTGAAACAATTGATATTAAATAAAGATGTTCTTTTGGGTTCAATGGCAAAGAAGATGAAGGAGAAATTTGATAAGTATTGGGGTGATCCAGAAAAAATGAACAAAATGATTTTCATTTCATGTGTTTTGGATCCTCGATACAAGTTTGATTCTTTTAGTTTTGCACTTGCGAAGATGTTCGAAGAGAAAGGGCCAATTATTGCGAAGGGAGTGCATACATACATGACTTCATTGTTTGAAGAGTATGTAAAGTCTCATTCAAAAGATAATGATTGTCATCCTTCTTCATGTTTATCTAACTCTTCATTGGACACAATGGAAGCTTCAATTGGATCTTTTGGTTCTTTCTTTGAAGAATTACAAAGACATAAAGATGAGATTGAAAGTTCAGATTCTAAATCAGAATTAGAAAAATATCTTACAGAAGAAGTTGAAAATAAAATAGCAGACGGTAATATATTGCTTTGGTGGAAAGTAAACTCGCCTAGATTTCCTATTCTTGCTGAGATGGCTCGGGATGTGTTATCTATTCCTATTTCAAGTGTTTCATCTGAATGTGCATTTAGCACTAGAGGGCGTATTCTTGATTCATTTAGGAGTTCATTGACTCCTAAATTGGTGGAAGTTCTAGTGTGCCTTCAAGATTGGCTTCGAAGTGAGCCATTACCTGTAAGTGTTGAGGAAGATTTAGATGGTCTCGAGAAATTAGAACAAGGTAACAATATTTTAATTTGTTTGATTGTATATTATTTTTAGAGATAATACATAAATTACCCATCAAACTTGTCCGGAAAAATCATTTACACGCCTTAGCTTTATGGGCGACCTATGTCCCCCCTATTCTTGTTTGGGGTGAATTTAATACCCCATTGTTAACACTCAATCAGTCTTGTGATGGGGTGTGTAGTACACGTGCGCAACTTGTCAAAATCTGGTCAAAAATGATTTTTTCTGTTTTTACAAAAAAAAAATTAGTTTTTACAAATTTATTTTTTCAGTTTTTACAAAATAAAATTCTTTTAAAAAACTGAAAAAATAAAAATAATATTTTTCAAAAACGAAAAATATTTTATTGAAAATAATTTTTTTAGTTTTTAAAAAAACAAAGATATTTTGTTAAAAATGTTTTTTTATGTTTACAAAAAAAATAGTTTTTACAAATTTATTTTTTCAGTTTTTATAAAATAAAATTCTTATAAAAAACTGAAAAATAAAAATAATATTTTTCAAAATGAAAATATTTTGTTGAAAATAATTTTTTCAGTTTTTACAAAAAACATAGTTTATACAAATTTGTTCCAATTTTTACAAATAAAATTCTTTTAAAAAACTGAAAAAATAAAAATAATATTTTTCAAAAGCGAAAATATTTTTTTGAAAATAATTTTTTCAGTTTTTTAAAAAATAAAGATATTTTGTTAAAGATTATTTTATTCTGTTTTTACAAAAAAAATAGTTTTTACAAATTTGTTTCAGTTTTTACAAATAAAATTTTTTTAAAAAAATTGTAAAAATAAAAATAATATTTTTCAAAAGCGAAAATATTTTGTTGAAAATAAATTTTTCAGTTTTTAAAAAATAAATATATTTTGTTAAAAACGATTTTTTTCTTTTTTTTTACAAACAAAATAGTTTTTACAAAAAAAAACTTTCAAAAGCGAAAATAATTTGTTGTAAAATATATTTTTTCTGTTTTTTAAAAAAAGAAAATATTTTATTAAAAACTGAAGAAAAAAATTCTATTTTTACAAAAAAAAAGAATGGTTTTTACAAATATATTTTTACGCAAAATATATTTTGTTAAAAAAATGAATTTTGCAATTGTGAGAGGAAGAAGAAAAGGTGGAGAGAGAAAACAAATAGAGAAAAAAATAAAAAAAGAAGAAGTAAATGAAAAAGGGGCCTACACAGTAACAAAATTTCCCTCTTTCACGTGAGATTGGGAGAGTGAAGCTACTCTCTTTGCCATGTCACCATTTAGGGTGGTCTTAAATTCACCCCAAACAAGAATAGGGGGACATAGGTCACCCGTAAAGTTAAGGCGTGTAAATGATTTTTCCGGACAAGTTTGATGGGTAATTTATGTATTATCTCTTATTTTTATAAATAGTTTATTTAATATTATTGTTGTTTGACTTGTTAATATATATTCTCATAGATTTTGCCAATCTTGGAAACGAACCATGCGACGATGATGTGTAGAATCTTTGATAGTTGTGAGTTAAACTTTGGTAAGTTAATTATTCAACTTATATCACACTTTGGTATATTCTCATAGGTTTTACCAATCTTGACAACTTTGCTTTCTTTTCTTATAGTCTCAATGAACTATGCCCTCAATCTCAAACTAGTAGCAGTTGTCTTAACGTTCATAAATCATGCAATATGATTTATATTTTTAGACATATTTCTCTTTTGATCAACATGCTGCATTTTTGGTCTGCCTGTTGCATTCGTTATGTTCATCCTTTTGTTTTAGGACATGGGGTAAGGGGCATTGCGCGGAGTTTTCTGGTTTGACAGCTTGTTGGCTAAGTAATTATCTTATTGTTCTTTTGCACTCCCATTACAGTTTTTAATTTGTTTTATGTAGGATCTCCATCTGGCAATTGAGATCATCATTGAGGTTGTCTTTGAATTTGTTCGCAAGGTGGCACATTGTCTACTTTCACCAATAGTCACATTTACGGAAGTGGTGAAATGGTTCTTCTCTCGTATGAGTGGTTGTGAGGATGTGTGTGCTGATGGTTCAGGTGTATCTATACCTGTGGATACTCTTTCAGAGAATGATCCTACGCCTAAGGAACGGCATACAAGCTTTTATCATTCCCTTAATACAGATGCTAGGACATGTCGAGATGTCATAACGGAGCTTGGGTAAGGCATTTTGATTTGATTCCACTCCTCAAATCTGACGTGCATGTTTCCATGGATTGAGATGTTCCCGAACAGATAAATTGCTCAACTGCATTTAACTTTTCTTTAAAAGACTCCCAAATTCGTCACATAGACTGTAATAATATTTCACAAAATTGTTTAGCGTGTGATATGTGTTGAATACGACTAGCATATCATCTGTATTTCAGTTGCTGCATCGAGCCTAGAGAATGCTAATTTCTACAGGTTAAGCTTTTGGTATATTGTGAAAATTGATCGACGGTGTGCAAACTGAAGAATTTCTGTCAACTGATTTTGGGTAGATAAGCATGTCTTACAATATTTTCAGACCTCACTGAGTTTCATGTTTATTGTACTGTCCACTTTTGGTCTAGCAGCAAAGGTTGAGGAACTTGTTTTTTTAAGTCACAAATTCATGCCCTGCGGCATGCGAACTAAGCGCTGGTATTTAAGTCGAGAAGGCAGGTCCATTAGACAGAGTTTCGAAGTCTGTGGTCAGTCATAGGGGTTGGCCCTGACCCGAGATGGATTTCTTGGTCATAAACAAAAAGTAGGAAAGAGGATCTTTCTAGTGCCATCTTTTGATTTTTTTTCTTTGTAGGAAATTCATTGTTGTTCAGTGGTAGACAAGATGTTCTTTTATACTGTCCTCTTTCGGTTCTCTGTTTCTTTAGGAAATAGGGAAGTCTTTGTTGTTCAGGGGTTCTGCGATGTTCGTTACATTGTTGAAGCATTGGCTTTCAACAGGAACTCTTGTATGAATACTCCAGTTTCTCGATTTTGAATACTGCTTAACTGCTATGACCGTGCACATTTCAGTTTAATTGTAGTTTTATCTTATCGGGTAAATCGATAACCGAACCGATAAGGATCAATAACCGATAAGTCGATAACCGATAACTAATATCTTATCGGTTTGGTTATCGGGTTATGATATTTGTAAACCGATAACCGATAGGCAAAACCGATAATTTCCAAAACCGAACCGAACCGACCGATGCCCACCCCTAGCCGACACTATTCCCAATTCAATTCAATCATTTGAATAAGTCAATTTAATGTCTTTTCAAATTATTTAGATGTTTCATAATTAATTAGATGTTTCATAATATGAGTTTAAATAAACACTGCAAAAATAAATACAGCCCGCCATCGGGGTATCACTAAGCCATGAGAATCTATCAAGGTCAGAATACCACAAAGACAGTCAAAATTTATTAGGTACAAAAATATAAATGAGAGGAAAGAAGCAGTGTTGCGAACGTCGTGCATCCACCTTGCTGACTCTAATGACTCTGCGTTTGAGCATCCAACGCTACCGGATTCTGAAATACCTGAATTTGCACACGAGGTGCAGGGAGTAATGTGGGTACTTCACCCCAGTAAGTAATAAAAGTAAATCTCAGTGGAAATTCAAATCAGTGATTAAGTTTTGAACATCTCATAAACCCAGCTTAAATGAAAGTTGTTTAAAATTATTTATTCAATGTTTTCGACATAGGCTCGGTGTAAACATGAATAAAAGCAGTCAACAATTCAACATATTCGATAGAAACTCACTTAAAGAGGAGTAAAAATCAATTAGTTCATAACCAGGCTCCTCAGGCAAAGCATCACTCAAATGCATGTATATATCTGTCGCTCTTCGGGCAAGCCTCTCAGTCACTCATGACTTAACTCTTATCAATCAACGGTCGCACTCAACACTCAAACTTAATGGGTACCATATAGTAACCGATGCGGCGCACCGCCCGATCCATATATCGTTGCGGCGCACAGCCCAATCCATATATATAGTCGACTGCGCTCACTACGGGTGTGCAGACTCTAGAGGGGCTCCTACAGCCCAAGCGCTATATTCTTATAGCGTGCAGCCCGATCCATATAAGTATCGTTATAGCGTGCGTAGCCCAATCCTATATATATATATATATATATATATATATATATATATATATATATATATATATATATATATATATATATATATATATATATATGTATGTTTGTGGCGTGCATCCCGATCCATAGATATATAATCCTCACAAGTAGGCCCTTGGCCTCTCTCAACCATTAACCTCACCATCAAACTCTCAGTCTATCTCAGTCATCAATCTCATAATCAGACCCTCGGTCTATCTCAGTCATCATCTCACAATCACTCGAAACATCAGTAAAATAGGGAACTCAGCACAAAACAGTTTACACATTTTTTAAGAATATAGTGATAAAGCCAGCTTTGAGTAATCAATAGGTAAAATATGACTGACGATATGCTTTCAAACAAATAGAGTGAGGAAAGATAGTAAAAATCCCCCTAAGGGTCTCAAAAAGTCATCACAAGACCCCAAACAAGGCATACAACCCAAAATATAATAACATCAAACAATTAATATCAAATGCGCATTAAAATAATCATTCGAGATGGACTAGGTCACAATCCCCAGCGGTGCTCTACCCCACGCTCGTCATCTAACGTATAGGTCACCTCAATGTAACACAGCGATATGTAATTCGGGGTTTCAAGCCCTCAGAATAGCATTTACAGTCATTACTTACCTTGAATCGGATAAATCTCTAGCTCGTGATGTCTTTGCCCTTCAAATCGGCCTCCACTCGAATCTAACCAAAATCAGAACGAATACATCACAATATGCTAAAAGAGCAAAGCCCAAGCGAAGACAATCGAAAAATATCAAGAATCTGAAAATTAGCAAAACCCCAGCCTCGGGCCCACTTCTCGAAACTCAAAAATTTTTACATCATTAGATTCCTCATCTCCACATGAGTTTATACATATCAAAATCACAAGAATCAGAGTTCAATTGACCGCTCAAATTCCTAATTTAAACTCTCTTAAACTCAAGCTCTAAAGCTTTATTTTTCGCCCATTAATTCCTTATATTACCCAATCTGTGAAATATTATCATAGAAGTGTGTTTTAGGTCCAAAGTCCGTACCTTATCGAAGTTCTCTTGAAATTTCTCTTCAAACATCAATCCGAAGTTAAAAATGAATAAACCCTTCAAAAACCGCAAAGAAAAAACATATATACTTCCTGCCCAGACATAACCGCATTTGCGGTCCAATACCCACTTCTGCGGTTGCGCTGCTGCAGTCATCTCTCTGCATCTGTGGAATTTCACTTAACGGACCCAATCGCATATGTGCTCCACTCGCCGCATCTGCGGCTCCGTAGGTGCGGTCCTTTTTCTACATATGCAGTTCCAGCCCTCCCTCAGCCTTTATGCTTCTGCGACTCAATCAACGTATATAAGATACCGCACCTGCGGTCCCCAAACTGCAGGTGCGAAAACACGAGAAGCAACAGAAATCTGCATTTACTCAAGTTCCAAAACTTCCCGTTAGCCATCCGAAATTACCCCGGGCCCCCGAGACCTCACCCAAAAACACCAACATGACCCAATACCTTATTCAAACTTGCTCCAATCATCAAAACACCTCAAACAATATCAAATTACCCAAAAGTCATCGAACTCAAGCCTAAGTTTTCTAAATAACTTCCAAAATACGCTTTCGATAAAAAAACCCAACCAAACCACATTCGAATGACTTGAAATTTTGCGCACACATCATAAATGACATAATGAAGCTACAACAACTCTTAATATTTCATTCCGACCCTCGTATCAAAATCTTATCTACCAACCGGAAATCGCCAAAATACTAACTTCGCCAATTCAAACCTAATTCTACACCGGACCTCCAAAACCAATTCCGATAACACTCCTAAGTCCCAAATCACCTAACAGAGCTAACCAAATCATAAAAATTCCAATCTGAGCTCGTAGTAAAATAAGTCAAGTCTTTGTCAAACCTTTCATATTTAAAGCTACAACTGAGAATTGTTCTTTCAAATTCATTCTAATTTCCATGAAAACCAAAACCAACGATTTACATCGGTCATAATACATCACACGGGGTAAGTCATGCCCGAGAACTGATAAGCAAGGTGTAAAGGCTCAAAACAACCGGTCGATTCATTACATCCTCCCCCATTTAAACATATGTTCGTCCTCGAACATGCCCAGAGTTGTTCTAAATGCCAACCAATCGCTGAATAACCTTACCATGCATATACCTGGGAGTGATCCCACATCACCCTATCTCACATAGGTTCGATAATATAATACAACTGAAATTTCACAATCCATCGTAGTCCATAAACCATAGAACCACATTTTTGCTTCTGAAATCCTCGATACGATCAAAATCTCACATTTATAATGTGAAGAAGTCCGAACAAGCCGTAAAAAACCATATTTGCTATCTCAGGTGCCATCATATGATATACCTCATAACTCAACGCATGCAGTGATAACTTCTCATAACAGCAGCTGCACATAACAACCGAATACCAATAGAAAACCTCTTATCAAATAAAGTCTCATTTAAACACTTTCATATACTGCCAATGGTAATGAAACACACAATAGGTCATAATCATTTCCTAGATCAGCCATTCATAGAGACACTTCTCCTTTAGCAAATACCACAACAAATTTCTAAGTCGAAGCTCGATATTATCCTTCCAACATGCTAAAATCGAATTTGTTCCTATTTATTCATGATCCCAACTATCTCATCTAATCCAACAGTACTCTGGTAAGATGACACATCAATACAGGCCTAAGCTGTAACTTGCATAATACGCGCTCCAATAAGCAACAGTCCGAACATACTCAATTCATGAAAACGGCTTAAATGAAAGAGTTGTACCTCAAGCTCACCAGTACCATCACATCACAAGGATGAGAACTCATCTCACATCATAGAAACAGAATTCATGAATCTATCCCGCAAGGTCATAGTCGATGATCCATTCGCCAAGCAATATCCAATACTCATCCCGCTCGGCTCCCTCTTTAAGACCCCAATAGAACCGCACCATATGTGCCTATAACCAACAAATCATAACACTTCACAACATACAAAGGTGACTCATAGACCTTTCCATAAATCTAATAAGCTCAATAACAATGAAATCAACAAATCCCACAACAATACAATAGGGTCAACAAAGTCGTCCCGATGCAGAACATGCATCCATATAAGTCTACTAAAGAACCATACACCAAATCTAGTCCTCACACAGATATATAACCATCCAAAGGTTCATAATGACCGAATTATAGCACATACTATCATATGACTAACTTACCCACATCCTTACCATCCTCAACCACGAGCTAACCTACTTATGAGAACTTCCAGTATCTAAGTCCCTAAAACACATGAATTACCATATCTGATCCCAATTTTGCTTCTCGAATACATAGCACACCTCTAATACTCAATCATCCCACGAGAGGTACACATGTAATTCTTTTGTTCCACCTAACAAACTCGCATATCATCCATTCATTCAAATCTGAATTGTGACCTTACACATGCTAATCTCAATCCTACACAACATATCGTATGTGCCATACTATCCTAGGATATCATGAGAACATCATATCCCTTCCGAGCCACAAACATCTACATACTCAACTAGTCAATAACTTTCCATTGGCCCCATCCAGAAGATAATCACTATACACCACATGCTCTACATGCACATAGAAAACATACATCTCCACACCACAGTAAAAACCATCAAAAACTCTCTGAGTTCCCCTTTCACAAATCAAACCTTCCATGACTGAATCCTTCTAGTTCTACCAAGCTAAGAAAGCCATTAAAACCTAAGAGCACTGCTGCAAAATACCTGTAGGAGCCCATTACCTTGAACACAGACAAGGAACTAATCATATCCTTACCATAACAATTTGGTCTACTATCAAGCTACTCCACCTGTCTAAATTTCCTTCTGATTAATCTTCAAGTTAATATTCCCTTTTACTATAGCACCACAATTCCTCAACCCAGGACCACACGAGACCCAAGCATAAAACCATACTGTCTAAGACCCATACGTTACTGAATGCTCTCGTGAATATTTCCTAAAAGCACCACACTTCAAAATACGTAACCCTAAAGAATTTTAGGTGAATCTAAATCCATCACCATTACCTTCCTGATATTGACACATAGAATCCCATAATTAACATAGAAATACCTCAAGTCTTGACCCTTTCCAATAAAACTCAGTTTGTAACCACATATGCAACTTTAAAATACCCGATTGTTCCCTGTAGAATAACACATTAGAGCCATTTTCGAGAGTCATTCACTCTTATCAAACTACAATTTACCTGACCCAAAAAACAGAACCACATGTGCCTCATTGGTTCTCTGGCACCACAGAAGGTAATCCTCATCGTAATATAATCAAGCAACTTCCTGCTCTAAACACCAAGCATTCTTTACCAACAATAACTTAAGCCATCCCGTGATTTTCTTACCCTATGAAGCATAATATAACCTCTGACAAAAAAAATTCCTTCACTCGAGCCATCCTCGACCTCAATCTCCGTAAGCCATAACTGACTCAGCCACACACCTCAAACCGGAACCAACATAACACCTAATCGTGCAATCAACTTAATCAATAGCAAACTCCCCCACTTGGCTCAAAGCCACAGATCAAAACACACTCAATAACGTATATTGTATATACTCTATTGCTGCCATAATACCATAGTGAGATTAAACTTAATCATTCATAAGTTTGTGGAAACACAAATCATCTAGAATTTTAACTCTTCTGCAAATCTCGCATTCACTCACACAACAGTTAAGCCCACTATCTAAGTGAACCAATTTAGATTTTAACATATATTCTTCACTTGTAAATGAGATCTTCTAATAGACAACATAAGGATCACACAACCTTAGAACATTTCACAGGAGATAACCCACTTGTTTTGCCTCCAACTAACATTTCTGCATACCTTCCACCATCACAAGCATTACGTAGTCACTTGATCTTCCTAAGTCTAAACTCATACCACAACATGAAATTTACTTCAATCCCAATTGGGAAACATGAAAGGATTCTTCACACGCCCATAACTCTAGGCTATACCTCGAATCAAGATAGATTTCAAGCACCTAATAATTCTTTTGTACTCATGCAGACCCTTCTCATTGCTTCCAGATCATATAGATACATCTCGCAGTACTAACATATTCATCACATAATCATCTAGTTGTCACTTCCACTAATAGGTACATTACCGAACATAGAAGTTCACAAACACTTGCCCACACAATCAACACCTCAGTTCTCAAGCCATAGATAAAGATCCGGCCTCGAGTCCTCCAGACTGGCCCAACGTCAACTCTAGAGATCACACTCGCCCCTCGATCGGGGAATCACAAGCCATCAAGGCACATCTGATACTGAATGCTCATGTGCGCATGCGAACACGTGGACAGAATTTCAAGAGTTACTTTTCAAACTGAATCAAGGATGCACGATAAGAATTTAAGAATGCAAAGTTTTCCTAAGGGTTATGCAGCCTCTCGAGGATAAATAGAGATATCTATGTACCGATCCGCGAGACTCTACTAAACTTTCTCATGACTTATGAGACCTACGTAACCTAGGATCTGATACCAACTTGTCACCACCCCAAACCGAACCCAGTTGTGATGGCGCCTCTTGTGAAGACAAGGCCAACCGACACTATTCGCAATTTAATTCAATCATTTAAATGAGTCAATTTAATCCCTTTTTCAAATTATTTAGATATTTCATAATATGAGTTTAAATTAACATTGCGGAAATAAATACAGTCCGACATCGAGGTGTCGCTAAGCCATGAGCATCTATCAAGGTCTGAATACCACAATGAGAGTCAAAATGTACCAAGTACAGAAAAAAATGAGAGAAAAGAAGCAGTGATGCTAACGTCGTGCATCCACCTTTGCCAACTCTAATGACTCTGCATTTGAGCATCCAACGCTACCGAGTTTCGAAATACTTAAATCTGCACATGAGGTGCAGGGAGTAATGTGAGTACTCCAGCCCAGTATGTAATAAAAGTCAATAAAAATTGAGCAGTAGGAAACAATGAATCCACATTTATGTTAGGCTCAATAAGCACAACTGGATTTCCAAATCAGAATATGAGTCAATCGCCTAATTTAAAATGAAGCTTTTGGTAAAAACCATTTAAAAATACTTTCTAACAGTTTTGGTAGGGGTTCAATATTATTTATAATAAAAAAAATAAAACTATAATCGGCCCCTCGGGCAAAACATAGTTCGTAAATAGCCCCTTGGGCAAAACATGAGTCATAAATATATCATAACAAGAAAATCTCAGTGAAAATAACAAAAAACCAAATCAGTGATTAAGTTCTAAACATCTCATAAACCCCAACTTAAAAGAAAGTTGTTTAAAAATATTTATTAAACATTTTCGACAGAGACTCGGTGTAAAGATGAGTAAAAGCAGTCAATAATTCAACATATTCGATAGAAACTCACTTAAAGATGAGTAAAAATCAATAAGTTCATAACCAAGCCCCTCAGGCAAAACATCACTCAAATGCATGTATATATCTATCTCCCATCGGGCAAGCCTCTCAGTCACTCATGACTCAACTCTTATCAATCAGAGCTCGCACTCATCACTCACACTCAAAGGGTACCATATAGTAATTGTTGTGACGTGCAGTGCGATCCATATATCGTTGCGGCGCACAGCCCGATCCACATATATAGTCGACTGCGCTCACTAGGGGTGTGCAGACTCCTGAGGGGCTCCTACAGCCCAAGCGCTATATTGTTGTAGCGTGCAGCCCGATCCATATAAGTATCGCTATGGCGTGCATCCCGGTCCATATATATATATATATATATATATATATATATATTGTTACGGTGTGCAACCTGATCCATAGATATATAATCCTCACAAGTAGGCCCTCGGCCTCTCTTAGTCATTAACCTCACCATCAGACTCTCAGTCTATCTCAGTCATCAATCGCATAATGACCCTCGGTCTATCTCCGTCATCATCTCACAATTACTCGGACCATCAGTAAAATAGGGAACTCAGCACAAAACATTTTACACATTTTTTAAGAATATAGTGATAAAGCCAAATTTGAGTAATCAACAGGTAAAATATGACTCGCGATATGCTTTCAAACAAATAGAGTGAGGAAAGATTGTAAAAATGCCCCTAAGAGTCTCAAAAAGTCAGCACAAGACCCCAAACAAGGCATACAACCCAAAATATAGTAACATCAAACAATTAATATCAAATGTGCATTAAAATAATCATTCGGGGTGGACTAGGTCACAATCCCCAGCGGTGCTCTACCCCACACTTGTTATCTAACGTGTAAGTCACTTCAAAGTAACACGGGGATATGTAATTCGGGGTTTCAAGCCCTCAGAATAGCATTTACAGTCATTACTTACCTCGAACCGGATAAATCCCTAGCTCGCGATGTCTTTTTCCTTCAAATCGGCCTACTCCCGAATCTAACAAAAATCAGAATGAATACATCACAATATGATAAAAGAGCAAAGCCCAAGAGAAGACAATCGAAAAATATCAAGAATTCGAAAATTAGCAAAACCCCAGCCTCTGGCCCACCTCTCGAAACTCAAAATGTTTTACGTCATTAGATTCCTCATCTCCCCATGAGTTTATACATATCAAAATCACAAGACCCGGAGTTCAATTGGCCCCTCAAATTCCCAATTTAAGCTCTCTTAAACCCAAGCCCTAAACCTCCATTTTTAGTCCGTTAATTTCTTAAATTTCAGTCCCAATCCATTAAATATTACTATAGAAGTGTGTTTTAGGTCCAAAATCGTTACCTTATCGAAGTTCTCTTGAAATATCTCTTCAAAATCGCCCAAAAGCCCTCAATCTGAAGTTCAAAATGAATAAACCCTTCAAAGCGAAAAAGAAACATGTATACTCTCTACCCAGACATAACCGCATTTGTTGTCCAATACCCGCTTCTGCGGTCATCCCTCATGATATGCAAAATTTCACTTAACGGACCCAACCATATCTGCGGTCCACTTGCTCCATCTGCGGCTCCGCAGATGCGGTCCCTTTTCTACATCTGTGGTTCCAGGCCTCCCTCAGCCTTTCTTCTTCTACGAATCAATCAACGCATCTGCGATACCGCACTTGCGGTCCCCAAACCATAGGTGTGAAAACACTAGAAGCAGCAAAAATATACATCACTCAAGTTCCCTAACTTCCCCTTAGCCATTCAAAATCACCCCGAGGCCCCCGAGACCTCACCCAAAAGCACCAACATGACCTAATACCTTATTCAAACTTGTTCCAATCATCAAAACACCTCAAACAATATCAAAATACCCAAAACACATCGAATTAACTTCCGAAATACGCTTTCGATCAAAAATCCAACCAAATCATGTCTGAATGACCTGAAATATTGCACACACGTCACAAACAGCATAGTGAAGCTACAACAACTCTTGTAATTCTATTTCAACCCTCGGATCAAAATCTCACCAACTAACCGAAAATCGACAAAATACTAACTTTGCCAATTCAAACCTAATTCTACACCGGACCTCCAAAACCAATTCCGATCACACTTCTAAGTCCAAAATTACCTAACGGGGCTAACCAAATTATAAAAATTCCAATCCGAGCTCATATACAAATAAGTCAAATTTTGGTCAAACCTTTCAAATTTCAAGCTACAACTGATAACTGTTCTTTCAAATTTATTCTAATTTCTGTAAAAACCAAAACCAACGATTTACATCAGTCATAATACATCACATGGGACAAGTCATGCCCTAGAAATTACGATCAAGGTGTAAAGGCTCAAAAAGACCGATCGGGTCGTTACAATACTGAAGTTTTTTTTTAGTTTATTTGCTAAAATTTCATACTTAAAGATGTTGAAGTTCTATCATGCACTCTGTAGTTTTGTAATGAGTTTTCTCCTAAACTTCAGACTAATTATTTTTCATTTACAATTTATTCTCCACCGAAAATGTTCACATAAAGTGTCTTCATATTCTTTATAGTCATGTCCTAGTTGTTCTTATGGAGTTTTATAATCGCTTTCTTCTTTCCACTTTTCAGGAGCCCAAAGATTCGCATACGATTCTCTCCTAAAAGTCAACATATCATTTTGTTTGAATTTTAAGATATCATCTTGCTTCAACCACATCTCAAGGAACTTAAAGTCAAATATACAAATTCAACATTAAAAAAATGAAAAAAAAAATTAGAGACTAATTAACACAATAACACAATTATGAAAATAAAGAAAAACACATAATATAAGATGCATGGTAAATATATGCCGGGCACGTACTTATTCAGTTGTAGGGGTGTGTTCATCCACTTAATCATAAAAAAATTAAGGAAGTTTTCACGAAAGTTTTATTTTATGCGCCAAATTGTAAGCACTCGAGCAAATGTGAAATTAACCGGACATAATTTTTGACATATTCCAACGCGTTGCCTTATGGAAAATCACTCAAGGAATCGTACACATATATAGTTTTGGTTTTAAAGTGGAGAATTTCAAGAAAGTAGTACGTAGATAACTAGCCAGGTCTTGGCTTAAGTCGAAATGGAAAGAGTACTTTTTCGACAGATGCCCATGAGATACCACATGAAAGGTCAATTCCTCTTACGTAGTTGGCCACCTTTTCACGAGTCTATTCTTCAATAATCCAGATAAACTTGGTAATTTCTTCAATCTCCACTTCTTCTTTAGAATCTACAGCTTCCCCAATCACTTGTTTTTGATAGCCCGCTTTCTCTTTGATTTGCTCTTTTTCTCTTCTATTTTTTTTCTCCTCCATTCTATTTTCCTTCATTATTCTAATTTTCTCCTTTTGTACATCTGGAGGATGAACACGAGCCAACTTAGTCATATAATGATCAAAAAGTAAATTTTTTACTACATATTTTTATTCTGGATAATTTGGAAGGTGATAGCAATATTTCGTGCAAAGAAATATACAACCACTTCAATATGCTGCAAATGAACAAAATAAAAAGAAAATATGTGTACTTAACCATAATATAATTCAGAGTAAAATAATTAGTTTAGAATATGAACTAAAAAAATTCAGCATGTTTTGTTTCAAGATTAAAAAAGAATTCATTACCAAACTTATGACAAAAACTTCAGCATATTTGTATGAAGTGATAGGTAATGAACTAAAAGACTTCAACATGTATAAGTCTGAAGTTTAGAAAATAATTCATTACAAAACTACAGACTGCATAACAAAAACTTAAATATGTTTAGTATGAAGTGTAAGAAAATGAATCAAAATAATTCAACATGCATAAGTATGAACCTTAGAAAAAACTCATTACACAACTACAAAATGCAGGACAAAAACTTAAGCATGTTTAGTGTGAAGTATTAGGAAATGAACTAATAATCTTCAGTGTGTTTAATTTAAAGTTTAGAATAAAACTAATTAAAAAACTACAGATTGCAGGACAAAACTTCAGCATATTTTAGTATGATGTTTTAGCAAATGAACTAAAAAGCTTAAATATGAGTAAGTTTGAAATTTACAAAATTATAGTACAAAAACTTTAAAACAAACATAAAACTAAAGTTTTATGAAATACAGTTCAAAACCAATTCAAAAACAAACTTAATAACTTACACCATCCGCACGATCAGAGTTAGGGTCCACAAGCGTAGTAAATATTGACTTTGGAATATAAATTCCAGGTAATCCAAATGGCTTGGAATCATATTCCTCGGCATTTGTCTTCAACCAATCTGTAAATCTCTATATCAATCTGTTGTCTTGCTTGACATAACGGAAGGAAAATCTTTGTGTAGTAATTCTTGCTTTCCAATACCGCCCCTTGCCTTTTTTTTAGGAATGATTAAGTAGATTTCAACCAAAACTCTCCATATGAATCATGTTCCCTACTTTAGGTGGTTTTCTTTTTTCTTGTTGCTCTTGTTGTTGGGTCTCAACTAACTGTTCCAGTTCAGCAGTAGGGGCAAAATTAATAGCCATGGGGACAAATACTTCTCCAACTCCCTATTGTCCATGATCTTCTTGTCTCTCTTCACCAATAACATATGGGAATTAATTTTTGAACCAGTCTCTTATGTACTACCTAGTGAAAATGAATATAAATTGAAGTTGGAGATATCATTAGTGTCACGCAAAGCGTTAGGAGAACTGGACAACTATCTTATCTTAGGATTTGGAAGAAGTTATGATACAGCAAATAAGATCTTCAAAACAAGAAAAATATATGCATAAATACAACTGATACGAACAAATATTAGTCAAAAAATGCCTTGTAATTGAATTGCAGCAAATAATTACCTTGTCTAAGTATTGCGACACAAATGGTATTTGAATACCGACAGATCTTCTTGCATTACCCTTACTTATGCTTATATCTTCATGCAAAAAAAATAAAAAGTAAAATAATACTAACTAAATTCTAAAAATACTACAAAGACACTTTACACTTGTCTCTGAGCTAACAGGTATGAGGAGATGTATTTCTCCTTTTTCATATATCTGAATGAGCTCACCAACTTCTTTTTCGACTGCATCAAGTCTTTCTGAAAAAGGAGAAATACATCTCCTCATATTGTCAAGGCAGCTGATTTGGTGTCCAATATCCGAACAACTGAAACTCTATGATCATCAACTTCTTTTCTCGGAAACACCTGAATCTACACTCGAAATGCAGGGTGTAGCGTGATTACAACCAACTTAATATATAACAAGTCTAACCTATGGATGAAAGATATGACGAGCTCACACAGTACAGTCCGCATACACAATTAGCTGTATGGAAATTTACATAAATTATGACAAGAATATCTCACAAAATTCATAACCTGCAGGCAATAGTGCATGAATTTAGACATGCTTCAAGGTTTAACAATTAAGCTCAATACAAGTAAAATATGTCAACTCGAAATGATATGAGGAATATAATATCTCTATATCTACATGCCAATACGCATGTCGTATATGATGCAACATAATGAAAGCTTCATGTACTCACACCTCAGAGTGCTCAACCTGACTGTCTCAATTCTCACTCAATCACTCATCACTATATAAGGAAGATCCAGCCCGAATCAAATATCTTGAATCAATAGCAGCTATGCTCACTGTGGGTGTTCATTCTCCAGAGGGGAAGATCCATCCCAAGCACTATAATAAAAAAATCATGACATGAATTAATAAATCTTGTTGCGGCATGCAGCCCGATCCCACAAATATCACTCAGAAACAGGCCCTCGGCCTCACTCAGTCATCGATCTCTCCAGTCTTTCGGGTTCACAACACTAATGCTAAGCAGCCCAAATCAAAGATAAGTGATGTGACAATGTATGATAACAAAGACTGAGTTATGATATGAAATGATGAATGAAACTAAGTACATAACATCAATTAAGCAAATAACTTAACAACAAGGAACGACCACCATGGGTTCCAATAGCACTAACACGTAGCCTAAATATGATTTCTAACATAAGTCATATCTCAAGTGCTCTAACACATAGGGCACAGTAATAATATCTAGATAAGATGACTATACAGTTCCACTGAATTGCTTGAATCATAATTACTACAGTGCACTGATAACTAGGAATTTTGCATGCTTTTGAACCCCTTTTTACCTTAGCTTTATGCATAAAATGTGATTAAATGGCTTTGAATTACTTACAAGTGCGCTCTTTTGCAGGTTTGAGCGGGGAAAAAAGGATGAATATCATCAAAGCGGCTCAAAAATGAGTGAAACCGGCAAAGCGTCAAAGAAGAGAAGAAAGACTTCAAGGAAGCCTGTGCGGACCGCACAGTTTTGGTATGCGGCCGCACAGGATGATTCAGAGACTCAGAGTTCAAGCTCTATCTGCGCGGACTGTACTGATTTGGTGTGCGGCCGCACAGGAGAAGATCAGAGAAGCCTAAAATTGCAGACAAAACCCACTCGAACCGCGTCCAATACTGTGTGGTCCGTGATGAAGAAGACCAGAGCAGGAAATGTTTAAAGAAAAAGTCCCACGTGGCCGCGTGCCATATCAGTGCTGCCCGCGTGGGTAAAGGATTAGAGACTGTGCATGCAAGGGATTTATGCAGTGCGGCCGCATGACAATTGTACGTGGTCCGCATTACTGTACACACGCGGCCGCGTGACAAAGGTATGCGGTCCGCGTACCTGTTCCAGCAGCAGACCTCAGCAACCCAAGTTACCCTACGCGGCCGCACGACAAAAGTGTGCGGTCAACGTGAGTCCCGCCGGGGCATTTTTATCCGGAAATTTCAGGGTAGTATAAATAGCTTCTTTTTCTTTTTTAGGTTATGTTAGACACTACACAGTGACAGCTGAGCTCGTGAGAAAATTGGATACGCCTATTTTGGGCAATTTTGTATTGCTTTAACATTAGATTTCATTTCCAATTAATTACCATGTCAATTTTATCTTCAATTTATTCATCTTCTTTAATTTCTATGGCTAGCTAAACCCATAGCTAGGGTTGTAGCCCAACCCTAGTGTGGGTAATTGATGGGTTAGAATACTAAATGCAAGGATGATTGTGGGTGATTGGTTTTGGGTTGATTGAATGTATTTAATTGGGATTTTGTGGTTGCAAACATGAAATCTATTTTTGTGGGTTTGGTCTCTACTTGAGAAAGAGAGTCTAAAACCTCTCAATCAATCCCAACAAGAACTTGAGATGGACCCATGAGAATGGTAGTCCCAAGTAACGGGTATAAATCCTCGAGAGAGTAATTACCTAACTTGAGCCTAAAGTTGCTTGGGCAAATTAGCCTACCCAATTGGTCTCGAGAGAGTCAATTGGGCAAAATTGTTCTCTCTATCGAGAGGTGTGAGAATGAATACATAGAGCAACGGCTACCCGATAATCCCATGTATCATCTTCGCATTGAATTTCTATACCCATTAGTTATTCCACCTAGGTATAAGCTACTTCCCTAGTCCCCTTTCCCATTAGCAAATCACAATTAGAAATAGGCTTAGCATAATTTAGATAACATAATAGTAGTTGATACAATAGTTTATAAATCGAAAATACCAAAAATGTTTGAAGATAAACTAGAAACCAAAACTCAATACTAGTGCAACATAATTTTTCACTCCAAAAATCTAACTCCCTGAGGAATTGACCCCGAACCACTATTCGGGTAAGAGTAGTAGTGCCCGCTCATACCTTCGGGTTGAGTTTGCCACGATCACTTTTGGCGCCGTTGCCGGGGAGTTAAACGGTGTTGATTAATTGCGTTGCTATTGTTATGTTTTGCTTCTTCTTTCCTTCTTTTACTAATTTACTTGATTCAATTTTAATAGGTACAAATGGCGGCAAATGCTAATCTTCCCCTTGGCGATGCCATGGCGGGGGAGGAGGTAGAGGATCTTGAGCAAGATGATTTTTCGGTACAAAATGTACCACGAAGGGCTCGAAATGCTAATGCTAATCAACATGAACAAATTCCAGACCCTCCTCCGCCACTGCCAAGGGTTGCACCAAGAGCAATGACAAATCAAGGATATGCTAGTGCCATTGTTCCTCCTCGAATCCGGGCGGGGAACTTTCAAATTACAAATGTGATGCTGACGCTATTGGAGCAAAGAGGGTATTTTACGGGCCCCTCCAATCAAAATGCCTATAAGCACTTGAAGGGGTTCGTAGATACTTGTTGGGGAAGCGAACAAACCAATATGTCCGAAGATGCTTTGCGGTTGCGGCTTTTCCCTTTCTCATTGAGGGGTAAGGCGTTAGATTGGTTGGAAAGGTTGTTGAATCATTCAATCACTACATGGGACAAATTGGCGGATAAGTTCATTGCCAAGTTCTTTTCCCCGACTTATATGGCGACATTGAGAGATGAGATTCTCGCCTTCAAGCAAGAACCAACGGAGCCGTTGCATGAAATTTGGGAGAGATATCGGACTATGGTGAAAGAGTGCCCTAACAATGACATGACCGATGCAATGGTTCAACAAACTTTCTATAGGGGGGGTCAACACGGCAAACCAATGCATTGTGAACCAATTAGCGGGAGGCAATTTCCTGAAGTTATCTTTGGAGGAAGCATGTGATGTAATGGATCAAATGGCTGACACTTCATCGGCATGGAAAAGTCGGGCGAATGTACCTCAAGGAGATCCGAATGTTATTCATCTACATAAGGAGTTGCATGACCATGGACAAGCCATTGCCGAGCTCACTACAACCATGAATCAATTGGCGAAAGCTCAACTTCAACAAGTGCAAAATCCATGCCAAGTGAATTCTATGGAGAATGTGTCAATGTTGAAAAGAAGGAATAGAGGGCAACAAGCGCAACAAAGCCAATATGATCAAAATGAGAACAACAATGATGGAGGATTTTCTAATGATGGCTTTGATGATCAAGATGAAGATTGTCAATACGTGAATAATTTCCAAGGCAATAGAGAAAATCAAAACAACCAACAATGGCGTTCCCAAGGCAATTGGGGGAACAATCAAGGAAGAGGTAATTGGAATAATAACAACAATAGGAATGATGGTGGAGAGTGTAACAATCAAGGCAATAATTGGAACAATCAAGGAAATAGTGGTAGCAATTAGAGTGGCAACAATAATAATTGGGGAACAATAACAATCAAGGAGGGTGGAACAATGGTGGCAATCAAAACAATCGGGGGCAAGGTTTTCAAAGAGCTCTTATGTACCAACAACCCAACAATCCACCCCCTTTCCATTCACAAGGATCAAGTTCTTCGGGCAATGATATGGGTCGCATTGAAATCATGTTCGAGCAAATGATGAAAAAGAATCAAGATTCGGATGCCCAACTAGCTTCTCATAATACTTCAATCCGGAATTTGGAAGTGCAAATCGGCCAACTTTCTCAATCTTTGAACTCCCGACCTAAAGGTGCACTACCAAGTGATACGGTGGTGAACCCGAAGGGAGGGAACAATCATGTGATGGCCATGACAACTAGGAGTGGAAGAGGCAGTGTTGTAAATGCCTCAAATGAGAATCGAGTTGTGGATGCGGAAGCCTATTTGAATGATGATGACATGCAAATGAATGATGACCGTGTGGTTGATCCTATTGCAACTAATGATGTGAGGATTGAAATTAAGGATGAGGCTGGGGTTGAGTCCTAAGATGCCGTGAACCCGTCTAGGGAACACATCATTGATATTCCCGAGCCATCTATTCCAAAGGCCAAGGCACCCTTGCCAAGGCCTCCTCCACCGTATCCTCAAAGATTGGCAAAGAAAAAAGGAGATAATCAATTTAAGAAGTTCATAGACATGATGAAAAGCTTGACCATTAATGTGCCCTTGGTGGAGGCACTTGAACAGATGCCCGGGTATGCGAAATTTATGAAGGATTTGGTGACGAAGAAGAGGTCGATGGATTGTGAAACGATAATGATGACTCACCAAGTGAGTGCCATAGTTCATTCCATGGTTCCCAAGCTAGAAAACCTCGGAGCCTTCACCATCCCTTGTACTATTGGAAGTGCTAATTTTGCCAAAGAACTTTGTGATTTGGGTGCTAGTATCAATATCATGCCATACTCCGTATTTAAAACGTTGGGTATTGGACAACCCCTTCCAATGTCAATGAGTTTGCAAATGGCGGATCATTCTATGAAGAGGCCTTTGGGAATTATTGACGATGTGCTAGTGAGAGTTGACAAGTTTATTCTACCGGCCGATTTTGTCATTCTTGATTGTGAAGTTGATTTCGAGGTGCCTATCATTCTTGGTAGGCCATTCTTGGCTACTGGAAAAGCTCTTGTGGATGTTGAAGCGGGATAATTGACATTTAGGGTCGGTGATGAGAAGGTGGTTTTTCATGTGTGCAAATCCATGCGCCAACCAAATAGCACCGAAGTGTGATCATTTGTAGACATTGTCACGCGATGATAGCGGATGACACAAGCACCATGATCAATGTTGAGGATCCACTTGAGGTGGTACTTTTAAACATGGAGACCAATGAAGATGTCGAACGTGTGGAATGTGTGAATGCCTTACATGGTATGGGCTCGTACTCTTATGAGCCAAGGAAGCTATCATTGGATCTTGAGAACCGAAAGACTCCTCCTACAAAGCCATCTATTGAAGAGCCGTCGGTGTTGGAGTTGAAACCACTTCCTCCTCACCTCAGGTATGAGTACTTAGGTTCCAATTTCACTTTTCCAGTCATTCTTTCTTCTTGCTTGACTAACATGTAGGTTGACGCCACTTTCGCGGTCTTACAAAAGCGGAAGCGAGCGATTGGATGGACTTTGGCGGACATTCGAGGAATAAGCCCCGCGTTTTGCATGCACAAAATAATATTGGAGGAGAATGATTGACCATCACTTGAGCATCAAAGAAGATTAAACGAGGCTATGCAAGAGGTCGTCAAGAAAGAGATTATAAAATGGTTGGATGCCGGGGTGGTTTACCCCATCTCGGATAGTTCTTGGACTTCCCCGGTCTAATGTGTTCCAAAGAAAGGTGGAATGACGGTTGTCACCAATGCAAAGAATGAGCTAATTCCTACTCGTACTGTTACGGGTTGGAGAGTTTGTATGGATTATAGAAAGCTTAACAAGGTGACAAGGAAGGATCATTTTCCATTGCCGTTCTTGGACCAAATGTTGGATCGATTGGCGGGTAGAGCTTATTATTGCTTCTTGGATGGTTATTCGGCGTATAATCAAATCCTCATTGCCCAGAAAGATTAGGATAAGACATCATTTTTCATGTCTCTATGGCACATTCGCTTTCTCTCGAATGCCATTCGGATTGTGTAATGCCCCAGCCACTTTTCAGAGGTGCATGATGGCGATCTTCACCGATATGGTGGAAGACATTCTCGAGATATTTATGGATGATTTTAGTGTAGTTGGAGATTCCTTTGATGACTTGTTGGCAAATTTGGACCGTGTATTAGCTAGATGTGAAGATACAAACTTGGTGCTTAATTGGGAAAAGTGCCACTTTATGGTGAAAGAAGGAATTGTCTTGGGGCACAAAGTTTCGAAAGATGGTATTGAGGTCGACAAGGCAAAGATTGAAGTCATTTCAAGGCTCCCTCCTCCTAACTTTGTCAAAGGGGTGAGGAGTTTCCTAGGACACACCGGGTTCTATCGTCGATTGATCGAAGATTTTTCCAAGATTGTGAACCCTTTGTGTAAACTTTTGGAGAAGAATGCAAAGTTTGTTTTTGATGAGAGATGCATGGAGTCTTTTGAGTTGTTGAAGCATAAATTGACAACTACCCCTATCATTACCGCACCCAACTGGAATTTGCCCTTTGAATTAATATGCGATGCGTGTGATATGGCGGTAGGTGCGGTACTTGGTCAAAGGCTCAACAAGATGTTCCACCCAGTGTACTATTCAAGTAAAACGATGAATGAGACTCAGCGAAATTATACCGTTACCGAGAAGGAGTTGTTAGCCATTGTATTTGCCATGGAGAAATTTCATCCTTATCTTATGGGGGCTAAGGTGATAATCAAAACCGATCATGCCACCCTTCAGTACTTGATGACAAAGAAGGACTCCAAGGCAAGATTGATGAGATGGGTACTTCTCCTTCAAGAATTTGATCTAGAGATTATTGACCTAAAAGGGAGTGAAAATCAAGTGGCGGACCACTTGTCTCGTCTAGAGGAGGAGGGGAGGCCATCCAACGGCCTTGAAATCAATGATTCTTTTTCGGATGAGAAACTCCTTGCAGTGTCAATGAATGATATGCCATGGTTCGCAGATATAGCCAACTACCTTGTGTCCGGTGTGGTCGTATGTGAGCTCTCTTCCAACCAAAGAAAAAAGCTAAAGCGGGATAGTTTGGACTTTTATTGGGATGATCCGTACCTGTTCAAAATTTGCACGGATGGAGTGATTAGAAGGTGTGTCCCAGGAGAGCGAACAAATGAGCATATTGGAGGCTTGCCACTCCTCTTCCTATGGTGGTCATCATGGGGGAGTGAGGACGGCCTCCAAAGTCTTGAGCTGTGGATTCTATTGGCCGACAATTTTCAAGGATTCTAGTGATTTAGTGAAGAGTTGTGATGCATGTCAAAGAGCTGGTGGAATTTCAAAGAGAGATGAGATGCCCCTAAACACCATTCTAGAAGTTGACATTTTTGATGTGTAGGGCGTTGACTTCGTGGGACCGTTCGTGAGTTCTTGTGGAAACACATATATTTTGGTAGCAGTGGACTATGTTTCGAAGTGGGTAGAAGTCGTGGCTCTTCCTAACAACGAAGCCCAGAGTGTTGTGAACTTTTTGAAGAAATACATCTTTACAAGATTTGAGACTCCCCGTGCTATTATTAGTGATTGGGGTTACCATTTTTGTAACAAGGCTTTCGATTCATTGTTGACCAAGTATGGTGTTAATCACAAAGTCACTACTCCATACCATCCCCAAGCAAGCGGTCAAGTTGAAGTTTCAAATCGGGAAATCAAAAGCATCTTGTCTAAGACGGTCAATGCAAATAGGACCGATTGGTCCAAGAAACTAGATGATGCGTTGTGGGCTTATAGGACGGCCTACAAAACGCCAATTGGTATGTCTCCCTACCGATTGGTGTTTGGTAAGTCTTGTCATCTTTCGGTAGAGCTTGAACATAAAGCGATGTGGGCCTTGAAAAAGCTGAACTTAGAATGGGATGTAGCAGCTAATCTCCAGGTTGATCATTTGAATAAGCTTGACGAGTTTAGATTTCATGCATACTCCAGCTCGTCCTTATACAAGGACAAGATGAAGTACCTTCACGATAAATAGGCTCGAAGCAAGGAGTTCAAGGTTGGTGACATGGTTCTTCTCTTCAATTCCCGGTTGAGATTATTTTCGGGAAAGCTCAAGTCAAAGTGGAGTGGCCCTTTTGAGGTAGTAGGTGTGACCCCGTTTGGAGCTCTAGACTTAAAGAACAAGAATGGTGAAATATTTCGAGTAAATGGGCATCGGGTGAAGCACTATTTGGGGAAGCTAGATGACAGCCAGGTTGTGGCACTCTTGCACTTGAAGTGATGAATGATAACTTGCGTCGTGCCGCGACGTTAAATCAGGCGCTTCTTGGGAGACAACCCATGTCTTTTTCTTTTTCTTTGTTTTCCTCATCAGTAGGATAGGATTTTTGAGCTAACAGTGTGTGAAGTGTTGCAGGGAA
This sequence comes from Nicotiana noctiflora, assembly GCA_032618575.1. NCBI lineage: Eukaryota > Viridiplantae > Streptophyta > Magnoliopsida > Solanales > Solanaceae > Nicotiana > Nicotiana noctiflora. The sequence goes on along the minus strand of JASVEL010013433.1, from coordinate 91,092 downwards.
TATGTTGAAATAATGCAGGAAAATACAAGAGTGAACAGTTCTCTGATGTTTGGGCCACGCGGCCGCACCACAAATCAGTGTGGTCCGCGTGGATTGTTTGAGACAGTGATCTGAGCCCAAGGAGACCCATGCGGTCCGCGTACCAAAAGTGTGCAGTCCGCGTGGGGAGGACTGAGAGAATGCAATTTAACAAGTCTCTGAAGATTGGCCATGCGGCCGCGTACCAAATTAGTGCGGTCCGCATGGAAATTGGTCAACTGAGCAGTTCTCTGAAGTTTGCCACGCGGCCGCGTAACAAAACAGTGCGGTCCGCGTGGAAACTCATTAAGCGAGAAGGATTCTGAAGTTAGGCACGCGGCCGCACACCAAAACAGTGCGGTCCGCGTGACTTGCTGGTAAAATGAACACAAGTCAAAACTTGCGCAGCCAGCATGCCAAAAATGTACGGCCGCGAAGGTAGGTAAGTGATGGGTCCCACACCTTTTTTCTATAAATAGGGACCCATGGCCTTCATTAAACCTTTTGGCCAAATTTCCTTCTGAGATAAAATTCAACTGTTCATTCCCACTCGTTGTGCTTCAATTACAACTTCAACCACTCTTGGTAACATTTCATCTTTAATTCATTATCTTCATTATTATACAGTGTATATAAATTAATCAATGTTAGTATAACTTCTTAATTTCTTTATTTTCCTCTTTTAATTGATAACATTAGGATCAAGCATGCTAATTATAGAACTAGGGCTAATTTTCCTTGTTAAAATAACTGAGTAGGGACACCTAGGACATGGGATATTGAACACAATGGACTGAATTGAACAAAAAGGTACCCTACCAGTTTTGTCTTTTGCCCTACGCGGCCGCACACTTTTGTTGTGCGGTCCGCGTGCCTTTCTGAGTGATCAACCACACCTACGCGGCCACGGTCCAAATCAGTGCGGACCGCGTGCCCAAGGTTCAGAGAATAAAAATGTGGTGGGTCCGTGTTGACCTCACGCGGCCGTATAACAAAACAGTGCAGTCCAAGTGGGTCAACTTCAGAGAGTCTATTTGTTAGGTGATCAACCCGTGCGGACCGCGTGGCAAAAGTGTGTGGTCAGCGTTGACCTCATGCGGCCGCGATGCAAATCAGTGTGGTCCGCGTGGGTCAACTTCATAGGATACTACATGTTTCTGTTTAGCCTGTGCGGACCGCGTGGCAAAAGTTTGCGGTCCATGTGGCCTCTGTTCTTTATTGTGCCTATTTTGTTATAGTCTTCTGTCATTGTATACTGCTCACATGCTTCGACTAACCAATATAGATTGTATTTTTGCAGGCAATGACGAAGAAACACTTAGCACAACGTGGGGGTAAACAACCCGGGAGGGGTGGTCCCTCCCGAGGGGGCAAAGGCAAAAGGATCGTAAAACTCACCCCGGAGGCCCGGAAAAACATTAAGAAAACCCAAAAGATAATTCGGAAAGCTGACAGAGCGGCCTCTCATTCCACGAGGAGTGATTACGTTCCTTCCAGAAGCATCACCTCAGAGTCTGCCCCCTCCCACATGTTCGTCTCAGTACCAAACATGGCCTCCTCATCTCCAGAGAAAGACCAGCCCACAGAGGCCACTTCCAAGGCCACTTTCAAACAAGTAAATGTAGTCTCGAAATCGTCTGATGAGTCTCGAGCTGAGAAGCAAAATAGTGATGATGAGTACTCCACTTCTCCCACAGCTTCACTATCAGGGGAGAGTGGAGGTCATGCAGAGGGAGGTGAGCCACAGGTGGGTGGAATAGAGAGGACCGGGGATCCTAATGTGTGGTCCGATAGGTTTGTCAGTCAGCTAGCATGGCATAAGTTCAGAGAGTGGTGGCCAAAGAGGAGATTGATCCCGGAGAGGAGATTTATAGATATGGACTTGCTTCCGCACAACCCTCATGTGCAAGCACAGTTCCACACGAGAGAGAGTTGGAGCTTCTTTAAGGAGCGGGTGGAGAATGCAAATGAGCATATGGTGAAAGCGTTTTATGTCAATATCCACCATCTATTCCGGGATTCCACCGCCACAAAAGTGAGGGACCAAATTGTGTTGTTTGATGGGAAGTTACTCAATGAGTTTTTGGGGTTCGCGGAGGAAGATGAATCTCAGTATCTGGAGAAGTTATCCCAGAAGGAGAAGGCCCGACCTTGGTTAGCAGAGGTGTTAGCAGCTCCCGTAACTGTTTCGGTGTGGCTAAAGGCACAAGAGAAGATTTACAGGAACACACTCAGCTTCGAGGCAAAAGGGTGGTTGGCCTTTGTCTGCAACCGTCTGGATCCCACCACTCATGACCATTCAGTGCCGATTGATAGAGCGGTGTTGGTAGCTTCGATCATGGCAGACTTCCCACTGAATGTGGTAAATATCATGTATAGGATCATCTCAAATATGGCCCATAAGACCAAGACGAACTACCCCTTCCCCAACACATTGACAATGTACTTCAGAGAGCTGAAAGTGAAAAGGAAGAAGTTTGATGTTCTGGTGCCTCCGGCGGGGGCGTATTCGTGGTATGATCAAAAGGGTCCGGACAACCCTAAGACGGACAAAAAGGGCCAAGCCACCACTTCCACCATAGCTGGCCAGTCTGAGGAGTCAGCTGTCACTACTACTGAGTAGGCCACTTCACTCGCTCCGGTTCCATCTACAACACCCTCCTCATCTACAGCTGATCCAGAGATTCCAGTCTCTAAGACGCACCGATTCAGCATCAACCAGTTGTCCTACACATTGACCAGTTTGAACAACTGGATGTCAGCTGCGACATCCAAGTTGTCCACTTTGACGATAGTGGTTTAGTCCCATAGTGCACCAGTGACGGTGGAGGTCCCAGCTTTTATTGGGGACACATTGAAGAAAATCCTAGAAAACCAGGAAAAGATGATGAAGAAGCAGGATAGTTTGGCTGAGGTGGTCGATTCACATAGCAAGACATTCAAAATCCTTGCTAGGGAGCATAGGAAGCTAAGGAAGACCAAGGCCTCGATGGAGTCGGTTGCAGCTCTAAAGGAGCAGGTGGACAAGCTGGTAGCTGATCAGTTGCCCCTAGATCTATTATTTGGTGAGCCGACCGTAGAGCCACAGGCGGAGCAGCCATAGGAGGAGCCCAAGCCACGCAAGAAGAGGAAGCTCCCCAACACTGAGGGAGTGGTTATCATGGTAGCCCCTGAGCAGCAGGAGGGATCCTCTAGTGCACCCACAACAGCACCCACAGCAGGACCCACAGCAGCAGATGAGCCTCCTCCAGAGTAGGCACCTGTCCCAGCAGCACAGCAGCAGGCTGGGGACCAGTCTGAGGTCCCCACCACTACAGCGGATGAGGGAGCCAGTCAGAGCCACGCTGTTGATCAGGCTTGATGGGCCATCTATATCCTTTCTTTGTGCTTTATTTGATAGTTAGCATTGGGGACAATGCTAGCTTTTATTCGTGGGGGTGTGCCCTACTGTTTTTTATTTTGGGATTGTATATATTGATTACATTCAGTACATTCGTAGACGTAGTATTTGTATATATTTTAACACTTTGATCTACTTTAGTTTCATTTTGAACACTTTATGATTGTATATTCAGATATATCTTTGTTCATAGTTCATTTGCTTTTTCATTTTTGGTTATTCTCGTAGAATCATTAGATTTTGTTTTATGCTTTCAATAAACCCTTGGTTTTCTTAATGCCACGGTTCTTTCCAAGGGTAAAGTGTTGTGTGAACCGGGTGGCTCTTCCCTATGATAGATAGCGTGACAACTTTCTTAAGGGTTACGTCAGTTTTTTTCTTTTTCTTCTTGATTTTCAAACTTTTTGTTAGTTAAGGGTACCTCGGGCGAACTTCACTTGGGCCTAGCACATTTGTCTCCGATCTTATGGTCAAAGACATCAAGTTGTGTCTAGATTGGTGAAAGTTGTGGCCTTGAGAGTCTTGTGTTGATCGAACAACCATCGATTGGTCATATGGACCAAAGTGTGCTCGAATCAATTCCGAGGTTGTTGTGGGCCTTCGAATCCATTTCTTGGTGATCTCTGAGTGTAAGTGTGGTGAGAAAATAGAATTGTGAGCCCAAGCACCGTACCAATGGTCTAGAACTTACCCCGAATGTTTGTTGCGGCGAAATCCTAGGTGAAACTTGACTTGAGAAGTGAGTGTAGGCCACCTTTGATCCAAATGAACATATCATGAATGATTCGTTCCAACCTACCAATAAATGAATCCCTAGTCACCCCTTTTGAGCCTAAAATCTTATTTCTTCATAAACCAAAGTGCAAGCCTATACCCAATTTAGACCTTCTCTTGGCACCCAAAGATATTCCCTTAAAGTGATTGCAAAAGTATAAGTTTGGGGGAGGGAAAGACAAGATAAGAACAAGAAAGGCACCAATGTGGCAAAAAGGCACAAAAGAAATAAGAAAAAGATAAGGCATGGAAAAAAAAGGAAACAAAGAGAAAAACAAGCAAAAAGTTGAAAAAGACCCAAAATGGGGAGGGGGGGAAAAAAGAGTTGATAAATGAAAAGGGAAGAAGAAAGAATGAGAATCAAATGATCAAAGAAAGAAGTGTCAATTGCAAAACAGAAGAGTGCCATGGTGCCTCTCTTTCACCCCTTAAAAGAGGAAATGCCAAAAAGAGTCAAAAAGGTGTTCCATAAATAAATCAAAAGAAACGATTAAGGGAAGTTTGAACCACTAAGAACCAAATTCCTACCCTACCCAAAAAGCTTTCACAATGACTCCCAAAAAGTCTTATATGATCTCAAGTCGAGAAGAGCCTACATTAGTGGATACTTACATAAAAGGCAAGCCTATGGTACCTAGTGTCGGGCTTAGGGTCTCTTTTTTGAGAGAGCGAGTGTGACATTCTCCACAATGATTTGGGTGCAAATACCCAAAAAGGTGAGGTGCACTTAGGGAAAGCCGAGGGTGTATGAGTTTGAGGTCCACAATAACCAAAGTGTTTTGAGAAAGGCTCCTTGATGGATCGAGTCAACCCTCGAAGCTCTTGTGTCACACTTGAACCACAAAGTTTAAGATTTTTCTAAAAGGTGTCAATGATACATTTGCATTAGGGGCAATTGTTAGTCCCAATTGATGTTTGTGAGGTTACCCCCGGAGAAGTAGGGGTGTTTTGGTGTCTTTTCTCTGAAGGTTAGGTCTTAGTTTTGATTTGCTTGAGGACAAGCAAAGGTTTAAGTTTGGGGAAGTTGATAACTAGGAATTTTGCATGCTTTTGAACCCCTTCTTACCTTAGCTTTATGCATAAAATGTGATTAAATGGCTTTGAATTACTTACAAGTGCGCTCTTTTGCAGGTTTGAGCGAAAATAAAGGATGAATATCGTCATAGCGGTTCAAAAAGGAGTGAAACCGGCAAAGCGTCAAAGAAGAGAAGAAGGACTTCAAGGAAGCCTGTGCGGACCGCATTGTTTTAGTGTGCGGCCGCACAGGATGATTCAGAGACTCGGAGTTCAAGCTCTATCTGTGCGGACCGCACTGATTTGGTGTGCAGCCGCGCAAGAGAAGATCAGAGAAGCCTAAAATTGCAGACAAAACCCATGCGGACCGCGTCTAATGCGCGATGAAGAAGACCAGAGCAGGAAATATTTAAGGAACAAGTCTCACGCGGCCGCATGTCATATCAGTGCGGCCCGCGTGGGTAAAGGATCAGAGACTGTGCATGCAAGGGATTTATGCAGTGCGGCCGCATGACAATTGTACGCGGTCCGTATTACTGTACACACGCGGCCGCGTGACAAAGGTATGCGGTCCGCGTACCTGTTCCAACAGCAGACCTCAGCAACCCAAGTTACTCTACGCGGCCGCACGACAAAAGAGTGCGGTCCGCCTGAGTCCCGCAGGGGCATTTTTGTCCGAAAAATTTAGGGTAGTATAAATAGCTTCTTTTTCTTTTTTAGGTTATGTTAGACACTACACAGTGACGGCTGAGCTCGTGAGAAACTTGGATACGCCTATTTTGGGCAATTTTGTATTGCTTTAACATTAGATTTCATTTCCAATTAATTATCATGAAAATTTTATCTTCAATTTCTTCATCTTCTTTAATTTCTATGGCTAGCTAAACTCATAGCTAGGGTTGTAGCCCAACCTTAGTGTGGGTAATTGATGGGTTAGAATACTAAATGCAAAGATGATTGTGGGTGATTGGTTTTGGGTTGATTAAATGTATTTAATTGGGATTTTGTGGTTGCAAACATGAAATCTATTTTTGTGGGTTTGGTCTCTACTTGAGAAAGAGAGTCTAAAACCTCCCAATCAATCCCAACAAGAACTTGGGATGGACCCATGAGAATGGTAGTCCCAATTAACGGGTATAAACCTCGAGAGAGTAATTACCTAACTTGAGCCTAAAGTTGCTTGGGCAAATTAGCCTACCGAATTGATCTCGAGAGAGTCAACTGGGCAAAATTGTTCTCTCTACCGAGAGGTGTGAGAATGAATGCATAGAGAAACTGCTACCCGATAATCCCATGCATCATCTTCACATTGAATTTCTATACCCATTAATTATTCCATCTAGGTATAAGCTACTTCCTTAGTCCCCTTTCCCATTAACAAATCACAATTAGAAATAGCCTTTGCATAATTTAGATAACATAATAGTAGTTGATACAATAGTTTATAAATCAAAAATACCAAAAATGTTTGAAGATAAACTAGAAGCCAAAACTCAATACTAGTGCAACATAATTATTCACTCCAAAAATCTAACTCCCTCAGGAATTGACCCCGAACCACTATTCGGGTAAGAGTAGTAGTGCCTGCTCATACCTTCGAGTTGAGTTTGCCACGATCATGCACGCCCACACGCCCATCACCTAGCATGCGCGTCACCTCAACACCAATCATAACAACTACTACTACTACCAAGTATAGTCCCACAAAGTGGGATCTGGAGAGGGTAATACCTACACAAGCCTTACCCCTACCCGAAAGGACATAGAGGTTGTTTCCAATCGACCCTCGGCTTAGGAAAAAGAGAAAGAAAAAGAAAGGATAAAGGAAAAACAAAAGAGTATTAGTGAGTCCAGCAGAAATTGCATAAATAATTATCTAAAACATAAAACCATAAATTAAATGGCATGCAATAATATCGACCAGTAAGTACCATAAGTGGGCATAATATAACATGCAAGTCATCTATGGATAGCCCAACCAAACCCCTTCTATCCCCAGGAATGAAGTACGAAGAGTTATAGAAGCCTCGATCCTACAACCCTGATACTAGACCTCCGGACTCTCCTATCAAGGGCCATGTCCTCGGAGATCTGCATTCTAGCCATGTCCTACCTAATCACCGCTTCTCAATGCTTCTTAGGCCTCCATCTGCCTCGACTTGTGCCAGCCACTCACAACTCCTCACTGGGGCATCAAGGCTTCTCCTCTGCACATGCCCGAACCACCTGAGCCTCGCTTCCATATATTCTCATCCATTGAGGCGACCCCCGCCTTCCCTCGAATAACTTCATTCTTAATCTTATCTAACCTGGTGTGCCCGCACATCCACCTGAGCATCCTCATCTCCGCAACCTTCACTGTCTAAACATGAGAGTTCTTAACTGGCCAGCATTCTGTCTTATTCAACATGGTTGGTCTAACCACATCTCTATAAAATTTCCCCTTGAGTTTTGGTGGCACTTTGTTGTCATACAAGACTCCTGATGAAGCCTCCATTTCGTCCACCCGCCCATATACGGTAAGTGACATCCTCGTCGATTTCTCCGTCCCCCTGAATCACTCGACCCAAGCTATTTGAAACTATCCCTCTTGGAAATGACCTGAGATCCAAGCTTTGTGTCCCTACCTACTTCGCTTGACTCGATGCTAAACTTGCACTCCGGGTATTCTGTCTTAGACCTGCTTAGTTTGAAGCCCTTAGACTCGAGAGTCTGTCTCTATACCTCCAGTCTCTCGTTAACATCGACCCTTGTCTCATCTATTAAGACTATGCCATCAGCAAATAGCATACACCATGGAACATCCCCTTGAATATGACGTGTTAGTGCATCCATCACCAAGGACAATAAGAAAGGGCTAAGCGCGGATCCTTGATGAAGCCCCGTAACCACCGGGAAATGGTCTGAGTCGCCACCCACTATCCTAACCCTAGTCTTAGCTCCATCGTACATGTCCTTGATCGCGCTGATGTAGGCTTCCGGCACGCTCTTCGCCTCTAGGCACCTACATAGCACCTCCCTTAGGACCTTATCATATGCCTTCTCCAAGTCAATAAACACCATGTGTAGGTCCTTCTTCTTATCCCTGAACTGTTCCACCAATTTAACCTCAACACCAATCACATAGCACATAATTTTAGGGGATTCATACCATCAAGACCACTTTTAGAAGTGTTGCTGTGACGACCCAAAGGGTCATCACTTATTTTATTAATCATTTCGAGCTTTTGAGGCCTTGAAAACCTCATTCCATATTGCCTCGATTTACGTGCACGATCCGAGCATGTAGCCGGAAAGATTTTGTGATAGAAAATATAAATTCTATGAGAAATTTGGATAAAAATGATATTAATATTGATACGGTTGACTTCAGTCAACATTTATGGTAAACGGATCCGGACCCGAGATTGGATGGTCCCGAGAGGTCCGTAGGAAAATATGGGACTTGGACATGCGTCCGGAGTCGAATTCTGAGGCCGAGAGCCCAAGTTATGAATTTTTCTATGAAATTGTTTTTGATGTAATTGTTAAAGGAAATGAATTAATTGACCTTGGTATCGGGTTCGTATTTTGGTTCCGACGCCCGGTACAAGTCTTAAATATTATATATGTGATTTCTGTAAAGTTTGGTGACATTCGGATGTCGTTTGAGATGTTTTGGACCTTGAGTTCCAAGTTTGAAAGTTTTGAAAACCAAAAGTATGAAAATCATGAATTTGAGCCTTGATTTGATGAAAACGATGTGATATTGGCGATGTGATCGCACGAACAAGTTCATAATGTGTTTTTGAGGTTGTGTACATGTTAGGTTTGGAGGCCGGGAGGCTCGGGTAAAGATTTGATAGGCCGTAGGATCAATTTCTGAATTTATGCACTGATGGTTTTTCACCCAGTTGTTGGCTTCGCATTTGCGAAGAATTTCTCGCAAATGCGAAGAAGGCAATTCAAGGCTGGGTTCGCAAATGCGAACCCATTATCGCAAATGTGATGCCTGCCAGAACCAGCCAAGTTCGCAAATGCGAACAAAGTGTCGCAAATGCGACACTGGTACACCTGGACCAGAGTTCGCAATTGCGAACTTAACCTCGCAATTGCGAGGCCTTCAGTAATTGCTTGTCTTCGCAATTGCGAAGAATGTGTCGCAATTGCGACAAAACCCAGAAGCCTGCTGGTTCGCAAATGCGAACCTTATTTCGCAAATGCGAAATCCCCAGTAACTGCCTAGACTTCGCAAATGCGAACAAATGTTCGCAAATGCGAACTTCCCAGCTTTACCTTATTTTTCAAACTCCGGAAATTGGTCGGGGTTCGCAATTGCGAACCCATGTTCGCAAATGCGAACACGGAGACCTGTAAAACACGATTTTCAGTTCATTTCTTCACTTTTTACAAACCAAAAACACCCATTTGCGATTCTTCACGGATTCCTTCTTCTTCAAAACAATTGTAAGTCACTTTTTACTTAATTCTTTCAATTCCTAACATCATTAAACATGTTTTTCAATAGAAATCAAAGGTTTTCATGGTAGAATTTCTTGTTTTTGTTAGAATATAGGGTTTTTCATAAATTGGGAAATTGGACCTCGAATTGAGGTCCGATTTTGAAACAAATCATATACATGAACGTGGGGGGATGGGTAACCGAATTTTGGTCTGAACCCCGAGTTCCGACCATGTGGGCCCGGGATCAAAATTTACTATTCCGGGCATAATGTTGTAAAAGTTGTAATTAGCCTTATGAATTAGTTTGTTGAGTAGTATTGATGATATTAAATCAATTGTGTATAGATACGATTGGATTGGAGCCAAATTTGAAAGGAAAAGGCGTTGCCACGGATTGAATTGTTCATAAACATTCGAGGTAAGTGTTTGTTCTATCCTAGCTTGAGGGAATAGGATTATGTGCTATGTGATCGAGTGCGGTGTATGGGCTATGGTGACGAGCATCCATACACTGGCGTCTAGCATGACCGTGAGTCGTTGTTGATATTTGTTGTGAGATATTTTGCAGATAAATTGTTGAACCCTTGCCCGGTTGTAGAATTGTTATTGTTCTCCCTTGTTGGGATATTTTGAAGATAAATTGTTGAACCCTTGCCGGGTTGTAGAATGATTATTGTGTCCCTTGCCGGGACGGTTCATGATTTGTTGTTTTCTTTCTCTGCCCTTAACTGTGATTGTTATTTGGGTGAGGAAGAGTGATAATGCACGAAGGGTGATGCTGTGCCATGTTTTATTATTTATGCACGAAGGTTAATGTCGTGCCATGTTTTATTATTTATGCACGAAGGTTAATGTCGTACCATGATTTATTGATTATGCACGAAGGATCATGCCGTGCCTTGTTATTGAACCATGTACGAAGGATCATGTCGTACTATGGATGTGAGGATGAGAGTAAAAGCACGAAGGGTGATGCCGTGCAACTATTTGCTATTCCTTGACTTGATATTACTTGTTTTTCCATTATATTTTATTTGGGTGATGCCGTGCAACTATTTGCTATTCCTTGACTTGATATTACTTGTGTTTCCATTATACTTTGTTTTCCTTGTGAACTTATTAGCCGTTGTTAATTGTTGAGTTCTTTTGAGATATTCCTTATTGTGTTATCACTTGGTTAATTCTTGTTAATTGTGGTAATATATATATTAAAGAATTGGGATCGTGTGGCGCGCCGACCACTTTTATGATAAGAAATGGGATCGTGTGGCACGCCGACCACAAAGTGATTTGAATCTTGGCATTGGCCATAGTTGCCGGTAGCCTATTGATATATTTGGGAGCGGGTGGTACGCCTACCACGAGATAAGAAAAGAAAATTAAAGAATTGAGACACGAAAGTAAGACTTAATTATGTTGATTAGATTAATCTGGATATTATGAGTTATTGGTTGTTATTGCAGAGCAGAGTATTTCCTTATAAATGTTTATATACATATATATATATATATATATATATATATTACCTGGTTATTTCTTGTTATTCTGTGGTATATATATATATATATTGAATTGCACAGGTTTATGTGGGTGTCTGGTCCTATGCTTGTCACTACTTCGCCGGGATAGGCCAGGCACTTACCAGCACATGGGGTCGGTTGTGCTGATACTACACTTCGTGCGTTTTTGCACAGGTCCAGGTTACGATCAGGAGCAGCAGCAGTAAATCGATTGTGTGGGAGTTGATCACATTTGAGACCGAGGTAGCTTGCAGACGTCCGCAGGCCCGGCGTCTCTCTCTTTATTTATGTTACTAGCTGTAGTCTCTTTGTTCCGAGACAAACAGAATTATGTTATATTTCTTTCAAACTCTTATGTGTAGTATTCGGTAGTAGTTCGTGAGTTGGTGACTCCACGTCTTGGGTAGAGGATTTCAGTATGATTTTCACCTTGTAATTAGTTATTTCTATTTCGGTAAAGTATTTCGCATTTATTTAATTAAAATTGTGTTAAAAACAGGATAGTATGAATACAGTGGCTTGCCTAGCTACCACGAGTAGGCGCCATCACGATCCCGATGTTGGGGGAAAATCCGGGTCGTGACAAGTTGGTATCGGAGCTCTAGGTTACATAGGTCTCACCACTCACGAACAAGCTTAGTAGAGTTTGAGAGGTAGGTACGGAGACGTCTGTACTTGTCCTCCGGAGTCTATTGAGTTAGGAAAGAGTCTCTCATTTGTTCTTTCTTATCGTGCGAATTTGTTCTTCAAAGTGTTAAGTTAAATTTCCACTCTTGTCTTCCCACGAATGGCGTAGTCACGTACCGCTTATCCAGCCGAACAATGGCACAGGCTGGTAATAGATCAACTATGCCTTCAAAAGTTTTACAGAGGACAAGTTTCACCAAAGTCTTCGCTGCCACCTTCAGCGGTGCATCTTTTGAGAACCCACGAGATTGTGCTTGACAGTTCTTATGAGGAATTACAGAACGTGGGAATAGTCGAATGCGAGGAGTTCATTTTACTGTGCTACAGAAGGCACACAGAAATAGTGGGAAGATAATGTATTTACCGCACCAGTTATGGTCCCAACGGAAGGTGCAATTATATCAGGATATCACCTAATAAATCGTGTTGGGTTTCAACGGACCTTGACGTCCGATCGATGTGTTGGAGTTGTGAAGGACAAATATGGTGAGTTATTGGACTGTATATATATGGTATAGAAAGGTCCTCTAAATAATTTATACATATTTAAGGTTGGTTCCTTTCATAGGGTAAGAAATCGCCCCAGAAGAATAACGAAGAGTTTGTGAGTAAACGGGGTAGCTCAGCAGTGTTAAGCCAACATAGCAAAAGAGGAAATTACCCATCAATGTTTGTGACAAGATTACCAAGAGGGCAAGCCGGCCAATGCAACGCTATCTACTAAACTCTATTTTTAGAAAATGTTATGAAGACGTCACCCCGAGATTCTCTGCAATATGTAGTATATGCGATCCGAACGGTTGTACCAGGTCACAATGACTGTGTCCGAATATATATTGTCATGAACAACAAGTTAACTGAGCCTTAAAGGAATTGCTGTGAATGTGGAATTTTTGGAGAAATATAATTTTAGGAAAGCACTCAGGCTACACGCTCCATTGCAGTTAATATTTATCCTACATGGCCAGCCAGATGTATAGGTCGGGATGTTAGAGGTGGAGGTGAAAATCCTAGAGGTGGAGACCCAACCATTGATATACTTTTTATGGTATGAGGGAGGTTATTACACCAGATGGTGGTCATTATACGTATAATTCAGATTGTTATAGACAAAATAATTTTCCCTTAATTTGATTTGGTTTTTGAAAGAAAATTTAGGCGAGTCCGTTTAACATGCTCCATTCATGAGCGAGCATCGTAATCATACTACTTAGGGAAATACTCCCGTTGAGATATTACATGAGGATAGGCATCCCTATTATTAGGTGTTAGTTACTAAATATCCATGAGACTAAGAGTGCCTTTATATTACTTATTACAGTATGTTTTGATATAATTCTCGGAATAACTAATTTTAATCGTTAATTGTGTGCCCTATCGGTATGAGGGTTCATTTTATGTCGTGATTATCTTTGACGGACAATTATTGAAAGGAAGAAAGAAAGGAAATGAAAAATTTCAGATTATATGATGTGCAAGTACTGTGATTCAGAGTTGAGGATGAGATCCTCCAATTTTTGGCATAATGTGAAATATTTCTAAGCCGAGCTTCAAGCTACGATGGATATCATATGAGGACTGGGTCCTGGTAGTAAGAGTTTATGTGTTTAAAATTCTTCTTTTATGAATTAATACTTTCGTATCGCATTCGTAAATAAGAGTCATGTCCGTTAGGACTATTTGACAATTCTTGTATAGTTTCTATTCATATTTAGCCATTTCTATTTTGAAACCGTTGAGCTTAGCCTTTGAGACGAGCACCGGGTAAGGATAAATATGACGCATTAATTCGGGAAAATAATCGCGAGGTCACCATACCTCATTCTGAGTAAAGTGGGATTTGTAGAATAAGGTATTTGATAACAGGGTTAATTGACAATGTTGTAATTTAAGAATAACTCTTATGGCCAGACTTCAGAGTCATGGATATGTGCATACGCATGAGTGTGTTCGTGCCTTATTTAGACTTGTTCGTTGTAGTCTTCATTGTTTCCATATTGACATACTCCTGCGGTCATGAGGAGCATGCGCAACATCTCAGAGTGACTTTGCAGACTCTGAAAGATAGCCAACTATATGCAAAAATTTCGAAGTGTGAATTTTGGCTAAGTTCAGTTGCATTCCTGGGTCATATTGTGACGGCAGCAGGTATTCAGGTTGATCCGAAGAAGATTGAGGCAGTCAAGGACTGACCTAGACTAACATCAGCCACAGAGATTTGGAGTTTCTTGGGATTGGCGGGTTATTATCGGCGATTCGTGGAGGGGTTTTCATCTATTGCAACCCCACTGACCAGATTGACACAGAAAGGTGTTCAATTTGAATGGTCAGATGAATGTGAGGCGAGCTTTCAAAAGCTCAAGACAGCCTTGACCACATCACCGGTATTGATTTTACCCACAGGTACGGGACCTTATACTGATTATTGTGATGCTTCCCGTATTGGGCTTGGTGCAATGTTAATGCAGGATGGCAAGGTTATTGCCTATGCTTCGAGGCAGTTGAAGATGGATGAAAAGAATTACCCAGTGCATGATCTAGAATTTGCGGCGATTATTCACGCATTGAAGATCCGGAGGCATTATTTGTATGGTGTAGTATGTGAAGTATACACCGATCATAAGAGTCTTCAGTATTTGTTTAAACAAAAGAGTTGAATTTGAGGCAGAGAAGGTGGTTGGTATTGCGGAAAGATTTTGATGTCACCTTTTTTATATCATCAGGGAGAAAAGCAAACGTGGTGGCTGACGCTTTGAGTAGGAAGTCAGCCAGTATGGGCAGTCTTGTTTATATTCCAGTCAATCAGGGGCCAATTGCTTTGGATGTTCAGTCCTTGGCCAATCGATTTGTGAGGTTGGATATTTCTGAGCCTAGTCGAGCACTAGCTTGTGCGATCGCTCGCTCTTCATTATTGGAGCGTATCCGCGATCAACAATATAATGATTCCTATTTATGTGACCTTAGAGACACGGTCCAGCGAGGAGGTGCTAATCAGGTCACCTTAGATGTTGATGGGATCAATTCCTGCCTTTGGCAGAGTTTGCTTATAATAATAGTTATCAATCGAGCATCCAGATGGCTCCTTATGAAGCGTTTTATGGTAGGCGGTGCCGTTCTCCGATTGGATGGTTTGAACCGGGAGAACTCGGTTATTCGGTACAAATTTATTCCAGGAGGCCTTAGATAAGGTCAAGATTATTCAAGATAGGCTTCGCACAGCTCAGTCTAGACAAAAGAGCTATGCAGATCGCAAGGTTCGAGACATAACTTTCATGATTGGGGAGCGAGTATTGCTCCGAGTGTCACCTATGAAGGGCGTGATGAGGTTCGGGAAGAAGGGCAAGCTCAGCCCTAGGTATATTGGTCCATTTGAGATTCTAGACAGAGTGGGAGGGGTGGCTTACGGATTAGCTTTGCCGCCTAGCTTATCAGCCGTGCACCCAGTTTTTCACGTATCTATGCTTCGGAAAAACCACGGCGATCCCACACATGTGTTAGACTTTAGTACTGTCCAATTGGACAATGATCTATCTTACGAGGAGGAACCGGTGGCTATTCTAGACCAGCAGGTTCGACAGTTGAGGTCGAAGAGTTATCCTTCTGTGTGTGTTCAGTGGAGAGGTCAGCCTCCTGAGGCATCGACCTTGGGAGTCCGAGTCTGATATGCGGAGCCGCTACCCACACTTGTTTCCTGACTCGGGTACTTCTTTCTTTTGTCCGTTCGAGGACGAACGGTTGTTTTAGAGGTGGAGATTGTGACGACCCAAAGGGTCATCACTTATTTTATTAATCATTTCGAGCTTCGAGGCCTTGAAAACCTCATTCCATATTGCCTCGATTTACGTGCATGATCCGAGCATGTAGCCGGAAAGATTTTGTGATAGAAAATATAAATTCTATGAGAAATTTGGATAAAAATGATATTAATATTGATACGGTTGACTTCGGTCAATATTTTTGGTAAACGGATCCGGACCCGAGATTGGATGGTCCCGAGAGGTCCGTAGGAAAATATGGGACTTGGACATGCGTCCGGAGTCGAATTCTGAGGCCGAGAGCCCAAGTTATGAATTTTTCTATAAAATTGTTTTTGATGTAATTGTTAAAGGAAATGAAGTAATTGACCTTGGTATCGGGCTCGTATTTTGGTTCCGACGCTCGGTACAAGTCTTAAATATTATATATGTGATTTCTGTAAAGTTTGGTGACATTCGGATGTCGTTTGAGATGTTTTGGACCTCGAGTTCCAAGTTTGAAAGTTTTGAAAACCAAAAGTATGAAAATCATGAATTTGAGGCTTGATTTGATGAAAACGATGTGATATTGGCGATGTGATCGCACGAACAAGTTCATAATGTGTTTTTGAGGTTGTGTACATGTTTGGTTTGGAGCCCGGGAGGCTCGGGTAAAGATTTGATAGGCCGTAGGATCAATTTCTGAATTTATGCACTGCTGGTTTTTCACCCAGCTTGTTGGCTTCGCATTTGCGAAGCATTTCTCGCAAATGCGAAGAAGGCAATTCAAGGTTGGGTTCGCAAATGCGAACCCATTATCGCAAATGTGATGCCTGCCAGAACCAGCCAAGTTCGCAAATGCGAACAAAGTGTCGCAAATGCGACACTGGTACACCTGGACCAGAGTTCGCAATTGCGAACTTAACCTCGCAATTGCGAGGCCTTTAGTAATTTCCTGTCTTCGCAATTGCGAAGAATGTGTCGCAATTGCGACAAAACCCAAAAGCCTGCTGGTTCGCAAATGCGAACCTTATTTCGCAAATGCGAAATCCCCAGTAACTGCCTAGACTTCGCAAATGCGAACAAATGTTCGCAAATGCGAACTTCCCAGCCTTAGCTTATTTTTCAAACTCCAGAAATTGGTCGGGGTTCGCAATTGCGAACCCATGTTCGCAAATGCGAACACAGAGACCTGTAAAACACGATTTTCAGTTCATTTCTTCACTTTTTACAAACCAAAAACACTCATTTGCGATTCTTCACGGATTCCTTCTTCTTCAAAACAATTGTAAGTCACTTTTTACTTAATTCTTTCAATTCCTAACATCATTAAACATGTTTTTCAATAGAAATCAAAGGTTTTCATGGTAGAATTTCTTGTTTTTGTTAGAGTATAGGGTTTTTCATAAATTGGGAAATTGGACCTCGAATTGAGGTCCGATTTTGAAACAAATCATATACATGAACTCGTGGGGGGATGGGTAACCGGATTTTGGTCCGAACCCCGAGTTCCGACCATGTGGGCCGGGGTCGAAATTCACTATTCCAGGCAGAATGTTGTAAAAGTTGTAATTAGCCTTATGAATTAGTTTGTTGAGTAGTATTGATGATATTAAATCAATTGTGTATAGATACGATTGGATTGGAGCCAAATTTGAAAGGAAAAGGCGTTGCCACGGATTGAATTGTTCATAAACATTCGAGGTAAGTGTTTGTTCTATCGTAGCTTGAGGGAATAGGATTATGTGCTATGTGATCGAGTGCGGTGTATGGGCTCTGTGGTGACGAGCATCCATACACCGGCGTCTAGCATGACCGTGAGTCGTTGTTGATATTTGTTGTGAGATATTTTGCAGATAAATTGTTGAACCCTTGCCGGGTTGTAGAATTGTTATTGTTCTCCCTTGTCGGGACTTGTTGTGAAGTGAGATATTGATTGCCCTTGCAGGGACTTTGTTGAAATGATTATTGTATCCCTTGCCGGGACGATTCATGATTTGTTGTTTTCTTTCTCTGCCCTTAACTGTGATTGTTATTTGGGTGAGGAAGAGTGATAATGCACGAAGGGTGATGCCGTGCCATGTTTTATTATTTATGCACGAAGGTTAATGTCGTGCCATGTTTTATTATTTATGCACGAAGGTTAATGCCGTGCCATGATTTATTGATTATGCACGAAGGATCATGCCGTGCCTTGTTATTGAACCATGTACGAAGGATCATGTCGTACTATGGATGTGAGGATGAGAGTAAAAGCACGAAGGGTGATGCCGTGCACTTTATTTGCTTATTTGGTGAGGATGAGAGTAAAAGCACGAAGGGTGATGCCGTGCAACTATTTGCCATTCCTTGACTTGATATTACTTGTTTTTCCATTATATTTTATTTGGGTGATGCCGTGCAACTATTTGCTATTCCTTGACTTGATATTACTTGTTTTTCCATTATATTTTATTTGGGTGATGCCGTGCAACTATTTGCTATTCCTTGACTTGATATTACTTGTGTTTCCATTATACTTTGTTTTCCTTGTGAACTTATTAACCGTTGTTAATTGTTGAGTTCTTTTGAGATATTCCTTATTGTGTTATCACTTGGTTAATTCTTGTTAATTGTGGTAATATATATATTAAAGAATTGGGATCGTGTGGCGCGCCGACCACTTTTATGATAAGAAATGGGATCGTGTGGCACGCCGACCACAAAGTGATTTGAATCTTGGCATTGGCCATAGTTGCCGGTAGCCTATTGATATATTTGGGAGCGGGTGGTACGCCTACCACGAGATAAGAAAAGAAAAGTAAAGAATTGAGACACGAAAGTAAGACTTAATTATGTTGATTAGATTAATCTGGATATTATGAGTTATTGGTTGTTATTGCAGAGCAGAGTATTTCCTTATAAATGTTTATGTACATATATATATATTGAATTGCACAGGTTTATGTGAGTGTCTGGTCCTAGGCTTGTCACTACTTCGCCGGGATAGGCCGGGCACTTACCAGAACATGGGGTCGGTTGTGCTGATGCTACACTTCTGTGTGTTTTTGCACAGGTCCAGGTTACGATCAGGAGCAGCAGCAGCAGTAAATAGATTGCGTGGGAATTGATCACAGTTGAGACCGAGGTAGCTTGCAGACGTCCGCAGGCCCGGCGTCTCTTTCTTTATTTATGTTATTAGCTGTAGTCTCTTTGTTTCGAGACAAACAGAATTATGTTATATTTCCTTCAGACTTTTATGTGTAGTATTCCATAGTAGTTTGTGAGTTGGTGACTCCACGTCTTGGGTAGAGGATTTCAGTATGATTTTCACCTTGTAATTAGTTATTTCTATTTCGATAAAGTATTCCGCATTTATTTAATTAAAATTATGTTAAAAACAGGATAGTATGAATACAGTGGCTTGCCTAGCTACCACGAGTAGGCGCCATCACGATCCCGATGTTGGGGGAAAATCCGGGTCGTGACAGTTACATACCTTAAATTGTACAAATCACTACTCTAACAAGCCCTTGATTCGCAAATCGGCCTCCAAATGCCTCAAATCTAGCCACAAACAATTCGATACAATCAACTCAAGTATATGAATAAGTTCCATATGCAAATGCTAAGTTCTTAATTAAAAGTCAAAAAGTCAACCCCCGGGCCCACATCTTGGAATCCGATAAAAGTTGCAAAGTCCGAAAACCCATTCACCACGAGCCCAAGCATACCAAAATTACTCAAATCCGACACCAAATCGTCACTCAAATTCCCAAATTTAACTCTCCAATTTTTAGCCCAAAACACCTAAAGTCCCACCTAAAAAACAAACAAACAAACTAGGTGAAAAATTCAATGGGGAAATAATATTATTGAATAAATATGATCAACAGTGACTTACCTCAAGAAACCCTCGAAAAATATCTCAAAAATCGCTTTAGTTTGAGCTTGAAATGTCCAAAATGATAAAAGATCTCAGAACGCTTGAATTAATACACACTGCCTAGATCTCTGCTTCTGTGGATAATTTAGCCACTTCTGCGGTTCCGTATTTGTGGTCAAAGTTTTGCATCTGTGGTTAACACTGAAACCCGACCTCACGAACGCGCGACCAATCTTCCTCATTTAGGGGTGCGCTTCTATGAGAAATACTTTACTTATCTTGCCTCCAATAATCCGCATATGCGGAGACCCTACCGTACATATAGACTCGCAGATGCGGAACTTCCTTCGCACATGCGACCACAAGCCAACTTATTTAGTCATGCACATGCGAGCATCAGCTCGCTTCTACGAGCTTGCAAATCTCTCAATCGTTTTCCTTTTCTCCTGTCGTTAACTCTCGAAAGTCTTGCAAGGCTCTCAAACGGTCTAAATGTCGAAAACTTTCGTTGCGACCAATCCCTCGCAGGTGCGATCACACCAATAAATCCCAGCTTCAGCACTTCTAAGTCCACAATTCCATCTGATTCCTATCCGTATTAAACCTGAGGCCCCTGGATCTCAACCAAATATACAGGTAAGTCGTAAATAACAATACGAAATTCGAGGTCTCAAATCACATCAACCAACATCAAAAATATGAATCACACCTCAATTTAAGTCCAACGAAAACTAAGAAATTCCATCTTCATTCGATGCCGAAACCTATCAAATCACATCTGATTGACCTCAAATTTTGCACACAAGTCATAAATGATACAACATAAGTATTCCAACTCTTGGAACCAAAATTTGGGCCCGGTAACCACAGTCAACTCTCGGTCAAACTTCTCAATTTCCAAAACATCTAATTTTCCAACTTTCTTTCAAGTCAAAATCAACTACGGACCTGCAAATCACTATTCGGACACACTCCTAATTCCAAAATTAGCATACGGAGCTATCGGAACCATCAAAACTCCATTTCGGAGCCATTTACACATAAGTCAACATCCTGTCAATATTTTCAACTTAAGCTTCCAACCTTGAAACTAAGTGTCTCAACTCATTTCGAAACATCCCCGAACCCAAACCAACTACCCCAAAAAGTCACATAACGATAATTGAGCATAAACCAAGTAATAAATGAAGGAACAGGGCTACAACACTCAAAATGACCAGTTGGATCGTTACATCCTCCCCTCTTAAACAAACGTTCGTCCTCGAACGGATCTAGAAACATACCTAGAGAAGCAAATAGGCGCGGATATCAGCTCCGCACCTCTTCAATTGGCTGACCTCTCCATTTCACCTTCACTTAAGCTCTGTTCTTTGACTTTAACTTTCAAACCTGCCAATCCAAAATGACATTTGGCTCCACATCATAAGTAAAACTACCATCCAACTAAATTGTGCCGAAATCCAAAACATAAGACGAATCACAGACATAATTCTGAAGCATCGAAACATGAAATACTAGATGAACATTCGATAGAATATGTGGCAATGCTAGCTTGTAAACCACCTCTCCAGTCCTCTGAATCACCTCAATAGTCCCAATATACCGATGGCTCAACTTGACCTTCTTTCTGAATCTCATAATACCCTTCATGAGTGAAACTCTGAGTAATCCTTCTCCTTCACCATGTAAGTAACATTACGGACCTTCCAATTGGCGTAACTCTTCTTTTTAGACTGCATCGTGCGAAGCCGATCCTAAATCAACTTAACCTTGTCCAAAGCATCCTAAACTAAGTTAGTACACAATATCCTAGCCTAATCAGGCTCAAACTATCCCATCGGAGACCGACACCTTCTCCCATACAAAGCCTCATACGAAGCCATCTGAATGCTCGATTGGTAGTTGTTGTTGTTGGCAAACTCTGCAAGCGGCAGAAACTGATCCCAAGAACCCCTGAAATCTATGACACAAGCACGTAGCATATACTCCAATATCTTAATAGTGTGTTTGGACTGTCTCATTCGTTTGAGGGTAAAATGTTATACTCAATTCAACCTCTGTGCTCAAGTCTCGTTGCACTACTCTCCAAAACTGCAATGTAAACTACATGCTTCGATCTCAAATGATGGACACCGGCACACCATGAAGGCGAACAATCTCGCAGATGTAAATCTCAGCCAACCGCTTTGAAGAATAAGTAGTCCCAAGTGGAATAAAATGCGGGGCTTGGTCAACCGATCCGAAATCACCCAAATAGCATCAAACTTCCTCGAGATCAGTGGGATCCCAACAACAAAATCCACGGTGATACACTCTTATTCCCACTTTGTAAGCTCAAGCCTCTGAAGTAATCCTCCCAGTCTATGATGCTCGCACTTCA
This sequence comes from Nicotiana noctiflora, assembly GCA_032618575.1. Classification (NCBI taxonomy): domain Eukaryota; kingdom Viridiplantae; phylum Streptophyta; class Magnoliopsida; order Solanales; family Solanaceae; genus Nicotiana; species Nicotiana noctiflora. The sequence goes on along the minus strand of JASVEL010013433.1, from coordinate 69,257 downwards.
CCTGCTGACAGCTTAGGCACCGAGATACAAACCCTACTATATCCTTCTTTATCCTCCTCCACCAATAATGCTGCCTCAAGTCCTGGTACATCTTTGCGGCACACACATGAATAGAATACCACGAACTGTGCGCCTCCTCAAGAATTAACTCATGCAACCCATCAATATTGGGCACACAAATCCGACCCGGCATCCTCAACACCCCATCATCACCAATAGTAACCTCTTTGGCATCATTGTGTTTAATTGTGCCCTTAAGGACAAACAAATGGGAATCATCATAATGTCACCCTCTGATGCGATCTTATAGGAAAAATAAAGAAACCACACAAGCTAGAAGCTGACTAGGCTTCGAAATATCTAATCTCACAAACTGATTGGCCAAGGCCGGAACATCTGATGCAGGCGATCTCTCACAGACTGGAATGAATGCAAGGCTTCCCATACTCACTACCTTTCTACTCTAGGCATCGGCCACCACATTGGCCTTCCAGAGATGATACAGAATGGTGATACCATAGTCCTTTAACAGTTCCAACCATCCTCGCCGCCTTAAATTTAAATCCTTCTGTTTGAACAAGTGCTGGAGACTCGAATGATCCGTAAATACCTCCCAAGACACACCATAGAGATAATGTCTCCAAATCTCAATGCCTGAAAGATGGTTGCCAATTCCAAATCATGGACAGGTAGTTCTTCTCATGGGAATTCAACTTACGCGAAGCATAAGCAATCACTCTACTCCCATGCATCAAGACACACCCAATACCAATTCGAGAAGTATCACAATACACTATATAAGAGCTTGATGGTAAAGGCAAAACTAGAACTAGAGTTGTGGTCAAGGTAGTCTTGAGCTTCTGAAAGCTCTCCCTGTACTTATCCAACCACCTGAATAGAACACCTTTTTGGGTCAATTTGGTCAAAGGCGTTGCAATGGATGAGAAATCCACCACAAAACAACGATAGTATCCGTCCAAGTCGGAAAGCTCCGAATATTAGTAGCTAAAGACGATCTGGGTCAACTCTGAACCGCCTCTATCTTCTTTGGATCCACCTTAATCCCCTCAGTCATTGTATTACAATCCTCAAATGTTGGGCATGCTCCCCCTTGCTACGTGAGTACACCAGGATATCATCAATGAATATTATGACAAATGAATCATGATATGTCTGGATACACTGTTTATTAGATGCATGAATGATGCTAGGTCGTTGGAGCCTAAAAGACATCACAAGGAACTTTTAGTGACCATAACGGGTCCTGAATGCCATCACAAAATATTCGAGTCCTAAATCTTCAATTGGTGATACCCAAAGCTCAAATCAATCTTAGAAAGCACCCTCGCTTCCTGAAGCTGGTAAAATAGATCATCAATACGCGGAAAATGATACTTGTTCCTGATTGTCTTTGTTCAACTACCTATAGTCGATGCATATCCGTATAGTACCGTCCTTATTCTTTACAAACAGAACTGGTGGACCCAAGGAGACACACTAGGCCTGATAAATCCATTATCAAGAAGCTCTTGAAGCTGCTCTTTGAATTATTTCAACTCAGATGGTGCCATACGATATAAAGGAATAGAAATGGGCTGAGTGTTCGGCACCAAGTCAATACCAAAGTCAAAGTCTGTGTCGGGTGGCATGCTCGTCAGGTCTGCAGAAAACACATCTGAATAGTCTCTCACCACCGGAACAAAACCAATAGTAGGAGTATCTGCTCCAACATCTCTCACAAAGGCCAAATATAATAGACACCCCTTCCCAATCATCTGTTGGGCCTTCATATAAGAAATCACCCTGCTGAGAACATTATCGAACATTGTAGGAATGGGTGAGTTATTAGTATGAGTAGGGTGAGTTTTAATTAGAAATGGGTTGGGGGACAAATATGATCCAAAAGTAGGACGGTAAGGATAGTTATACTAAGAAACTGAAATGGATGATAAATATAGCTTATTTTCGATAGTAGAGGAGCAAATATGGTCCTTCTTCATTATTATTAACACATTGACAATTCCTTGATTATAATTCTCACATACCTCGACCATAAACAACCTGTAACGGTTTAATCTCAATGACACAGATTGGACGCTTTAGAGAACTTCAAAGGCACTGGTTCTGAAGAATCCCGTGTTTGTATGCGCACACGTTAGTTACTGTGCAAAAGATGGAAGAATGGAATCACTAAACAAGGTTTCCTTCTAGTGTAAAAACTAGTTCTGACAGAAGTTGGAGAAAATGAACTATAATACAGAGCTCTACTTTTAGAGTATACATTATCATGGGAACACCATGACCAAAGAAAAGTCTGGAAAGTGATGAAAAATTGCAGGAGTGAATTTTGTTCATGTCCCCAACAGGGCTCTTTGATGAAGTATAAAGATTTTCATTGTTCTGACTGTCCAAAATATCTGCCAGATATTGTGATCAACATATTTAGCATAATAACTTCATCATCGAGTTTGGACTTGTCAGCTCTCAAGGCTGCACATTTCCGGAGTAATGACCGTAGGGCTGCACATGTATCGGCATCAAGAGGAGTATCAACTGCAGTGCACAGAGCAAACAACCATAAGCAGTCGTCCCTTGAAAGAGTGGTCATGCTTTGTACAGCTGTAATTCGCTTCCTTAACATTGTAACTCGAGCTACAGCATCCATTTGTAAGACAACAGATAGGGTAGGGCCGTTGACAAATCTTTCGGCAAGAGATGAGTTAGGTATGGAATTTCCCAAGGCAGAATCATCACCAGCATCACATAGGTAAGACTCATCTTCTCCTGGCATTAAACCATCAAACTTATCCAGAATAATGCTCTCAGGAAGCTGATCTGAAGAGTGTTCTTGATCAACAAAGGTTGCAGAATGCAGCTGGCTGGAAGTTCCAATATTAGCTGGCAAACCTGATAAAGCCTGAAACGAACCATAAGTTCCTTCCATTAAAATTATATATAAAGTGTGCCAGGAGCACTTCCAGCACCAAAACTCAATAAAAACAACGCATTTCTGATCATATTTTCAGGGGGAACGAGCAGAGCTCGTAATATGATACTTTGACACTTGGATGACTCAAAACAACTATTGCATTTCCATTTCTAAAAATACTTTAAGCAACTATGCAGAAAATACCTGTCTTAACTCTGAAAAATCAGCAAGGAATGCTTCCTCCCACTCCTTGAGCGGTATCAAGTGCTCTAAACAGCTTGCAATATCAGGAATTTGGGGCATGTAACACGTCTGTTCTTTGTTAGGTCTACTGCCTTCAACCTTTGCAACCTTCACTTTGGGCAACTGTGATGCTTCCCACCTAGGACAATTTACGCATACATATATCAGTTTAGAGTCAACTTAACGCCATGGCCAGCCAAACAAGTTACAGAAAGTGAGGAAATTTGGAAATACAAAATCTATAGCTAACTTGTAAAATATCAACCAATTCTCAAAAGGTGTTTAAAATTTAGCTAACAAATGCTCACTGAAAGTACTCATAAGATTGTCCAACAAAGCCTCTCTTTTAGCTTTAACTCGAATCAAGAGCTTCACTCTGCCTGGCATAAGTGTAAAATACATCAGGTACATTACTGTTGACCAAGAGTTTAAGACTGAAGAATTAGAGGGGGGCAATAAGAGTCAGGAAAGATGCTTAGCATTCCTATTGTGGCAGAGAAAAGAAGGCACGGTCAATCAGGCAGCAGAGCTGAAAGCTCTTGAGAAAATTCAGTGTCTCACCTACTCCCTGCTCCTTACCGAAGCAAACGTAGCATAAAAGTGGAGTTCACAGGACAGCAATTGACGACTTGATGTATGCCGTTGCATAAAACTGATTGAGCATGTAAGGAAAGGGGATATGAAAGTGGAATAGAAAGCTAGTGAGAGAATACCAAACTTCTCTTTAGAATTCTGGTATGCCAGTTTTGTCAGAAAACCCTTTCTTTGGTTTTCTCCAATCATCTCTTAAAGTGATTGGTTACAGAGCTATTAATGATGGAAAAAAGAATTTATTTCATAGCTGGTAACAAGCCTTATGACAGTGAAGCATGATATGATTGGATTGAAAGAACAGAAAACTCCATAAGCCGTATGCAATTTTCATAAAGCTTCAGAGGGACATGAAGCATAGTTGTGTTCAAGGCAGCAGAAGTGTAATCATTCTATTGGAAGTTGCAGTGTTGTACATGGTTCAGGGTAGAATGACTTGGCAACAAAGATTGAGTCTCTCATGGGAAAAGGTGAGGTCTTCAGAAACGAGAAAGATTTAGACTCACTACATTCCCAGAGGTGGTGAAACAAAACAGGTACTCCTAAAAAAGAACAATCCGGATTTCAACAGAAACATCAACAAAGGTGCCCTAGGTGATAAAATTAAGGTCCATGGCAACATCATTCCGTCGCCTGATTTTCCGAGCAGATGCCTTGGTAGTTCATTTGAAGAAAACCAAGAATTGCCAATATGTTTGGACATGCAAAGGTGGGTGTTGAATAGATGGATAATCCCAGGGAACCAGGTATTTGATATGGGATGTTGGAAGCACCTTGCATCTCTCTGATAACAAGTGAAAGCACTATAGTGAATGCAAAATATGAAATTGTATTTTCTAGAACAAAAAAACCTAAGGATAAAATAAGATAATTGCAATGCAATACACTCAAAAATTTAAAGGAATAGCTAACAGAAAAGGTTCATTCAGCTCTAGACCGACTTCAAGCACAACTTGTAATCCTAGATCTAAGCCTTTGCTCTTTAATTTCTGCAACATCCATAACATTGACCAACCATAGTCTAAGGGAAACCCAATTAAAGACAGATAGAAGATGATACCTGACACGCCGAAGATACTCCAGTCCATCTTCAGGAGGACCAGAATCGAAGTCCGGCTCTCCTGTAACTATAAAGGCGGGTCTTTGAATGCTACTATAATCATCATCGCTGTCATCACTTTCTTCATTAACATTGCATTCTTGATCATGCAAGTGCTCTGAATGGTCATTACCTGAAAGGCATAAACAATTACTTACATACATTCAGCTACTTCTATTACAGGTCTCAGACTCTCAGTAAATCCAGAAAAATCAACTAATAGATCATCCTCAAGCAAATTTCATGTCAAGTATTATTCACTTCAAATGCAAATGATATTTCATCAATTCACTCACTTTACAACTGCAAGTAGACCACATATTTACACCAGCAGTCTATTTTCCAGTGTACTACTTTCTACTTGCATAAACTATACACGTAAACACATTAGCACTCTACCACAGTATCAACGTTTCAATTACAAGAGCTAGCTATCTACAATCAGAATCATCACTGTGGTCAGATATGAGCAACTAAGGAATAAATGTTCATCCCAAACACTTCTCTGAACAGCAGAGGTATTGAACAATGGTTAGAAATGCTCTTCCCTTCAACCCTTTATCTCGAACTGGGCACATTTGGTAAACACCTAATGGCTAGTTAAAACACGATGTCTTTCAGATAACTAATTGTCATGTTTCTTGAATCATATGAAAAATCCTCGTAAGAAAAAACATGTACAAAACTCCTTTAAATAAGCTTTAGAATTGAAACATATATACACTTTGAAGATCCTAATTATTAGCTAAATCTTGTTGCTACTGCTTTATTCACATTTTTCCTCGTGCCGACGGTCTCCTGGAAACAACCCCTCTATATTCACAGTCGGGGTAAGGTCTGCGTACTATCTACCTTCTTCAGACCGCATTTGTGGGACTATATTGGGTTTGTTGTTGTGGTTGTTACAGTTTGCTGATGAATTCAAGTACTCCTGGATCACCATATGTAATTTTACGTCTGTAGATGCTTTTATTTTACATAATTTTCTTATTTACCGATCAAAATTGAGAAGAGAAAAACCAAAACAAATTAAATTTGGCTGGACTGCATGTTCGTACATCGATTTAAATAGAATGAGCTCCTGTTCTACATTTGGATAAGAAACACACTGATTCAATAATCCAACCTTTCAATCTCTTAACGTAGTACCACCATGCTGATTAGAAATGAATACTATTTAACAAAGAATGAGGGTCATTCGGTTTAGGTCTGGGATATCCATAAGATTACAATTCTGGCATAAACATGTGATTATCTATCTCACCTTCTATACTATACTGTATTAGCTAATACACACAATCAAACATCGGATATAAGTATAATCCTGAATTTTATACCGTGATTAATATCTTTATCCCGGTAACCAACTGTCCCTGAGAGGTTTAACTATCAAAACTTCCAAATATATTACTACTAGCTTAACATCACAACATAATTATTTCTATCAGTCTCCACAAAGCATCATGTAACCTTTACTGAAATATAGTAAATTATACTCTCAAGAAACACCGGGTACCAAAGAACAAACAGCATTAGCAACACCACTATTCAACAAAGCAGGAAAAAGAAAATTCAGATAATACAAGTTGCTGAGAGAAGGGTAGAAAAAGCTTTACCAGAAATCACAGGGGTATTTTCTTTTCCAATGCGTCTACGAGACCGGCGGATTTGCTCAATGAGACCATCGTATTCCTTTTGCACAGTATCATCAAGCCCAATGTACACCTCAGCCCACTTTTTCCTCTGTTCTTCCATTCCAACAAACCTCAAAATTTCCAACTCCTTTCTACAATAAACCCTTTTCTCTTCTCCTCCTCCTTTCCTCAAATTCTTCTCTTTGGCTTCTTCCATATTACTAAGTTTTGCTTTTCTTGCCACCATTTTTTCTCCATTCTCTTTTTCCACTTGATGAATTGCATTCTTTTTCTTCCTATTTTTTGCTGGTTTCCCATCAAAACCCCTCAATCTTTCATCAATGTTGCAACTTTTTCCAACTTGAGAGATATCAAACATTGATGTATCATCAATTACTTCAATGTTCAGTGAACACCGCACAGTCTCGTCATCTTTGGACTCCAACAAAATTTCTTCAATACTTCCCTTGTCTTCTTCTTTGTTTATGGATTCATCAGCCAATAGTCCACTTTGAGTCAAAAAATCTGTAACTTTGGGCACAATGGTATTGTCTTTGACTTCAGAAGCACCCAAATTGATATCATCAATGCTTGTCTTCTCTGTGAAAGAATGGGAATCGGTTTGAAGTTGGTGTCCTTTGATGTTGGAAGAAACAGAGTGGGATTCTGTGGAAGCTGAAACAGCATGAGAATCGAAATCGTCGGACATGGAGTGATAGCGGTAAAATTTTGTTGAAGGGATTTGAGGTTTGGGCAAAACCCCTTTGAACTATACTCACTTGTGTAGGCTCCTAAAACCCTTAACTATATTCCCTTCGTATGAAAGCTCTAGTTAATTATGGCCTATTAAATTGGCCTCACCCAACCATGTGTAATGACTAATTAGTGTAACCTTTTTTTAAAATTAGTTTTAATATATGCGCGTATACCTTATCTAAGTTACTAGTTTTATTACAAATGATCATAGACATATTTAACACTCTGTTTGGATCATTGCTTCCCGTCGTTTTAAATTGTATCGTATTGTATTTTATCGTTTTATGAATACAATATTTGGAAAGATTGTATTGTTTGTTATTGTTAAATAATATTTTGTTATTCGGTTTGATTGTATCGTACTGTACCGTAACTAATAAGTTTAATAAAATATTCTTAATTATTTAAATATTAAATTTATCAAAAATTATGCATACAAATAATTTTAAAAAATAAAACAAATGAGACAAAACAACTTTAAAAAGCAGAACAAAGGAGCGAGACAGAAGAAGGCACAACAAAGGAGCAAAGCTGATTATAGATGAGCTAAAAGTAAATTAGGAGAAAAAATAAAATAGAAGGCGGCAAAACACCTTTCGTGTTACCGGCAGAAGTTTGCAAAAAAAAAAACAAATTAGGTTATAGGTTTGAGATTTGGAGTTAAAATAGAAAAAAAAAGGTAAAGGTTAAAATAGAATTGTGGAGTAATAAATTAGGACATAATTGGAAAAAATCGAAAATAATCCACCACACCAAATCGGTTGTTTCAAAAAATGGGATTTTTCATTGTTCCGAAACAATGGATTTAACAATACAATACAATCAATTTTAATAAAACAATCATAAAAAATATTATTTTGGAATAACAATACAATATGATACAACGGAGAACAACCATCCAAACAAGCTGTAACTTTGTGAAAATAAAAAATATCATTCTTATAAACCAAACATACTAAGGGGAGAAACTACTACATAGAAGTTCTTAAAATATCAATCAATATACAAATATTGACAAAAAAAGAAATTATAAAAAAAAAAAAAAAAAAAAAGGATCGCCATTTTTTTAAAATGGCCTTTGTTCGAAAATTTCTCCGTGTGTTGATCTGGTGGTATGTAATTCCTTTTTATTTTTCCTATTATGAAATTATTCGTCTTGAGTTTCGCATCAATAATTTTTCAATTTTTTTGAACGTATTCAATCATAATTTGATTTGTTTTTAAAAGATAATTTTTTTCATTTTATTAAAAGAAACATTACCTTAAAATTTTAATAAGTCGAGTAGTTACTTAATTAAATGTATTGTAATTGCTTTTTGGAGACTAAAATAATATTGAAGAATAGGTAATTATCACAAACTTAAAGTTTTACGATACGAAGAAAACCAATGTTTTGCTAATTTAACAACAAAAATATAACGTCTAAATCTAAAAAGAATTGAAAGTAGACGAAGTTATAATGTAATTTTCATGTGTTGTTATTTTTCTTTTTCAAATTTATTATACTATGTATTTCAAATAAGAAAGAATTTAATATCCCAAATAAAGTTGATTTGAAGTCCTAAATATTAGAGAAATAATTAAATATTTATTCCTAAATATTAACAAAATAACGAGTGACTATTTTATCTAATGTAAAATTAATTTTTAAAGGGAAAAAATGCGAACAATATTTCGTGAAGAGTTTTCGTGCTTTTAATATAGTATAGATTAGTTTCACGACACGTGTATGCCGAGCCATGTAATATATATAATTTTTGTAAAATAACATTAACATTATTAAAACAAGGCCTCGACTAAGTAAATATATCTAGAAGAATAAAACACAAATTTATGTAAATGATGAATGTGGATCGTCGAATGATGACTTATTAGAATTAAGGGTGTACAAACCGAACCGGAAAACTGCACCAAATCGAAAAGTCAAACCAAACTGATTAAAAATTCCGACAAAGTTTAGTTTGATTTGGTTTGGTATTGATTAAAAAAGCGCGAACCAAATCGAGATATAAATATATGATTTTAATAATATACTTATAAGACTCTATATAGAATTTTCTTTATAAAAATTCTAGAAATATTTTGGATTCTCTTGTGGAATGTAATATTTAATAGAATATGAAGTACTATATTTTTCTTAACCTTAAATAGTGCGTTATATCATCACTTTCTTATCAAGTGTTACTGAAATGCATCAATTTCTTTGTTCTTCCATGTTCATATGTCAATATTTATTAAATTCTTATATCTTTTTCGAAGCGGTATTTCGATAATGTAAATTAAGTAGAATTTATCATTATTAATTAGGTATTTTATTAATTTTTATATTTAATTATTAAATTCGTTTAACCTTGAGAGTATACATAAACGAAAATTATTGTTAGACAACTATGTGTTATTAACAAAATTCTACTATAAAAATATTTTAATAGATCATATGTTTGTCAATTTTTACTAAACATATACTTACTTATAAAAAGTATAACAAAGTAAGAGTGGGATAATATTCATGTAACAAAAAAATCCAAAAATCCAAAAAATCCGGTAAAATCGAACCAATCCAACCCGATATAGTTAGTTTGGTTTGGTTTTAATAAAAGTCGAACCAACCCAGACCATGTAAACCTCTAATTAGAATGACAAAAGATGCATTCAAGAATTTTTTGCAACTTATTAATATATGATGATGATAAATTACAATTATCTCCCAAATTCACATAGAAAAATATTTTATTAACTACTACAGGTTTTAAAATGATATTATTTACCCGTAAAATAATACAGTTGTATTTGTTATGGTTTATAGATATGTGAATTAACTTGATCCAAAAATATAAAATAGATACGAATAAAATCAAGATTATGAAAATAACTCAAATGAAATATAAGTCTAGTTGTATGATGAGCCTCTCTGGAAGCGATAATAAGAACAATATTAAGAACGACAAAAGCAAATAATTTTATAAAATTAGAGCAAATTGTAGCCTTTGGGTACAGATGATTTTTCGTGTCATGTAATGGATCTAATTCTTCTACTTATAGCTTATTTTTGGAGATAAGATCCCAAATCAAACTCCTTTTAAATGAAAAGAAAAACGCCATTGATAGTTGCATAATAATTCGCTATTAATACAGAGATTCTTTGTAACAGATGTTTATTGAATGTTTTCTTTCCCAACCATTGTCTTTCTTTTAAATCTTTGTCATAGTTTAGCATGCCTTCGGAACTCACCCAGCACCAGTCACATGCATGTATCCGGTGCCAACTATTTATTGACTCATATCTTACTTGTCTTCGGTTCCACGTGTCATCTCGCCATTAGTCCAATTGTTACTAATAAATTTTATCTCATACAGATAGTCTGCCTACTTTTCGGTGATACAACTTAGAGTTATCGGGAAGTATATAAGACCTTTCTTCTTGGAGGGAAAGCTCCTGAATGGATTTTGATACTTGAATGGACACATCTTCTCGAATTTAATTACCCGAACATGTGTTATCCCGTGATTCGGCAACTATTTCTACCAGTTTTGAGGTAATCATGGCTACGAATTTTGCCGTGTATAAAATTATCCACTACCCATCATTTTTATCCTTCACTTTTACAAATCCTTCTTCTTCTTATTTTCATCTCCTTGGAAGCCTACTGCAAAATTCATCTTTCTCATTACAATTTGACTACTTAAATTTCTTACCACCAACATGTCTTCTAACACCGTTGTCCTCGAAAACTTTAGATTTCTCTTTAGCGAAGGCCCTAAGAAGAACAAAACGAAGGAGGTCGATGTTGAATCTGAGCCTCCTAGTTAATACCATTATTCCTCTCCAACTCGACTCTAGTTGGATCTTCAAGTCCAAAAAGAATATATTAATCCCAAAAGCGACACACACTGGCGTGTTCTCAGGTACCCTTCTTCCATATGTCCTGTTAGCATTCCCGTCATGAAGAAAAATTGTGATTGGAAATACATCAAAATAATATTCACCCCTAACGAGGTTGAAAGGCCCACATTATCCAAATCAGAGTTCATGTATGTCTATACATACCCCTTCTCTTTGGGATTGGGTAAAAAAATTGACCCTATAATTTTAGAATTCTACCATCATTACAAAATATGGTTAGCTCAAGTAGGACCATAAATATAGCGTACGGTGAGTTGCCTCCGAAAATTGTGCTCCAAAACCGGAGAAACTCTAACTCTCGCACACATGATCAACCTCTACTATCTCAAGATCTTCGATGTGCCAAAGCTCAGCAAATGCGACCACCACGCCCTCCTTGCCAGTGTTGATGATGACAGTGATCGTGGCTGGATGAAATGGTTCATTGTCACGCAACTAGGGATATTCTCCCACTAACAACACCTGTTATTCCTGAATCGTGAAACCTTTTTCGTAAGACTTTGGATATATTTTCCTTTTCGTGTTTTGAAAAGACTTTCCTCCTTCGTTAACTTCTTATTTTCCTACTTTCAGCTATTCATTGGGAACCACCAAATGTTAAGAACCTGGCCCAATGGGTGCATAAAATTTTGGATATTTTTACACTAGACTCTCAAAGGTAGAAAGAAATAGTTCCCAGATCTAATTGAAAGCTAAAATTCATAGTAAGTAAAAGTTCTTCCTTCCTTCTTTCAGTCTTTCAATATGACTTTTCTCAATTTACTGACTCATTTTCGCAATACATAGGTTAGGATCTTTCATTTTGCCCTCCCCCCCTCCCCCCCCAAAAAAAAGGTTCTCATTGACCCAGAGAAATCCTTGTAAAATATCCTTGACCGGAAGAGAGCTCTTGAAGCTACCCTCGCTTCCAGTGAGGGCGCCTCCTCCCTGAGTTTCCAAAAGCCTTGTAAAATTAAAACTTGGGGAACACTTACCCAGCACTCAATCAAAAGAGTATCATTCTCACAGTTTAGAATGAGTGCCATGTACTTTTCAAGCTGTGCAGGTTGTCAACTATCTGAAGTCGTTAGCCACAAAAAAGATAAAAGAAAAATGGACTCCCTTTCTGTTGAGTACCTTGTAAATAATAGCATGCATTGTTCGGCTCAAGTATCAATATATCCTTTTTTCCTATCCTTTTTGTTTGGTAAAATTCATCTTTATAATCGTAGCTTTAACCCTTTTAAGTAACCTCCTTACTTCCAAGGGCCTGAAAAGGTTGATTTTGGATAAAGAGAAACTTAGTTCGGACCAAAATCAACTTTTGACCAAATAGAATCAGCTTGTCGAGTGCCGCCCGGTGCTGGAAGCAAAAGTTGCTCAAATAGGCTAGATCAAAGCTCGATTAGAGCAATCCGAGCAAGATAAAATAACCCATAGCCAAGAAGCCACTCAATTGTATGAAGATCTAAAGGAGGCAACAGCCAAATGGGATGAACTACATGATCCATAACTGCAACAGTTGAGCGTGAATTTGTGTTTATAGATCAAATCAACAACTTGTAAGCAAGCTTGAGAACCGAAGAGACTAATTCTGCCGAGAAGAAGAGAGAAAAAATGGAAAAAAGGCTCAAAAGTGTCATGGAGTAGAACCAGCTTCATGCGACAACCAATACTGAACTTTATTCCAAGATTAGTATTGTGAAAGCCGAAAATGAGAAGCTCCAATCAAAAATTGAGAAAATCTAAGCTAAAATCCAAGACCAAGAATATTTTTTCCTCTGCGAAAAATTATATGCCATTTATCACATGAGGAGGAAGACTTTGGAGGAGGCCAAAGAAGGCATTGCAAACATAGATGACTACATTGCCAAGGCTCATAAATTAGAGACAACTGCTCTTGAAAACATCCATGCTCGTCCTGTTTCCTCTAACTCTTTGAAAACTAGCTCTGAGTATTCGAAAACCAAATAGGAAGCTGAAGAAGAAAAAGAGAAGGATGAAGACCTTAAACCAGAAGCGGAACAACCTTCTCCTAAAAAGGAAAATGAAGACTCTTCTCTCCCTCCGGGCTCTGGCAGTTAAAATAATTGATGTACATATTTTTCTTTTCTTTTTAACTACGCCAAAACTTCTTTATTGAGTTTGGCACTTTAATTAATTAAAGAAATTTTTTGCTTAAGTATTTTTCAAGAATTTGTTTTAACCAACAAAGCTCGGGAATTTTGCATCCGATAGCTTTTGATCTCGGGGCATTCACACTTCTGAAATCTACCCTTTGACTATGAGGGTTTCATAAGAGATGGACCTTATGTTTAAGGTGCTATTGAAGAGAATGCCTCCCCTTTAGTTCGGCCCAAGCATTTAAGGTTTTAAATAACTTTCAAACAGAAAATCATTTAACATATCATTTGGACAAGAAATACAATAAAAACAAAAGAACATTGATTTGTTCCTTCTATTGTTAAAAGTATAAGTAAGTAAATCTACTAATACATGTGTCTAACATGTAAAATTTATTTATATGGGGCGGATCATGCAGTCCCCATTCTTGCTTGATAATACATAAATTTCGGATCTAACAATCCTCGGTCTTTAGGACACTTTTAGTGCCTTAGTATGAAGCAGTTCCCCCAGTGTTCATATGCTAATCATGAGAATTCTTACACTGGATATCTTGATGCTACTAATGACCATTTTCTCATTGTATGTTTTTCATTGCTGCCTCATTAAAAATCTTTCCAAAAAAAGCCAATTAGGACAAAACTTGACAAAAGAAAAAAAGTGCACCACATATTTTCATTATCATCAAGGGTCTTCAGTAGTAATACCTTTTGGGGTGAGTCACGTTCTAATTTCTTGGAAATTTAACTCCATCTTAATTTTTCAACTGATATGAACCTTTACCAGTTAAAGTTAAAATCTGATAAGGTCCTTCCCACGTTGTTCCTAGCTTCATGACATTAACCTCCCGAGTACTTTGAGTTACCTTTATCAAAATCAAATCCCTGACTTTGAAATATCAAATATTTGCTTTGCGGTTGTAATATCTTTTCACTTTTTGCTTCTATGCCACCATCCTCATATACGCCAAATTCTGATGCTCTTCAACCGAATCCAGTTTCACCAGCAACGCTTCATTATTTGCCTCCTTGTTAGCTCGATAATACCTTAGGGTTGGTTCCCCAATCTCCATCTGGATCAAATCTTCCACACTGTACACCAGCAAAAATGGTGTTTCACTCATGCTCGATTTCATAATTGTTCGATATGCCCACAACACACCTAGTAGCTCATCCGGTCATTTACCTTTTTAGCATCTTCTAACTTCTTTTTAAGGTTTTGAATTATTATCTTATTCGTTGACTATGCTTGTTTGTTAGTGTGAGCACGTGATTTTTTTTGCCCTCACGGCAATTACTCCCAGAAAATTCAAAATAAAATAGTTTCATGTTGGGTATGATTTTTGTGATTTTTGTGTTATTTTTATCTTACATTTGCATTTTTGTGTGTGCGTGTTTATTTATTTAAATTAGTAAAATACAAAAATATATATATATTAGTAAAATACAAAAAAATATATATATTATGTTTTTGCATTTTTTTAGTGTTTAATATCAAAATTATGTGATTTACATTTAAGTGATATGTAATTATGTAGGATAATTGTAGTAAAAATTAATTGTGTTACAAGTTAATATATATATATATATATACATATACATATGATACATCATGGAGTCTAGTTGTAAGACATGGAATTCGGATTGGGCCAAAACCCAATTCAATATGACCTGGCCCAAACCACTGGACCGGTCCATATATATATATATATATATATATACATATATATATATGTATATATATATATATACATATACATATGATGCAACATGGAGTCTAGACATGGAATTTGGATTGGGCCAAAACCCAATTCAATATAACCTGGCCCAAACCCCTTACCCGATCTGCCCAACCCCCAAATGGCCCCGTTGATCTGGACCGTTGGATTTTATTATCCAACGGCCCAGATTAATCGATAAATCCCCAAATACACTCAGGCTGTAACTTAACCAAACGACACCGTTTGGTTTAAGGGAAGAGATCCCGGTCGTTGATCGTAAATGATCCAACGATCAGGATTTAATCTCCTGAGTCGTATATAACGCCCGCCTTCACACCCCGCCCCCCCAAGCCAGACCCCCCCTCACACCCATCGTCTCCCTTAGAGACTAATTATCTCGCCGTCCACCACCGTGTTCCGCCCGCCGGAAATCGCCTCACGGCGGTTCCGGTAGGCCAACGGCCACCAAAATAACACCGAACGACCTTCCAAACACCCCGAGTCCAAATCTACTAACCATTTGTTTCGAATCATTCCATATCTGCTCGAATATTCATCCAAAGATTCGAGCCAAAACAAAAACCATTCCAACCAACCCCAAATTCACACCAATCACTCCCTAGACCTCCCTCATACCCCGTATAACATTGGTTTGGTTCGAATCTAACCAGAAATACTCGAACCCCAATCTGAGCCTAAGAACCCTAGAAATCAAATTAGGGATTTGGGGTCCAAAATCGAAACGAATTGGGGTCTAATAGACCTTAATGGAGACGTTTTCATTTGAAAACATTTCGATTAAGTTCCGTTAGACTCCAAAATCCAAATGTGAGCCAAATCCGAGATTGGTCCGGGGTCGTTTGAGCTTTGGTTTCGTCTTATATGGTATTTCTATTTTTCTTTCTTCATATTTAATGTGTTAATCATGTGAATTTTTTGTCCTTTGTTTCCTCTTTTAGTTTTCTGTTTTTTTCTTCATCTCCAATAGACCCTTTATCCAGTCGATTTCTCATCTCTATCTGTTTTGATTCAATGCTGATTGCTTGGTATGTCTAGTTTCACTTAACGTCGACAAAAATTAATTGGCTAGTATGATTGTTCATTTTTTGGGTTCTGCCCGTATGCCATTCATAAGGCAGGGACTGGGTGTTTTGGTTTGGGTCTGGATTAGGGGTTGCTTGGACCTAATCGGTAGGGTTTAATTAGTTAATTAAAGTCAGTTATTTAATAAGCCTGCCCATAAGAAAGGATTAGTGGAACCTGCAGCAGGGCATGGCTGTTGCAGGCAATATTTAATAAGTAAATCCCATGCTTAGACAGAGGGTAGTGATGAAACATTGGCAGGTCTGCCCAGGGAATATCAGGGTTCAGCAGAATAGAGGATGGGCAAAGGTATTTGTTTTGTAGAGGGCTATTGGCTCCTGGGACTGATTTAACTATAAGTATAGGGAGAAAGATATAGATAAGAGGAGGCTTAGACATTCATATAGACACAGGCTTAGGACTGGATTTTTGGAGAGATATAATTCGGAAACATATAGACATTCACACATACAGAAACTTTAGAAAAATAGACAGTGGGAGTTTGGATTCTTCTTGGTTTGCCATTGAATCTTTGGTTACTGTTTCATTGGACTGTGTTTTGAGTTCACAGAGATCTCTTACATAGATTTTGGGGTCGTTTGTTCTGTTGGCTGAAGTTGTTTGTCACTGGTTTGCTGAAGTTGATTGTGTTTTATTTGCTGAGTATTGTGTTTTGGGCTACTGCTTTGGGTCTGTTTGGGCTGTTGTTTTGTTTGCTGAGTGTCTACTGGTTGGTTGTTGCTGTGGTATTTGTTGCTGTTGGTCTGCTGCTACTTTGCTCCATCGACTTAACTAATCTCTAGTCTCCTACTTTGTTGATTTCCAGGTACATCACTATTGCCTGAAGCTGTAAATGTGAATTGAAGAAATAAAGCTTAGCTTATTAATTATCATGTCATTTTAATCAATATAGAAATTTAGTTAGATATATGTATATTCATTAGGGAGAACTTGAATATGTAATAGACTGTATGGACTGTAACTATGTGGACTTTATATTTCCGTAATCTATCACAGTAGAAGTAGTCTACTGGAAATATATTACGTAATGGGTACATGAATCAGTTAAATACATGTTAAAAAATTCAAATTATGTATTAGTAGTGTTAATTTGTTCAGGTTAAGAGTGCATAATAACTAACAATCAGTGTAAAAATAAATAGAGGCATAATGATAGTAGCTTGATCGAAAGTTATGAATTAGTAGTATCGTGTTCAATGTTCAAGTAGTTAATTGTAAAGATAAGTATGTAAATCCTATTTTATCAATAGTTTGTTTAAAAAAGAATCTGGACAATTGACATATCACTTCGTTGCTATTAGATTATCAGTACACTTTAGTTCGTGTATATCTACTATGATCTAGATCATTAACACGAAAACTGATTATCAATAATATGTAAGTAGATTAGATTAAAAATCTGAAGCGTGTTCAATATTATTTTCTTAAAAAGAATAAAAACAAATTTTCTGGTAACTAATTAGCTTAACTAATTTGAATACAAACTGAAATTCAAGTAACTTGAGAGTGAAGTAAAAAAGAAAATTGTCTTCTATTGGTTAATTTTGAGTTAAGGCTCTATTGAATGGCCCAAATGCAGTAAGTATATGGGCCTAGTTACATAATACCGAAAGTAAGCTATTCTGGGCCATTGAGCCTAACATTTACACAAATGGTCAAGTTTGTGCTTCAACTAGATCTAAATTGGACTACGGGCAGTAGTCAAGCCCAATATGAACTAAATCCTAGACTCTTGTAAGTTTGTGGCCCCAAAAAAAAAAATATAAAACTAGTAGGTTATGATAAATAATTAACATTTCTCTTTGTTATTAGAGACAAAACAAGTAAAAAATATAGTATTTGTTAGGTATGACCTTAATAAAAAATGAGATGAGACTCGCCGTATTAAATAAACAATTGTAGGGCCCTCAATTAGTCGTTATAAAAAACTTAGACTTGGAAGGGCCGTTTCGTGAATTTCGCGGTCCTTTCCCAAAGTTAATAAAGACGATCGACTCTTTAGGCGCGATTTATAAGTAAATTACTTTCCTAAATGCGGGTGCGCATTTATGTGACCCAAATCTCACTCTCGGCGGAACTGAAATACACTAAAGTCGCAGGCGTACTGGTTGCGGTGCGGCTCGAAATGTGTTTTCGTGACGTCACAATTCTTCTAAGAAATGAAAGCGGAGCATTAAAAATGCATAGTTAAAAATATATAAAGAAATCGGATAAAAGCAAAAGTACAATTGAGCGACCGTGCTAAAACCACGGAATCCGGGAGTGCCTAACACCTTCTCCCAGGTTAACAGAGTTCCTCATCCGGTTTTCTAGTTTCGCAGACTGTATTACAAAGTCATAAATTTCCTCGGTTCGGGATCAAACCGGTGACTTGGGACACCATTACTCTCCCAAGTGGCGACTCTGAATTTAATAAAAATGGATCCCGTCTCGATTGTCCTTTAATTGGAAAAACTCCCTCGTGTCCTCACGGGTGCGTAAAAAGGAGGTGTGACAGCTCTGGCGACTCTGCTGGGGATAGTTAACCCAGAACTTCGGTTCAGGGTCTAAGAATTCGAGCTCAGTTAAATTGTTGTTTTTGCTTATATCTGATTTCATTATATATTTTTGATTAATGTGCTACATGTCTACCGCTTTGATACTAGTTGCGCTGTATATACAAACTGCTATATGTTTACCGCTTTGATATTGCGTGAACTGTATATAAAACTATGCCGAAAAACTGTCTCTTCTTACCCCCGGGGATGTGCTTACTGGTTGAGACTCCCCTTTCCGTTAGTGTCAACACCAAAATAAGAAAAGAGGCAGGATAAGTTACAAAGCCGGACGATCCCGCGGGTCCCCGGTACGTAGCTCCCTCCTCAAATCCGAGTTGTCCGCTCGGGTACACGGTCTAGTACCATTGAAAAGCATCAGGATATTGAGCCTAGATTTAGGACGTTTATTTGCATCATATCTGACTTAGGGGACTCAACACAGGGGTTGGGTCCGTCTACGACAGGCAACCCAAAATGAAAAGACCATCTTGCCATATCATATTTGTTGTAAGCATTTATTTAGACTGGCATGCTGACCGGCTTTTTAATACGGAAGAAAAACAAAAGGAAATAGTATGGGGAAATAAATAATTTTTTCAAAAAAATACAAAAAATGTGTTTTACCAACAAGTCAATAAATTTAGTTGGCCGATAAAAACGACGGAAGGTTGACTTCGCCAACAAAATGGTTTTCTTGACAAAATGTGTTTTCTCTAAAATAGTTGTTTCGACGGACCGAACTACGCGGGTTTGATTCTCACCAGGTGTGAGATACGTAGGCAGCCTTTAACGGGTCCAACTTCTCTTCATCTCAAAATAAGTTTTCAACGACCTTCTTTTTCATCAGTCTTAATATTCCGACCAGTCAATTCCTGTGGCCCGTTTCGTTTTTTTAAGAAAAAGATAGTTTTGTTTGGGTCAAATAAAGATTTCTCTTTCATCTAAAAAATTACCTTAATAAATGTGCAGAATGAGCACGAGTCAGAATACAACCGAAGCTATCATAAACAAGGTCCCCTTAAGTTTGCATAGGTGGTGGAGCGACTTGGGCGAGCAAGGACAAGACACAGTTAAGTTGTACCTGGGAAATCTAGTGGGGCTACTAAATATTCCCCCGAGAGGAGACATCATACGAGCCTTGATCTCGTTCTGGGATCCAGCACACAATGTGTTCCACTTTTCAGACTTTGAATTCACACCAACATTAGAAGAATTGGCCGGGTATATCAGAAGACCAAAGGTCCCTATGAGGGAACAATATCTCATTGCGCCGAGGGTGGTGACAGTACATAGGTTTTTGGATACTGTGAAAATCCGCAGAACAGTACACAACCCAGACTTATCAGAAGGGTTCTGCATTGTAGCATTTCTATATGACAAATATGGTCATTATGGGGGCTTCAACAAACACAAAATCAAAATCTGCAGAGGAGACAACCAGTTAAAATGGGAGGAGCATAGACGCATCGCCTTCATGATAGCTTTCCTAGGTTCATTAATATTTCCTAGAAAATACGGGAATATCAACATACAAGTGGCAGGGGTCGTCAGCACTTTGATGAAACAAAACAACAGTACTTTGGCTCCCATGATAATATCAGATATCTCTCGTGCACTCACTATCTGCAAAGCCAGAGGGGTCTTCTTTGAAGCTTGCAACGTACTGCTCCAAATGTGGATGATCGATCACTTATGTCGTCGCCCGCAGTTTATGAGGTATAGTTTATCGGAGAAAACCCGTGTAGAAGAATTCCCTACGAGGGTCGAGGGACATGATTTGCCAGAAGGGATTAGTGGATGGATACGACTTTTGCGTTTGATTCCAGCCAGCAAGATAGAATGGACATTCGGCTGGCTACCCGTGGAAGAAGTCATATATGCATCGGCCACGGAATCATATTTGTTGCTAATGGGCCTCAACAGCATCCAGCCCTACGCACCAGGACGAGTATTGAGACAGTTGGGACGATGCCAAATAATCCCGAAAGAAGAAGACCTCAGCCCGCATGCAGTTGAAATTGGACCAGGAGGACAGTTCCCTGAAGCGTTGGTCCGAAAGATTTGGAGTGAATGTCAAACATTGAAAATAGACACTCGAGTGCGAGATCGAGCCCGGGGTGAAGTATCGTCGGAATACCCTGCATGGTATAGCAGAGAATTGGAGCATCAAAGGCCCACAAAAAGGCCCCACCTCAGGGAGTTTGCTGGAGCGTCACAAGAACAATGGGACTGGTTGGCCAGAGAAGAAGCTTATAGAACAAAGATTAGCAGAATAGAGCAATGGACCCAGGAGCTCCAATTTGAAATGGATATGCAAGCCGCCGCCAATGAAGGAGATAAAAAGAAGTTGGCACAAGAAAATGACTTTTTGAGAGCTCAAATCCAGCAAATGAAAAGGGATGCTGACAGACAGTTGAGGAGTCGAGTGGACGAAAAATTGATAAAGGGTTTGAGAAGCCAAGTTGCCGATGTACAAAGAGAATTGGAAGAGTCAAAAGCCCAAACAATGAGGATCCGTGCTAGCTGGAAAAAGGAGGCACATCAACATGCACTTCACCTACAACGGGTGGAAGAAGATTACACCGAGACCATCACTAGTCTAAGGGAGGCAAATGTTATCCTCAGGGAGCGGGTTTTCAAGCAAGCCCAAGATGCTAGAACAGACCTCGACCGTTGTCACAATTTGATGGCTCGACTGCAAGAACAAATAGACAGGCTCCTAGACCAAGTCACCAACAACGCTCAAAGATTGGGGGCGAAAAACCAGCAGATAGAGCGGCTACTCGGAGAAAGGGACATGATCAAGGACAGAATTGGAGAAATCGGGCACTATGTCACCATGAAGTGCCTAGCTTGTGAACAAATGCCCCGCACCGACCTTTTTGCTTCAATTATGGGCTATGTGCATCGGATCATGAGAGAATTAAGGGGACTACACAAGGACCTCACACCAAGGCCCGCGGCAAGGCCGAATGATGCCTCGCGGGCCCCCAGGAATTTTGGAGCATTAGACTTTTGATTAAAAATGTATTTTTGGTCAAGCTAGTTGGCATTTTTATTATCGAGTCAAGCATTTCTTTTGTTTTGCTGATTGTTGTAAGACGTGTTTTGTAACTTTGAGGTTTGATTTGATATAAAAGTTACGGAATTTTGCCACAATCTTGTTACCAGAACTACGCTCGGTCTGATTCACGCGGAGACGTGATACGTAGGCAATCCACATAAGATTCGACCACCACTAAAAAAGAAAGAAAAGGATACGAAGGTTAATAACAATAAGGCTTTCAAGGATAATTGAAAAAGAGAAAAGAAAAGAGAAAAGAAAAAGAAGAAAAAAGAAAAAGAGAAAAAGAGAAAAGCTGGAATGACGCATGTTACGAGTACATGTAGAAAGGGTTATTTGGTTAGGTGCATTAACATCCTACGTGCTATAACATATCTGTTAAACTCGGTAAACTAACAAGTTTGTTGCATTTCCAGAAAGTTTAGCAGTTGGTTTGACAGAATATACTGGCCACCCACCACTACCGTACTAGATCTAAAGGGCCAATTACAGCAAGCATGTCTAGCTCCGATAAAAGCCTCGAGGAAGAGAAATCGGAGATGCAAATCATGAAAGAGGAGGTAGAACGGTTGAGACATCAGATAACAGAGATGCACCTAGCCTGGGCTAGGGGACAGTCCTCACCAAACCTCCCTACTCTCGCCTCAGCTCCAGAACATCCACCCATCGATCCTTCGACAAGCGCCCCGATCTATCCATACTTTCAGGGGGAAAACCCATATGCCACCCACACTCCACCAGCCAAACCAAATCCTCCTCCAGTCACCCCTGTTTTGTGGCACCTCCACCTGCTACTCTACAAAGGCCGTCCGGCGAGCCGCATGTTCAGATCCATGACAACTCTTACTATCCTCCAGAGCCTACTTTTAGGGCTCCTGAACCGCAATCACACACCCCTCACTGGGATAATCCGGCAGAACCGGAAAAGCACTTCCAAAGTTCGGAACATGAGGAAGTTATTAGAAAAGTTAAAAGCCCGGAGCAGTCCTTCAGGAACATGCACGGTTTGGGTAACCAGGTCAGTGTCGCTTACAAGGATCTGTGCCCGTTCCCCGACGTCCAATTATCGGCCGGGTTCAAAATGCCCAAGTTTGACCTATACGAGGGGCACGGTGATCCTGTAGCCCACCTCCGAGGGTTTTGTAGTAAAATGCGAGGAGCCGAAGGACGGGACGAGATTCTGATAGCTTACTTCGGTCAGAGTCTGGGAGGATCTGCGCTGGAGTGGTACACTAGACAGGACCTCAGCAGATGGTTTACGTGGGATGATTTGGCTCAAGCTTTTATCGGCCAGTTCCAATACAATCTTGAAATAATCCCCGACCGCTTATCATTGCTAAAATTAGAGAAGAAACCCGCTGAGAGTTTCAGAGAATTTGGTTTCCGCTGGAGGGAACAGGCAGCAAGGGTAGATCCGCCCATGAGAGAGAGCGAGATGGTGGATTACTTCTTGCAAACACTAGAACCAACCTATTTCGGACATCTGGTGACGTCCGTGGGCAAGTCATTCACTGAGGTGATAAAAATGGGGGCTATGATCGAGGAAGGCTTGAAAGCCAACAAGATCATGAGCTACTCAGCATTGAAGGCCACCACTCAGGCTATCCAAAGTGGTACTGGAGGAGTACTGGGGAAAAAGAGGAAAGAGGAAGTCACGGCAGTTGAGTCCGGAACTTGGTTCAGAAACAGAGGCCCCGCACCCCAGTATAACCCGCCACAACCTCACCACCAAAATTACCTCCACAATCCATATAATT
Source organism: Nicotiana noctiflora (assembly GCA_032618575.1). Lineage (NCBI taxonomy): Eukaryota > Viridiplantae > Streptophyta > Magnoliopsida > Solanales > Solanaceae > Nicotiana > Nicotiana noctiflora. Next base: position 45,816 of record JASVEL010013433.1, on the reverse strand, counting down.
ACCCGCAACACTACTATCCAGCACCTGATCCCCATTTCACTGTCCATCATGCTCAGTCATATGTCGCACCTCCCGTCCATGCACCGTGGCGTGCACCAAACCCGCAGAACAATTATCCACCCCCAAGAGCTTACAGAAACCCCTCGGGCGCGAGTTTTCGTCCGAACCAAGCATTCAAGAGCGACAAGGCGCCAAGGCCAAAGACTTTCACTCCCTTGGGAGAGTCTTACACCAGTTTGTTCCACCGTTTGAAGCAAGTAGGGTTGCTAAATCCGGTTGAAGCTAAGCTACCAAACCCTCTTCCAAAGAACTTGGACCATTCAGTAAATTGTGCATACTGCTCAGGATGCCCAGGACACGACACGGAAAAATGTTGGAGGTTGAAAACGGCCATCCAGGAGCTCATCGACACTCGCAGGATTGAGGTCCAGGATCCAACAGAGCCCAACATCAACCAAAACCCACTTCCAACTCATCATGAGACCAACATGATCGAGTTGGTACGGGTGGAAGAAGGAAAGGAGAAAGCCTCTCAGATGGTAATGATGATCAAATCTAGCGGGGTAGGAATGAGAAAGGGGCCGAGCTTTGATGAGCCATCCATTTGCAAGAAGGACGTACCAGGAGGGTCAGAAGCGGAAAAGGGAAGTGTGAACGAAGTACCGGTGAGCCCGGGGAAAGCAAAAATAGTTGTACCAGGGATAGCAACCAAGCCCGTCTTGACGGTAGCAGGCGTTCGAATGGATCCCTTCATCATCAAGCCAGCAATACAGTTGCCCATAACTGATAGCAGAGCTATTCCATGGAATTATGCTCAAGTTACAACAACCTACAAAGGAAAGGAAGTGAAAGAGGAAGTTTGCGAAACGCAAGGTTTGACCCGCTCGGGGAGATGTTTTGCCCTGCGGAATTGAGGAAGACCGCTCCGGCAACATTGAAAAAGCCGGTAACTGACGAAGAGGCAGAAGAATTCCTGAAAAAGATGAAGCTACATGATTATTCTGTCCTGGAACAGCTGAAGAAGACTCCGGCGCAAATCTCATTGCTGTCCTTGCTGATACATTCCGAAGAACATCGGCAAGCTTTGATGAAAGTTTTGAATGAGGCCCACGTACCTGATAAAATCTCAGGTGAGTCATTTGGAGAAGATCACCAATAGGATCTTCGAAGCAAATCGGATCACCTTCACCGATGATGAATTGCCCGAGGAAGGCACCGAGCACAACAAGGCTTTATATCTTACGGTAAAGTGTGAGGAGTCGGTGGTTACCAAAGTCCTTGTCGATAATGGGTCCAGTGCTAACATTTGTCCTCTCTCTACGCTGGACAAGTTGAAAGTGGACATCGGCAGGATACGCAAGAACAGCATATGTGTTCGAGGGTTTGATGGAGGAGGCAAGGCGTCGGTTGGGGACATAGTGTTAATCTTGACAATTGGGCCAGTGGAGTTCACCATGGAATTCCAGGTGCTGGACATGGTGGTGTCATATAACCTTCTGATAGGGCGACCGTGGATCCATGCCGCAAGAGCAGTTCCATCCAGCCTACACCAACTCGTCAAGTTTGAGTGGGACCAACAGGAGATCGTCGTCTATGGAGAGAATGATCTACAACCGGGCACCATCGTCCCCTTCGTTGAGACGGAAGAAGACGTTGGGCCGTGGGTATACCAGATCTGCGATGTGGTATCCGCCAACCGAGTTCCAGAAGGGGAATGCATTCCCAATGACAGAATAATTACTGCAGACGTCATGGTGGCTCATGAAATGTTGAGACATGGTTTCATACCCGGCAAAGGTCTGGGTGCATCTCTGCAAGGAATCATACGACCGGTATCCGTGGTCGAAAACGTAGGAACCTTCGGCTTGGGATTCAAGCCAACATCAGAGGACATCCAGCAAGCCAAGAAGAATAAGCAGAAGACATGGGGGCTCCCGAAGCCTGTCCCATGCCTTTCCCAATCTTTCGTCAGGTCTGGAGTGAGAGGACATCCGACGACAAAGATTCCCGGTCCTATGATTAGGCCAGACGAAGAGTTCTTAAGGAAGTTCGAGGACCTATTCGCAGATGTATGTATGCTCGAGGATGGTGAAGGATCCAGCCATGCCGAGATACAGTTTGTGGGACCAAAAGCAAAACTGAATAATTGGAAGGCTACTCCTCTCCCTGTCCGGAAGGAGTCTTGGTAGTTTGTTTTGGATCGTTTTCTTTTGAAATTTTGTGTTGGGGGTTGTCCCCGGAGTAAAATCCAGTTGTTTTAGTTCATTTTGATTTAAGTTTGCAAGTTTGTTTTTCCTTGTACTACTCCCATTAATGAAATTGGGTTCCCTTCGTGTCTAATTTTGTTTATTTTTCTTCTTTTTAACTTTTTTGAACAGCCTTCTTTCAACTGATCTTAATGATATGGCGTGCTTAAAGATTAATCAACCCAGTCTAGAAAGTCAATCGGGTTTGGAAATAATAACGCATGAAATAAGAAGTGACGAGAGTGATTCAGAATACGGCGATGATGAAGCCGTAGAAGAAATCGGTGAAGAATTAAGTCACTTCGAGGAAAAAACCAAACCAAATTTAAATGATACTGAGGCCGTTAATCCGGGGAATGCGGATGACGTCAAAGAAACCCGAATAAGTGTCCATATTGAACCCAATCTGAGAGAAGAGTTGATCAAAACACTCATGGAGTTTAAAGACATTTTCGCATGGTCGTACGACGACATGCCGGGACTCAACACTGATCTAGTGGTTCATAAATTACCCACTGATCCGGCATATCCTCCCGTCAAGCAGAAACTAAACTGCGGAAATTTAAGACGGAGATGAGTGTAAAGATCAAGGAGGAAGTAACCAAGCAGCTGCAGGCAAAAGTCATTCGTGTCACTCGATACCTTGATTGGTTGGCTAACGCAGTACCAGTGCCAAACAAAGATGGAAAGATCAGAGTATGTGTGGACTACCGCAATCTCAACAAGGCGAGTCCTAAGGATAATTTCCCACTTCCCAATATCCATATCCTGATTGATAATTGCGTCGGACGCGAAATCGGATCCTTTGTGGATTGTTATGCGGGATATCATCAAATTTTAATGGATGAAGAGGACGCAGAAAAGACGGCTTTTATCACACCGTGGGGGACTTATTGCTACCGAGTGATGCCGTTTGGTTTGAAGAATGCAGGGGCAACCTACATGAGGGCGATGACTACGGTATTCCATGACATGATACACAAGGAGATTGAAGTGTACGTGAATGATGTGATCATAAAATCTAGACGTCAAGAAGACCATGTGGCCGACCTTAGGAAGTTCTTTCAAAGACTTCGAAGATACGACATCAAGCTCAATCCGGCCAAATGCGCATTCGGAGTTCCATCAAGAAAGTTGCTAGGATTCATCGTCAGCCGACGGGGCATTGAGTTGGACCCATCCAAAATCAAGCCCATTCAGGAGCTACCCCCGCCAAAGAATAAAATAGAGGTAATGAGTCTGTTGGGAAGGTTAAATTACATCAGTAGGTTTATTGCTCAGCTTACCGCAACCTGTGAACCCATATTCCGTCTGCTGAAGAAAGACGCTGCGATAGAATGGACGACAGAATGTCAGGAAGCGTTTGACCAAATCAAAGGGTATCTGTCAAACCCACCCGTACTAGTTCCGCCTGAACCGGGTAGACCCCTGATTCTTTATCTGACGGTTTTGGAGAATTCGTTCGGCTGCGTACTGGGGCAGCATGATCTTACCGGCAGGAAGGAACGGGCCATTTACTACCTCAGTAAGAAATTCACGGTCCACGAGGTTAAGTACACTCATTTGGAAAAGACATGTTGTGCCTTGACCTGGGTAGCCCAAAAGTTGAAACATTATTTGTCTTCTTACACCACTTACCTCATTTCGCGTTTGGATCCGTTGAAGTATATTTTCCAGAAACCTATGCCTACAGGGAGGTTGGCAAAATGGCAAATATTACTTACAGAGTTCGACATCATATACGTGACAAGGACGGCTATGAAAGCTCAAGCCCTAGCCGATCACTTAGCCGAGAACCCTGTCGATGACGGATACGAACCTTTGAGGACGTATTTTCCGGACGAAGAGGTACTGCAAATTGATGGGTTGGAAATAACTGAGGACCCAGGTTGGAAGCTTTTCTTCGACGGAGCGGCGAACGCAAAAGGAGTCGGAGTAGGGGCTGTGCTTATCTCTGAAACAGGACATCATTACCCTGTTACAGCTCAACTGCGTTTTCATTGTACCAACAATATGGTTGAGTACGAGGCATGTATCTTGGGGTTGCGATTAGCGGTGGACATGGATGTACAGAACGTCTTGGTCTTGGGGGACTCGGACCTTCTGGTACATCAGATTCAGGGAGAATGGGAAACCGGAGATTTAAAGCTTATCCCGTATCGTCAGTGTTTGCATGATCTGACCAAGCGCTTTCGATCAGTAGAATTCAGGCACATCCCAAGGATGCATAATGAGGTTGCCGACGCTCTAGCTACTTTAGCGTCGATGCTACATCACCCGGACAAGGTTCGTGTCGATCCGTTACATATCCAGGTCCGGAATCAACATGCTTATTGTAACGTGATAGAGGAAGAGGTGGATGGTGAGCCATGGTTTCATGATGTCAAGGAATACCTCAGGTTAGGAGTATACCCAGAGCAAGCAACTGGAGATCAAAAGCGAGCTATTCGGCGGTTGGCGAACGGATTTTTCCTTAGTGGAGGGGTGCTGTACAAAAGGACCCCAGACTTGGGATTGTTAAGATGCATAGATGCAAGTCAAGCCACAACAGTGATGACAGATATACACTCGGGAGTTTGTGGACCACACATGAGCGGGTATGTATTGGCAAAGAAGATTCTTCGAGCAGGATATTACTGGCTCACTATAGAGCGTGATTGTATAAGTTTCGTGCGAAGGTGCCATCAGTGTCAGATACATGGAGATTTGATTCATTCTCCACCGACTGAATTGCATACAATGTCAGCACCATGGCCGTTTGTCGCATGGGGTATGGATGTTATTGGACCTATAGAACCTGCAGCTTCCAATGGTCATAGGTTCATTCTGGTAACGATCGATTACTTTACCAAGTGGGTGGAAGCCAAAACCTTCAAATCAGTAACCAAGAAGGCGGTGGTAGACTTCGTACATTCCCACATCATCTGCAGGTTTGGAATTCCAAAGATAATCATCACAGATAACGGTGCCAATCTTAACAGCGGATTGATGAAGGAGGTCTGCCAACAGTTCAAGATCACACACCGAAATTCCACACCGTATCGTCCCAAAGCAAATGGTGCGGTTGAGGCAACAAACAAGAATATAAAGAAGATATTGAGGAAGATGGTAGAAGGGTCTAGGCAATGGCATGAAAAATTACCATTCGCACTGTTAGGCTATCGCACTACTGTCCGGACATCGGTAGGTGCAACTCCATACTTGTTGGTGTATGGGACCGAAGCAGTAATACCAGCAGAAGTTGAAATCCCATCCCTCCGAATTGTCGCCGAAGCTGAGATCGATGACGACGAGTGGGTCAAAACCCGATTAGAGCAATTGAGCTTGATCGATGAAAAGAGATTGACAGCAGTATGTCACGGCCAATTGTATCAAAAGAGAATGGCGAGAGCATATAACAAGAAGGTACGTCCCAGGAAATTTGAAGTGGGACAACATGTGCTGAAGAGAATTCTACCACATCAGGCCGAAGCGAAAGGCAAGTTCGCTCCAAACTGGCAGGGACCATTTGTGGTGACTAGAGTATTATCCAGCGGCGCTCTATGTTTAACTGATGTTGAGGGAAGATGCACCGATATGGCTATCAATTCTGATGCGGTCAAGAGATATTACGTGTAATTCTTTAATGCATTTGTCAATGTTTGGTTTCGTTTGTGTGTATTTGGCATTTTTCGGAGAATGAAATGACAGAGGCAATTTTTCTACTACCCAAACGCTTTAACCCTTGTTTTCCCCTTTGAGCCTTAATTATTCTTTCATATACCCTCTTTCGGAATCATCAAGGAAGATGTGTAACAAAATAGAAAAAAGAAACAAAGAAAAACACAAGAAAAAGTGAACTACGTTCGACCTGATTCCTCAAGAAGGATACGTAGGCGCCACACGGCTCGGTCATAATAAAATAAAAATCAAAGATCCCCCAAGCAACAAAACTGGGGCAGAAGTCATTGTTTCGTTTGAAAGATAGTGTGGATTCCAAAAGTTGTAATGAGCTAACCGTTGAGGTTGAACCCTTTTTCTTTAGCCTCACGCGCAGAACCACATTAAGAACCAAAAATACCTCTCGATCAGTATTCGAGAAATGCCAAGTCACGCGAGTGAAGGCCAAAAGTGACATTCCGACCCTCGATTGAATCCAGGATGCACAAGCCGAAAGGGGATAACGCTCTAGAGGGAATCTCATGGGTGATACCCCACCGCAGGGAAAGAAAGCGTAAATGAGAGAGTCTTAACGGAGAAAACCCTCGCGGGCACCTTAAGGCGAAGAAAGTTGAGAGAAATAAAATGAGAGAGTCTTACGGTGAAAACCTTTACGGCACCCTAAGGCGACGGGAGGTAGAGAAATGAGAGAATCTCATTAGTGAAAACCCTGTGAAGGGCACTGTGAGGTGACAGGGCGAGATGGTTACAAGATGTCCGCATGAGACAAGGTTTGGACATCCGTTTACCTCTCGCAGAACGCGGCATCAGAAAGTGATTGACATGAATAGACTGGGTAGTTTAATCTCAAAGGCGCGGCATAACCATTGGATCAGTCACACATTCAGATAAGTTTTCCTATTTTTGAGTTCAGAAAAGTTTTCCTTTTCTTTTGTCATTTGCGGTCAACATTCTTTTCTTTTCCTTCATTTTTCGAAAATTGATTTTTCAAAGCTTACTACCAAGTCTCCCAAAGCAGTATAATGAAAATGAATAGGCGTGGAACGAGGCAATAAGGCAGAAGTCGTTCCGATAGTAAGATTGGGACGACAAGTTGATTGGAAGGTTCACAGGAATTACGGAGTATGATGGACACATGTGGCACGTCCGAAAGATGATCTCACGCAACAGATCACCGGCTAAAAATAGTCGGATCGAATCAAAGATTTGAATAAAAGAAAAGATGAGAAACCGTTCGTGGAAGGAGCATCGTCCCCAGCAAGCGTCAACGTCGTCCTCAAAGTTCGAGAGAGGCCGAGCAGCTGAAAGAGAAAATAAAATAGCCCCAACAAGAGTGGCACGACCACTCACTGCGTTTTGAAACTAACAATTTTTCTTTGATTTAAAGCAGGAAAAGAGGGTTCGTTGGCGGAAAAGCATACCATCCAGAAGTTTATCAAATTGGGGCAGAAAATTTTCTCCTGATGCGAAAATTTTCTTGAAAGCAAAGACCCAGTGGATAAGGGTAGAAAGCAACACAAGATTTTGGGAAATACCGGCTCCGAGCAGAATAATTTTGAGAGAGGCCAGACAACACGATGGGGTGATCTTTGAGCCTGGTATCATCCCCAGCAGTTGTTGGAAAAATGAAACAATGGCTTCGAGATTCCCCATGCAGTATTATAGCCCATAATTTGGTCAAGGAAGCAAGAGCGTGAGTCCCAGAGGAGGTATGGGAAGAAGGAAGAGGAAAAGGGGTCCCCCACCAGGATAATCCCCGGTCCATAACATTTCAACCCCGGCGAGTCCGAGAGAGAATGAGGGGTGAAGGAAACAAAGAATACTTCCTCAGCAGCATCATCCCCAGCAGGTGAGTAAACAGTTCCAAAGATATCCCCAGCAGCCAAAAGAAAAGTAATACGACCCAGGGGAAAACAATTCCAAGACAAGATAATTCAGAAGAAAAGGTGGCCCAATAGGCGATGCAGGAAGAAGAAATGGTACAGAAAACAAAGGAAGGCGATCAGGATGGGATGAAATTAGACGATGTAGTTGAAGTCAGGGAGCCCGCCCGGAGAATGGAGTGGCGATTTTATTTTAAAGTAGTAGTTGAAGTCAGGGAGCCCGCCTGGAGAATGGAGTGGAGATTTTATTTTGAAGTAGTAGTTGAAGTCGGGAGCCCGCCCGGAGAACGGAGTGGCGATTTTATTTTGAAGTAGTAGTTGAAGTCAGGGAGCCCGCCCGGAGAATGGAGTGGCGATTTTATTTTGAAGTAGTAGTTGAAGTTAGGGAGCCCGCCCGGAGAATGGAGTGGCGATTTTATTTTGAAGTAGTAGTTGAAGTCAGTGGAGCCCGCCTGGAGAATGGAGTGGCGATTTTATTTTGAAGTAATAGTTGAAGTCGGGAGCCCGCCTAGAGAATGGAGTGGCGATTTTATTTTGAAGTAGTAGTTGAAGTCGGGGAGCCCGCCCGAAGAATGGAGTGGCGATTTTATTTTGAAGTAGTGGTTGAAGTCAGGGAGCCCGCCCGGAGAATGGAGTGGCGATTTTATTTTGAAGTAGTAGTTGAAGTCGGGGAGCCCGCCCGGAGAAGGAATGGCGATTTATGTTCAAAAGATGTTGTTGAAGTTAGGAGCCCGCCTGAAGAGAATGGAGTGGCGATTTTATTTTGAAGTAGTAGTCGAAGTCAGGGAGCCCACCTGGAGAATGGAGTGGCGATTTTATTTTGAAGTAATAGTTGAAGTCAGGGAGCCCGCCCGGAGAATGGAGTGGCGATTTTATTTTGAAGTAGTAGTTGAAGTCAGGGAGCCCGCCCGGAGAATGGAGTGGCGATTTTATTTTGAAGTAGTAGTTGAAGTCAGGGAGCCCGCCCGGAGAATGGAGTGGCGATTTTATTTTGAAGTAGTAGTTGAAGTCAGGGAGCCCGCCTGGAGAATGGAGTGGCGATCTATTTTTAATTTGGTTGAGAAAAGCGGTTGAATGTAACAGAAATCTCCGGCATGAATCCAAGTTCGTAAGCAGAGGGAGGCAACAAGGATCAGAAAAGATAGATTCGGATTGCAAAGGAGAATAGCTCGAAGATCATAAAGAAGGAACCAATGGTCGGAGTTCGGCAATCAAGATAGGCCGAAGTAACAATTGGCAGAAGAGAAGAAGCATCAGAAGGAACACCAAGTCAGACAGGATGGCAAGGAGCGTGACAAGATCAAGTTAAAAAGGATAGATAAGAACTTGTAGTACCGTAACTTAGTCTAGCTTCTTATTTTTGCTTAGCACATTGTAATAAGGGGATCATGTTAAGCAGTGGCAACAACAGTAATAGCAGTAACAACAGTAACAGCAAGATCGCATCAGTCATGGTAGTCCCAGCTACCATCAAAAACTTCCCGAACTACATTGACCTGATTCTCTTTTAGCCAGGGATATGTAGGAGACCTTTTGAGGCAAGGTTCGGTCAAAATTTTCTAAAAAATGCTTCATACGGAGTGCTCAAACGGGCAAAAAAAAATTGCTCGTATCCGCTCACTTATCTTTGCACGAAAACTCTTCATGTTTCCGCGCAAAGAGGGGCAGCTGTGAGCACGTGATTTTTGCCCTACATGAGAATTACTCCGAGAAAATTCAAAATAAAATAGTTTCATGTTGGGCATGATTTTTGTGATTTTTGTGTTATTTTTATCTTACATTTGCATTTTTGTGTGTGCGTGTTTATTTATTTAAATTAGTAAAATACAAAAAATATATATATATATTATGTATGTTTTTGCATTTTTTTAGTGTTTAATATCAAAATTATGTGATTTACATTTAAGTGATATGTAATTATGTAGGATAATTGTAGTAAAAATTAATTGTGTTACAAGTTAATATATATTAATTAGCACTCTTATAAGTTAGTTTGATTTTTGTAGTTTGATTTAGAATTTTTTGGTTTAAATTAGACAAAAGAGGAGACAAAATAAAGAGGAAATCGGAACTGGGCCGTCTCCAATTCAATAAAAACCAGGCCCATACTAATTCAATACCCAGCCCAAATACCCGCCCAAGCATCAGCTTATGTAACGTTTGATCTGGACCGTTGGATTTTATTATCCAACGGCCCAGATTAATCAATAAATTCCCAAATACACTCAGACAGTAACTTAACCAAACGACACCGTTTGGTTTAAGGGAGGAGATCCTGGTCGTTGATCGTAAATGATCCAACGATCAGGATTTAATCTCCTGAGTCATATATAAAGCCCACCTTTACACCCCACCCCCAAGCCAGACCCCCCTCACACCCGTCGTCTCTCATAGAGACGAATTAATCTCGCCATCCACCACCGTGTTCCGCCCGCCGGAAATCGCCTCACGGCGGTTCTGGTAGGCCAACGGCCACCAAAACAACACCGAACGACCTTCCAAACACCCTGAGTCCAAATCTACTAACCATTTGTTTCGAATCATTCCATATCTGCTCGAATATTCATCCAAAGATTCGAGCCAAAACAAAAACCATTCCAACCAACCCCAAATTCACACCAATCACTCCCTAGACCTCCCTCATACCCCGTATAACATTGGTCTGGTTCGAATCTAACCAGAAATACTCGAACCCCAATCTGAGCCTAAGAACCCTCGAAATCAAATTAGGGATTTGGGGTCCAAAATCGAAATGAATTGGGGTCTAATAGACCTTAATGGAGATGTTTTCATTTGAAAACATTTCGATTAAGTTCCGTTAGACTCCAAAATCCAAATGTGAGCCAAATCCGAGATTGGTCCGGGGTCGTTCGAGCTTTGGTTTCGTCTTATATGGTATTTCTATTTTTCTTTCTTCATATTTAATGTGTTAATCATGTGAATTTTTTGTCCTTTATTTCCTCTTTTAGTTTTCTGTTTTTTTCTTCATCTCCAATAGACCCTTTATCCGGTCGATTTCTCATCTCTATCTGTTTTGATTCAATGCTGATTGCTTGGTATGTCTAGTTTCACTTAACGTCGACAAAAATTAATTGGCTAGTATGATTGTTCATTTTTTGGGTTCTGCCCGTATGCCATTCATAAGGCAGGGACTGGGTGTTTTGGTTTGGGTCTGGATTAGGGGTTGCTTGGACCTAATCGGTAGGGTTTAATTAGTTAATTAAAGTCAGTTATTTAATAAGCCTGCCCATAAGAAAGGATTAGTGGAACCTGCAGCAGGGCATGGCTGTTGCAGGCAATATTTAATAAGTAAATCCCATGCTTAGACAGAGGGTAGTGATGAAACATTGGCAGGTCTGCCCAGGGAATATCAGGGTTCAGCAGAATAGAGGATGGGCAAAGGTATTTGTTTTGTAGAGGGCTATTGGCTCCTGGGACTGATTTAACTATAAGTATAGGGAGAAAGATATAGATAAGAGGAGGCTTAGACATTCATATAGACACAGGCTTAGGACTGGATTTTTGGAGAGATATAATTCGGAAACATATAGACATTCACACATACAGAAACTTTAGAAAAATAGACAGTGGGAGTTTGGATTCTTCTTGGTTTGCCATTGGATCTTTGGTTACTGTTTCATTGGACTGTGTTTTGAGTTCACAGAGATCTCTTACATAGATTTTGGGGTCGTTTGTTCTGTTGGCTGAAGTTGTTTGTCACTGGTTTGCTGAAGTTGATTGTGTTTTATTTGCTGAGTATTGTGTTTTGGGCTACTGCTTTGGGTCTGTTTGGGCTGTTGTTTTGTTTGCTCAGTGTCTACTGGTTGGTTGTTGCTGTGGTATTTGTTGATGTTGGTCTGCTGCTACTTTGCTCCATCGACTTAACTGATCTCTAGTCTCCTACTTTGTTGATTTCCAGGTACATCACTATTGCCTGAAGCTGTAAATGTGAATTGAAGAAATAAAGCTTAGCTTATTAATTATCATGTCATTTTAATCAATATAGAAATTTAGTTAGATATATGTATATTCATTAGGGAGAACTTGAATATGTAATAGACTGTATGGACTGTAACTATGTGAACTTTATATTTCCGTAATCTATCACAGTAGAAGTAGTCTACTAGAAATATATTACGTAATGGGTACATGAATCAGTTAAATACATGTTAAAAAATTCAAATTATGTATTAGTAGTGCTAATTTGTTCAGGTTAAGAGTGCATAATAACTAACAATCAGTGTAAAAATAAATAGAGGCATAATGATAGTAGCTTGATCGAAAGTTATGAATTAGTAGTATCGTGTTCAATGTTCAAGTAGTTAATTGTAAAGATAAGTATGTAAATCCTGTTTTATCAATAGTTTGTTTAAAAAAGAATCTGGACAATTGACATATCACTTCGTTGCTATTAGATTATCAGTACACTTTAGTTCGTGTATATCTACTATGATCTAGATCATTAACACGAAAACTGATTATCAATAATATGCAAGTAGATTAGATTAAAAATCTGAAGCGTGTTCAATATTATTTTCTTAAACAGAATAAAAACAAATTTTCTGGTAACTAATTAGCTTAACTAATTTGAATACAAACTGAAATTCAAGTAACTTGAGAGTGAAGTAAAAAAAGAAAATTGTCTTCTATTGGTTAATTTTGAGTTAAGGCTCTATTGAATGGCCCAAATGCAGTAAGTATATGGGCCTAGTTACATAATACCGAAAGTAAGCTATTCTGGGCCATTGAGCCTAACATTTACACAAATGGTCAAGTTTGTGCTTCAACTAGATCTAAATTGGACTACGGGCAGTAGTCAAGCCCAATATGAACTAAATCCTAGACTCTTGTAAGTTTGTGGCCCCCAAAAAAAAAAAAAAAAAAAAACTAGTAGGTTATGATAAACAATTAACATTTCTCTTTGTTATTAGAGACAAAACAAGTAAAAAATATAGTATTTGTTAGGTATGACCTTAATAAAAAATGAGATGAGACTCGCCGTATTAAATAAACAATTGCAGGGCCCTCAATTAGTCGTTATAAAAAACTTAGACTTGGAAGGGCCGTTTAGTAAATTTCGCGGTCCTTTCCCAAAGTTAATAAAGACGATCGACTCTTTAGGCGCGATTTATAAGTAAATTACTTTCCTAAATGCGGGTGCGCATTTATGTGACCCAAATCTCACTCTCGGCGGAACTGAAATACACTAAAGTCGCAGGCGTACTGGTTGCGGTGCGGCTCGAAATGTGTTTTCGTGACGTCACAATTCTTCTAAGAAATGAAAGCGAAGCATTAAAAATGCATAGTTAAAATATATAAAGAAATCAGATAAAAGAAAAAGTACAGTTGAGCGACCGTGCTAAAACCACGGAATCCGGGAGTGCCTTACACCTTCTCCCGGGTTAACAGAGTTCCTTATCCGGATTTCTAGTTTCGCAGACTATATTACAAAGTCATAAATTTCCTCGGTTCGGGATCAAACCGGTGACTTGGGACACCATTACTCTCCCAAGTGGCGACTCTGAATTTAATAAAAATGGATCCCGTCTCGATTGTCCTTTAATTGGAAAAACTCCCTCGTGTCCTCACGGGTGCGTAAAAAGGAGGTGTGACAGTTAGCACTTGGGTGGTATGGTAAAGATATGATCTGATTGATATTCAATCCTTCCAAAAGCTTTGTGATTTTGGAACCTATATATTGTGGCTCACTGTTACTAGTGATTTCTTTTGGTATTAAAAATTAATAGATGATCTGATCCCATATTAAATCAATCACCCTCGTTCTCCGATCTTTTGGTAAGCACCTGCTTCAACCCATTTAAAAAAATAGTTTGTTAAAACCAAAAGAAATCTTACCTTTCCCGGTCCTTATGGCAAGGGACCGACTATATTTATCCCTCATTTTATGAATAGTCACGGTGACATCACCAAATGCAAAAGTTCTATCAATTGATCCAAAAATATGAAATAAATAATAATAAAATCAAGATTATGAAAATAACTCAAAAGAAATACAAGCCTAGCAGTATGACAAACTTCTTTGGAAGCAGTAATATGAACAATATTAAGAACGACAAAGAAGCCAGTAATTTTATCAGTGAGAGCAAATTATAGCCTTTTTGTCCAACTAATTTTTCGTGTCCTACAATAGATACTAATTTTTCTATTTATAGCTATTTAGGGAGACAAGATCCCCAAATCAAGATCCTCTTGAATAAAATAAATCTACTATTAATACATAGATTCTTTATAAAGCCTTCTCATTGAATGTTGTCTTTCCTAGCCGATATATTTCTTTCAAATCCTTGTTAGCAGACCCAAGTATCACCATATTTCTAGATTTTCCATTTGACTTTTGAGGCTAGCATTTATACTTTTAATGCTCTGATAATAGTAGCTTCCCTAGTGTTCATATGTAAGGTATATGAATTTAAACACCGAAAATCTTGTTTCTATTAATAATTTTCATTAGGAGTACGTTTACTTGATGCTTCCTTAAAAACCATTCCAGAAAAACGCATTTGGGACAAAACTAAATGAAGGAAAAAAAATGCAACATGTACTTTCAGTATCATCAAAGATCTTCAATAATAATACCATTTAAGATGAGTTATATTTCAGATGCTTGGTAATTTAACTCCATCTTGATTTTTCAGTTGATACGAACCTTTACCGTTTATAGCAGAAATCCAGTTAGGTTCTTCCCAATTCGATCCCAACTTCGGAGCATTTACTTCTCGGGTACTAGGAGTCATTTTTTATAAAATCAAGTCCCCAACTTTAAAATAACAAATATTTGCTATGTGACTGTAATATCTTTACATCCTCTGCTTATGTGCCATCATTCTCACATAAGCTGAATTTCAATGTTTTTAAGAAAATCCAGCTTAATCAAAAATATTTCATCATTTTCATGCTCGTTTGCCCAGGAGGACCTCATGTTGGTTCGCCTATATCCATTGATCTACACCATACACAAGGGAAAAATGTGTCTCTCCGGTACTTGATTTTGTCGTGGTGCGACACACCCGCAATACTCCTAATAACTCCTTAGGCCACTTGCCTTTTGCATCCTCTAACTTCTTTTTGAGGTTTTGAATGATCACATTGTTTTTTGACTTTGCTTGACAATTAGAAGTAGGATGATATGGAGACGACGTGATCCTTTTAATCTTCCATCCCTCTAAGAATTTTGTAACTTTGGAGCCTATGAATTATGGCATGTTGTCTCCAGAAATTTCTTTTGGTACTCCAAATCGATAAAATAATATGATCCCAAATGAAATCTATCACCTCTCATTATCCAACCTTCTTGAAAGCACCTACTTTAACCCATTTAATAAAATAATCAGTCAAAACCCAAAAGAAATATTACATGCCCGGGTCCTTGAGGCAAAGGACCAACTATATCCATCTCCAATTTCATAAACGACAACAATGATACCACTGAATGTAAAAGTTCTATCGACTAATATACTAGCTGAGTATAACATTGGAATTTATCATATTTTTGCAAAAACACATTTGTATCTTGTTCCGTTCGGAGCCAGTTGTAACCGACTCTCATTATTAACGAGCCTAAATATGTGGCTTAAACATTTTTAAGCCCAAAATGTATCACATTGTAACAATAAGTACCAATATTTTAGTAAATGATGTTTTCTCCTAATACTTTGGGTGTATCCTAATTTGATTAGACCCGAAATATGCATAAAAAAACTCATCAACTCATGCACAGTAGTTGCATCGATCGTTTGATCATCGTTCAACAATGGAAAAGAGTCCTTAAGGCAAACCTTATTCAAATACATTAAAATCAATACGCATTCTAAACTTATTATTCTTTTTTGGTACTACTACTACGTTAGCTAACCAATTAGGATACTCAACTTCATGAATTGAACTATATTAAGCAACCCGGTTACCTCCTCTTTTACAAACCTGTTTCTAACCTTGGTTATTGACCGCTTTTTCTGCTTCGCCAAAGGGAAATTACGGTCCAAACTTGACTTGTGAACTACCACTTCAAGTGGGATACCTAAAATATTTAAGTGAGACCACGCAAAATAGTCAATTTTAGCATTAAAAATTTTAATACCCTCAGGCAGGAGTTCAGGACTCAACCTCGTTCCTAAGTAAATTTTTCTTTCTAGGAGCTCCGTGAACAAAATGATTTGTTCAAGTTGATTTGCGGTTGATTTTTTTGTATCAATATCTTCTGGTACCTGAAAAGACCTAGGTACCTGGTAAATATCGAATGTCTCCTCCCACTATACCTTCTTTTGTTGCTTCCACCGGCACTGAGATAGAAATCGACACCAGTTTATGTAATTACTATTTATTGATTCCTTCTGCCTTACTTCTAGACAAAGTAATGTCATTCATTTCCCTTTTAGTGGGTTGATCACCTATAATCTACTTAATCTCATCTGGTATTGGGAACTTTAGCAATTGATGATATGTTGATAGCACAACCTTCATTTTGCGGGTCCATGGTCTAGAGAGAATCACGTTGTATCCCATATCACCATTTACGACTTCAAATAATATAGATTTCATAACCCCTTCGACGTATATAGGTAGTGTCACACCTCCCTTTTTACTACCCCACATAACTTAAAAGCGTATAAATACACTTGTAGGGTATACCCAGACGCTCAATTACCCAAAACGGATAAAATAACGTAAGGGAAGGAGTTTTTCCAATTTAAGGACAATCGGTTCGGGATTTTATTAGAGATTAATCAGAGTCGCCACTTGGGAATGACAATGGTGTCCCAAGTCACCGGTTAATCCCGAATCCGAGGAATTTTGACTCTTATAAATGTCTGCGAAGCAGAGATCCGGATAAGGAACTTTGTTAACCCGGGAGAAGGTGTTAGGCATTCCCGGATTCCGTGGTTTTAGCACGGTCGCTCCACTATCGTTTGTGACTTTCGTTTGACTTAATTATAGGTTTTAACAACATAATGTGCTTTTACGTTAAATATTATTTTTTAGGAATTTACGGTATCGCGAAAACACGCCTCGAGTCATACCGCAACCAGTACGCCTATGACTTTTGGTGTATTTCAGCTTTACCGAGATTTGGATTTGAGTCGCACCAAGTGCACACTCGTTCATAGGAAGGTGTATTAAAATCGTGCCTTAGGATAGTCTATATCGGCTTTTAACTTTGGGAGAGGCTATGGAATTCACTATTAGCCTCTCCGATTCTACTATGTTATCTTATTGCCAAATGGGGGCCCCGGTGTTATTCGGGCGAGGCTCATCCCAATTTAATTTTAAAGTCCGGTCCTATTTTGTTCAACTACATTTTTTGCTACATTGTTTTTTCCTTACTCGTTTTGCTAATGTTATAACAATCCAGGCCTGTTGAGTTCATGCTATTGATTGGGCCTAGTCTTCTCTTCTGTTTTCCTTGCCAAGCTTTCTATCCAGGCCTTAAAGGCCCAAGCCGTTACCAGGTTTCCATTTCTTACCAATCCAGTCGATTGTAGTTCAAGCCCATGTTAGGAGTTAGGCCCAAATTGGATTTAAAGCAGTAATGAAGAAAACGAAATAATGTACTCACAATAAATCAAACACACTGAAACTGAATCAATCACTCTTTTATTAATCAAAAGGGAAAATCACTGTACAAGAATATCAATATTAATCTCAGATTACGACTAATCAGTGCATAGATGAATGAATTGTTCTTATTTCTTTATTTTCTGTTGACGGCTTATATCAATATTAAAATTGTTCAGTTAAAGAGACATTTCGCCTATGTGATGCAATGTTTAAATGACCCAATAACCATATTATCTAAAAGCTAAACGACTACCTATATACACATTGCTATACTACAATTCTGGGCTTGATCAATGTTACCAATCTAGTTTCAAATGAATCACTACTTCCTTTTCTCTCTTGTGCTTACTGATATCCAAAGACTGATTAACCATTTAACTACTGTTGTTTAATAAGAGCCAAATCTATTTGATGTTATCAAAGCCAGCTTCATTACTCAACTGTTTGTCTCCCTTTTAGACTTATTCGAACTCGCGATTGACAAAACAGATTAACTAGGTGAGTTTATTAACTTATGTGATGGTCTTTTGGCTTCATTTTAGAAATTTTACCTAATTAACTAAGTGTTACACTACTTATAACTATTCTACTACTACACTACTTCTAATATACTAACTATTACATTGTTTCTGTTTGGTTTTGTTCTTCATCTACTACAGAAGACTACAATGAGTAAATTACAAACTTAAACTAGTAAAACTAAAATACAACTTCACAGCAACATATATTCTAATCTGTAGCTTCGATTCTATTTCAATAAATCAGCATTACAGCTTCAAGTGTAAGAGTAATGTACCTGAATCAAAGCAAAGAAAACCGATGAGTTCTAAGGGGTAGAAGCAGACAGCAATGACTTAACCAACAATGCAACAGTGAGATGAGAGCTAGACCAACACAGCAACACAACAACAACAAACAGAATTCCAGATGATTAGAGCAAAAATCCCAAAATCAGAAGCAATAGGCGAATTTTAACTCGAGAAATCCCAGAAAATCCTATTGTTTCTATGCTATTTTCACTCTCAAAGTTTTGTATAAAAACAGCCTTGATGTATTTTCAGATTACTCAGAATTGGAACCCCCTTTCAGCTCTTTTTGAAGGTGTATTTATAGCTAACCTAAGGCTGAAACTTGGGGAGAAAGTTATGGGATTTTATCCCACTTCTCCCCTCCTAAAATTATCAAATCTACACTTAAGTCCCCATTTTCAGTTATCAAAACCCTTCCAGCATGTGCTGGAAGGTTCTAAAGATTCCCTTTTATGGGTTTTTACCAATGTGACCCTAGTGGTTTGAGATTTTTACAGATTTCCCATTTTTAGGAGACCATTATACCCTTAAATCTCTGCAAAATTGCAGAAATAAGGAGCATAAATGTCTCAATTACCCTTTTAAGTTCTAAACTATTACTGTTCTACCTTTTTAATTCCCAATTGTGCCCTTAAGGGCACTGCTGATTTACTAGCCTACCTAGGTCAGATTTCAGCTTCTTTTAAACCTATTTAACTAATAGCCAGCCCTGGTATTAGTATTTAAAGGCTAGCCGGTTCTATTTTAAAGAACTATTTCAGTTTTAGCCTATTTAAACTAATTCCAGTCAATTAAGACCAATTTATTCCCATTTAAAGCTAATTGCAGGACTAGCCTGTTTTATTATTGATGTTAAACTATTTAAGAACTAGCCAGTCTCAAGTTGAGACTTGGCTTGGGTATTAAACCCAATTACTGAACAGCTGGGCTCCAAAACCTTTACAGGTTTGGCCACTTTGATGTTCGGGGCTCTAAAGAGAGCTTGGGCCAGTCTGCATTTGCAGACTTAGCCATTTTGCACAACCGGCCCTTTTAAAGTGGGCTGTGTGTTAGGGCCTTATAGAATAGGTCAACCCTTTGCAAGGTTAACCATTCTTAGGCCAATTATTTAACTTATAGCCTAATTTTATGATTTTCAGTTTTAACCTATTTAAAAACTAGCCATTTTCATGGAACCTAATACTAACAGCTATAACCAATTCACCTAGGGTTCAAACAGTGTTAATCAAACACTTACATTCAACCAGAACCAATAAAACTAAATCAATTTCAACATGGATTGCATATTAGGACACATAAGATCAAACAAAATGTAATAATCAACCAAAACTCAGAGAAGGCAATTGATATGGTTGAATTTCAGTTGATTAATTCACATTATCTAATTTTATGAGACAAAGTATGAATTCATGTTAATTAAGACCTAATTACTACCAGTTCAAGTCACATGAAAGTTTTGAACAACTCAGAATCACCAAGGTTCAGGGCACAAACATGCTCAGAATGTTAAACTCTAAGAAACAGCAAGTAGTAGATGAAACATAATTCATTTAAGCCCAGAGTACACACAATAGCATAGGCATGTTAGCTAATATATCTTTTCAAGTATTAATCCTAGCCTTATGTATACATGTGATGGATCAAGATGAAGATAAAGAAGAGAAGAGACATGAAGAAACAATGAAGAGGAATCCTAAATCTAGCACAAGTGCATGACAAATAAGATGAAGATGATGAAAAGAAGAACATGGAGAAACAGTGACAAAAGAAACAAGAAAGATCAAACAGGATACTTCAAAAGCAACTTGATGTAAAGATGAGAAGAGAATGAAGTTAAGCTACTATCAAAACTATGCATTCATTACAATAGGAGAAAGCTGGACTGTAAAAGCTAAACAGATCCAAAGACTACAATATTTACAAGATGGAGGAAGCAAAGGAAATTCAAGGTAACTCTTATGACTTAACATGATTGGTAGCAAACAATTATGAAGATGAACAGGATGAAAAAGAAGCCTAATTCTATCATAGATCATTAAAGCCAAAGGCAACAAGAGTGGCCACAGTAACTTGAACTTAATTTTAAATAGCAGATACAGATCAAAGATCATGCTTTTGCAATGAATCAAAACTCAACAATCAAAATGACAAGGGAAAGATGAAATTTCTGAACTTGTAGCAGAGAACCATAAAAACAGGACAAATAACAGATAAAATCCCATTATTAACGGGCTCAAAAGAAGCAGGCAAAAACAAAAGAAGAAACAATCAGAGAAGATCCTTATAACTAATCAGGAGAAAAGAATCATTCCAACTATTTAAAATCTAACGAAGAAGACTAAAGTCAAAACTAGGCATGCAAAAGAGATGTTGAAGACCAACGAGATTAACAGAGGGCAAAGGTATTAGAACAAAAGTCCAAGCAGAGAAGCACACAGACAACTAAACTACTAAGCATGTGAAGCATGAGACAAAGAAGAAGGGTAAAAAGAAACAGAAACTTATCAAAACTAAGAAACCTAATTCATGCGACTAATTAATAAAAACATGCTAAACACACAAAATAGAACAAAGAAAATCAAACAGACAAGGGAAAGAAACTTAGCTTGCGGGGTCTGTCCCCCAAGCTTCCTAAACCTCCTTATTCACCGCATTTTTTCTTTCTTTGCCTCTCTTTTCTTTTCTCTTTTCTCCGACTTGCAGCAATCCCTTCATTATTCCCTTGTTTCTTTTTTTCGTTTTTTCTTTCATTTTTCATTCTGTTTTTCCTTTTAGGCTTAAAGATTGAACCTTTTGAGATTTTGAGTTGTAAGGGGTGTTCAGGAGTGTAAAAGATGTGGTCTTGACTGGGGTTGAATTTTGGGGTCACCGGAGTTAGGTTTCCGGTGACTTTATTTTGGATATTCGAAGAATTCAAGGGAGATTCGAGGATGGAGAGTGGTATAGTTGGGTAGATCAGAGAAGAAGGGTTCGAATGGCGTTGGTTTGAGGCGGTGGTTCATTGTTTGGCGGTCACCGGCGAAGTTCCGGTGACCGGAGTTTCAAGAGAAGGTGATTTGTTTTCTGGAGTTTTGACGCAGAAGAAAGAAAAGAAGAAGAGAAAAGACGAGGGGAGAGTTAGAAAAACCGGCAACCACCGTGGGGGTGGTGGCCGCCATGGCTGTTAAAGTCTGAAGAAGAAGAGGTGAGGGAGAAGGGAGAGGTCTCTGGCGGCTAGGGTTACGAAATATGGAGAAATGGCCAAAATCGTTCGGACATCAGCATTATATAGCCAAGGTGTCCTAGATAATCTGGGTCGTTGAATTGGTGAGGATCAACGGCTCAGAGAAGCGTTACATAAACGATACCGTTTGGGCTTTTGTGAGACCAAAGTCTCTTCCGTCCGATCACCTTGAATGAACGGTTGAGATTGAACCAATTAATTAATTAACTGGTTAATTCGATCAAAACTTCAGGCCGTTGGATCAAATCTTAGACGGGCGGCTGAGATCAAGTCCCCGCATTATTTATTAATCAATAATATGGCCAATTACTTGAGCCGTTGGATTCATCTCTCATGAACGGCCTGGATTGATTACTTCATGGATCAGACGGGGCCGTCTCTTGGGCCAATGGACTGGGCCACCAATTAACTATTATTTTGGCCCAACTTAATTATACCTCTATATTTTTTGTATTTTTTCTGATTTTAATGATTTTTTTATGTATTTTCTTTTATACTTTTTTCTTTTTCTTTTATGAAAAATTATAAATCCTAATTTACTATTTACTCTAATTTTCTAATATTTTTTGCAATTTTTCTGCTATTTTCTTTATTTTCTCCTATTTAAGCTATTTTTAATTTTCTTAGAATCTAACTAATTAAACTAACAAACTAATTACTTAGCCTATTTTTTTTTTATTTTCTTCTAATTTCTACTTATTCAAACTCAAAAGTATAGCTAATTTCAAACAAATCAAGTAATTGCACTCGAAAACATTTTATTTTAATTTTGGAATTAAATGCTTAGTGCAAAAATCATGTGCTCACAGCTGCCCCTCTTTGCTCGGGAATACGAAGAGTTTCAGTGCAAAGACAAGTGAGCAGTAATGAGAGATTTTTGCACATCGGCACATTCCGTGAAAGCATTTTTGAAAACCTTTTGACCGCACCCTGCTTTAGAGGTTGCCTACATATCCTGGGCTAAATAGGAATCAAGTCAGTGTAGTTCGGGAAGGTCTGGCAGTTTTAAAAAACTAGAGAGTTGTGACTCTATTGCTGTTGCTTGTTAGACCTGCTGACTTGCTCCTTATTACACCGGGGGAAAAAATGTAAAATGAAGAAGCTACTCTAAGCTATGATTCTACAATTACAATTGTTCTTAATCTAGCTTTTGCTCTTCTTCCTTTTCCGGTGATGCAGAATCTTCCTTTTTTGTTGATTTTCTTTGATGCTGACTCTCTTTTTTGTTGATTTTCTTATTTTTTTTGATCTCGAACTGAACCTGCTTAAAACAAAACAACAAACTACCTCTTTTTTTTTCTTTTTCTGCCCCAGTGTGGATGCTTTTTAACTGTATAAACCATGATGTGCAAAAATATTCCCGTATTAGAAGGTGGGCGCCTAACGAAATTTAAACGTGCAATGCGATGTGCAGAAAAATATTCCCGTATTAGAAGGTGGGCGCCTAACGGAATTTAAACGTGCAATGCAAATGCGGAAAAGTATTCCCGTATTAGAAGGTGGGCACCTAACGGAAATTAAACGTGCAATGCGAATGCAGAGAAAAGTATTCCCGTATTAGAAGGTGGGCACCTAACGGAATTTAAACGTGCAATGCGAATGCGGAAAAGTATTCCCGTATTAGAAGGTGGGCACCTAACAGAATTTAAACGTGCAATGCGAATGCAGAAAATATTCCCGTATTTGAAGGTGGGCGCCTAACAGAATTTAAACGTGCAATGCGAATGCAGAAAATATTCCCGTATTTGAAGGTGGGCGCCTAACAGAATTTAAACGTGCAATGCGAATGCAGAAAATATTCCCGTATTTGAAGGTGGGCACCTAACAGAAATTAAACGTGCAATGCGAATGCAAAAAAGTATTCCCGTATTAGAAGGTGGGCACCTAACTGAATTTAAACGTGCAATGCGAATGCAGAAAAATATTCTCGTATTAGAAGGTGGGCACCTAACGGAATTTAAACGTGCAATGCAAATGCAGAAAAGTATTCCCGTATTAGAAGGTGGGCACCTAACTGAAAATTAAACGTGCAATGCGATGCAGAAAGTATTCCCGTATTAGAAGGTGGGCACCTAACGGAATTTAAACGTGCAATGCAAATGCAGAAAAGTATTCCCGTATTAGAAGGTGGGCACCTAACTGAAAATTAAACGTGCAATGCGAATGCAGAAAATATTCCCGTATTAGAAGGTGGGCACCTAACAGAATTTAAACGTGCAATGCGATGCAGAAAGTATTCCTGTATTAGAAGGTGGGCACCTAACAGTAATTAAACGTGCAATGCAAATGCGGAAAATATTCCCGTATTAGAAGGTGGGCACCTAACAGAATTTAAACGTACAATGCGAATGCAAAAAAGTATTCCCGTATTAGAAGGTGGGCACCTAACTGAATTTAAACGTGCAATGCGAATGCAGAAAAATATTCTCGTATTAGAAGGTGGGCACCTAACGGAATTTAAACGTGCAATGCAAATGCAGAAAAGTATTCCCGTATTAGAAGGTGGGCACCTAACTGAAAATTAAACGTGCAATGCAAATGCAGAAAATATTCCCGTATTAGAAGGTGGGCACCTAACAAAATTTAAACATGCAACGCGATGCAGAAAGTATTCCCGTATTAGAAGGTGGGCACCTAACAGTAATTAAAACGTGCAATGCGATGCAGAAAAATATTCCCGTATTAGAAGGTGGGCACCTAACAGAATTTAAACGTGCAATGATGTGCAGAAAAAATATTCCCGTATTAGAAGGTGGGCGCCTAACGTGCGATGCAAAATGCAGAAAAATATTCCCGTATTAGAAGGTGGGCGCCTAACGGAATTTAAACGTGCAATGCGAATGCAGAAAATATTCCCTCAGCCTGAGGACTGGGGAGTGGCTTTTAAAAGATGTTACCTTCCTCTTTTGGTATTTTCTTTTTACCAACTTATCTCTTGCCTGTGAATTTCTCCACTTATTTGGCAGACTTTCTCTTTTTGGTATTTTAAATTTTCCACATTGGTCACATTCACTTTAAAGTGATTAGTGACAATTTGTTCCTGCATGAAACAAAATTTATTAGATATAAACTGCTGGCAACTGGCATCTGCCGTCCCCACTTCTTATTGCTTCCTTTGTTTTTGCTTTCTTGTGTTGCATGACTTCCGACTTCTTGTCCCCTTGCAGACTTTTTTTTTTAATTTTTCTCATTTCTCCATTTTTGTTTTGTTTTCTTTTTCTTTGGCCATGTTTGCCAAGCTTCTTTATTCCTTTCTCCAATCTTCTATCTTTTCTGATCCAGTGTTGTTCCAGCTTTCGTTGTCGGGAGCTGGTAGTTAGCTCTCAAAAGGGTAAACAGTGAAATGCGGAAAAAATGAAAGAAAGGTAAGGGTATTTTGGAGAGATGACAGAACTTATCTGGGTATCTGCTGGCTGATTCCGCTGACCATGCCATGTATTTAAACTCTGACCCAGTTCGTTCCAATCATTATTCTGACTCTGAAATGCCTTTGACCCAAACCGATACTCTTTTTTGTTGCCTTTTCTCTTTTCTATAGTCCTCACGATCGCCCTAAGGTGCCTCGAAAGGTTTTCACCAACAAGACTCTCTCATTTATTCTCTCAACCTCACAATCGCCTCACAGTGCCGGCTAAGGTTTTCACTGACGAGACTCTCTCATTTTTTCTCTTATTTTTTATTTTTTCCATTTTTCCTTTTTGTTTTTTGTTTTCCGTACCACGGGGATTATCCGATGCTTCGCTCCTCCTTCGTTGTATTTGTTATCATTTCAAAATTGATCAGAAGGTCTTTCTTTGGACTGCAACGTGGCTTTTGGGTGGGTTAAGAAAGAAAGATATAAAGGCTCAAAATTTCAACGAGGGTTAAAAATATTTACAACTCTCGGAATTATTAAACATAACTTCTGCCCCAGTTTCAATATGTGGGGAATTTTTGGATTTTTTCTTTATTGTGACTGAACCTCAGAGAGGCTGCCTACGTACCCTTTCGGGATCAAGTCAGACGTAGTTCATCTAACTTTATAAGTTAGATGGATTTCTTTTTGACTTTTTCCCGATTTTTTTTTTGTCTTTTTCTCCTTTTTTTCATTTTTTTTTTCATTTTTTATTTTTCATCTTTTCATCTTTTCATTTTTTTTTTCATTTTTCCATCATTTCATTTTTCATTCTGGCAATTTCGATCTTATTGCACTAGAGCGATTCCGAGAGAGGGATATGAAAGAATTCATTCATTAAGGCTCAAAAGGGGTTATCAATGGATAAAGTGTTTGGATAGAGAATAAAATGCCTTCGTCATTTCAATTCCAAAATCACAACAAAATACAAAACATACAATTGAAAAGGAATCATACATAGTATCTTTTGACCGCATCCGAATTGATAGCAGTCTCTACGCACTTTCCTTCAACATCTGTTAAATATAATGCTCCATTGGACAACACTCGTGATACCACAAACGGTCCCTGCCAATTCGGCGCAAATTTGCCCTTTGCCTCGGCCCAATGTGGTAAGATACGCCTCAATACCAGTTGTCCGACTTCAAACTTTCGAGGTCGTACCTTCTTATTATATGCTCTGGCCATTCTTCGTTGATACAATTGCCCATGACAAACTGCGGCCAACCTCTTCTCATCAATCAAATTCAACTGTTCTAACCGGGCCTTTACCCATTCATCGTCATCTATCTCGGATTCGGCTATAATTCGCAATGACGGTATTTCTATTTCTGCGGGTATAACAGCCTCCGTTCCGTACACCAGTGGTATAAGGTGTGGTTCCGATAGAAGTACGTACCGTCATGCGGTAACCCATGAGAGCAAAGGGTAACTTTTCATGCCATTGCCCGGATCCCTCCACCATCTTTCGGAGAATCTTCTTGATATTCTTATTTGCCGCTTCTACTGCTCCATTCGCCTTTGGCCTGTAGGGTGTGGAATTGCGGTGCGTGATCTTAAACCTTTCACAAACTTCCGCCATAAAATGACTATTTAAATTAGCTCCATTGTCTGTGATAATCACCTTGGGGATTCCAAATCGGCATATAATATTCTCGTGCACAAAATCCACCACCGCTTTCTTCGTCATTGCCTTAAATGTCTTAGCTTCGACCCACTTGGTGAAATAATCAATTGCAACCAGAATGAACCTATGCCCATTGGAAGCGGCTGGATCTATTGGGCCGATAACATCCATGCCCCAAGCAACAAAGGGCCATGGTGCTGACATTGTGTGCAACTCATAAGGCGGGGAGTGGATCAGATCCCCATGTACCTGGCATTGATGGCATTTCTTTACATACCCGATACAATCACGCTCCATCGTGAGCCAGTAGTACCCAGCTCTCAAGATCTTCTTTGCTAACACATATCCGCTCATGTGGGGTCCGCATATTCCAGCATGTACTTCAATCATGATTTCATCTGCTTGTTGTGAATCCACACATCTTAATAAACCCAGATCCGGTGTTCTTTTGTATACCACTCCTCCACTGAAGAAAAATCCATTGGCTAGACGCCTGATGGCTCTCTTCTGGTCTCCAGGTGGCTTGCTCCGGGTATTTGCCAGCTTTCAAGTATTCTCTAATATCATGATACCATGGTTCTCCGTCCGACTCTTCTTCCACAACGAAGCAATAAGCATTTTGATCTCGGACTTGGATCTGGAGTGGATCTATATATGTCTTGTCCGGATGATGCAACATAGAGGACAATGTGGCCAAAGCATCTGCAATCTCATTGTGCATTCTTGGGATGTGCTTGAACTCTATAGATTGGAATCTTTGAGACAACTCGTGCAAACAATACCGATATGGTATCAATTTCAAATCTCGTGTCTCCCATTCCCCTTGAATTTGGTGTACCAAGAGATCCGAGTCACCCATGACCAAAATCTCTTGAATACCCATGTCAATTGCCATCCTTAATCCCAAGATGCACGCCTCATATTCGGCCATATTGTTGGTACAGAAAAATCGAAGCTGAGCTGTGACGGGATAGTGTTGACCCGTACTTGAAATGAGTACCGCTCCGATACCAACGCCCTTGCTGTTGACAGCTCCGTCAAAGTACATTTTCCATCCTGGCCTCTCCTCTTGCTCCATCTCCTCGACAAGCATTGCTTCTTCATCCGGAAAGTATGTTTTCAATGGTTCATATTCATCATCCACCGGATTCTCGGCTAAGTGGTCCGCAATAGCTTGTGCCTTCATTGTCGTACGAGTTACATAGACAATGTCGAATTCCGTGAGCAGAATCTGCCATTTGGCCAGTCTTCCCGTAGGCATAGGCTTCTGAAATATATACTTGAGAGGATCCAGTCGTGATATCAAGTACGTGGTGTATGCCGACAAATAATGCTTTAGCTTCTGAGCCACCCAAATCGATGCACAACAAGTTCTTTCCAGTTGGGTATACTTCTCCTCATAGGATGTAAACTTTTTGCTGAGGTAGTATATGGCTTGTTCTTTCTTGCCTGTCTCATCATGTTGACCCAGTACACAACCGAAAGAGTTATCTAGCACCGTCAAATACAAAATCAGAGGTCGCCCTGGTTCCGGAGGTACTAACACCGGAGGATTGGCCAAATATTCCTTGATCTTGTCAAAGGCTTCCTGACATTCATCGGTCCATTTCACTGCTGCATCTTTCTTCAACAACTTGAAGATCGGCTCGCATGTTGATGTCAATTGAGCAATGAACCGACTAATGTAATTCAACCTTCCTAATAAGCTCATGACCTCCTTCTTGTTCTTCAGCGGAGGTAGACTTTGAATAGCCTTGATCTTTGATGGATCCAGTTCAATACCTCGCCGACTCACAATAAACCCCAGTAGTTTCCTGAAGGTACTCCAAAAGCACACTTCGCCGGATTGAGCTTTAGATTGTATCTCCGGAGTCTTTGGAAAAACTTCCTCAAATCTTTCACATGATCAGGTTGTTTTCTGGATTTTATGATGACATCGTCCACATATACTTCAATTTCTCGATGCATCATATCATGAAACATTGTGGTCATTGCCCTCATGTAAGTTGCCCCGGCATTCTTCAATCCAAACGGCATTACTCTGTAACAGTACGTTCCCCAAGGTGTAATGAAGGCAGTTTTCTCAGCATCTTCTTCGTCCATAAGGATCTGGTGATAACCTGCATAACAATCCACAAACGAACCGATCTCATGCTTGGCGCAATTGTCGATCAATATGTGAATGTTTGGCAATGGGAAGTCATCCTTCGGACTGGCTTTGTTGAGGTCTCTGTAGTCTACACACATTCTGGTTTTGCCATCTTTCTTCGGGACCGACACAACATTTGCCAACCAAGTGGGGTATTTGGTAACTCTTATGACCTTTGCCTCAAACTGCTTGTTCACCTCTTCTTTTATCTTTACACTAATGTCCGTTTTGAATTTTCTCAGCTTTTGTTTTACTGGCCGGCATTCCGAGTAGATAGGCAACTTGTGTACCACTAAATCTGTGCTAAGGCCGGGCATGTCATCATAGGACCAGGCAAAGATGTCCTTAAATTCATGTAACAACCCTATCAATTCATCCCTGAGGGGTGCCTCCAAATGTACACTAATCTTTGTTTCTCGGACATCATCTTCGCTCCCCAAGTTTACAGGATTCCGTATCACTCAGATTCGGCTTGGGTTTTTCCTCGTATTGCTTCATGTCCTTACTTATTTCCTCCAGGGCTTCCTCATCCTCACATTCTATTTCACTATCTTCCTCGATTTCTTGTATAGTAACGTGATTGTCGGAACTGGGTCTAGAATCCTTCACGCATGACATGGCATTGGAATCAACACATGCAAAACTCTGTACAAAAGGAAAGAAAATAAAGAAAAATAAGGCAAAAGTGAAGAAAAAGGAAAACTGCATTTCATTGATAAAAGAGTGAATAATGTTCGGGATACATGGTGATTTTCTTTTCATGAGGGGAAGGGGAAAACTATAAAATAACAATTTTCGGGAAAGCAATGATGAAATTTTGAGCTAACTACCAAGACTCCTTCCTGATAGGGAAAGGAGTAGCTTCCCAATTGTTCAATGTAATTCCCGGTCCCACAAATTGCACGTCCATTCTGCTCGTGCCTTCCCCTGCTTCAATCGTATTCACCTCCCAAAACATTTTTTCAAAACCAAGCATTTCTTCGTCAAGTTGGGTCTCAATGCACTTTGTTGCAGCAGATGGTTGATATTTTGTACCAGGCCTGATGAAGATGTCGGATAATTTGGGTATGGGTTTGGGCAAGGTCCAGTGCTTTTTGGCTTTAGAGGCTCTTTGGATGTCGGCAAAGGTGGGTTTGAATCCTAGGCCGAATGTACCTTTATTCTCCGGAAGCTAAACTGGTTGAATGACTCCCTGCAGTGTTTTGCCTAATCCCCTCCCTGGTGCAAATCCGTTTCTCAGCATTTCTCTGGCCACCATCACAGCAGTTGGTGCCATCATAGGGGTTGGTAACTTTTCTCCTTCAGCAACTCTATTCACCACAACAACATCCGTCACTTGGTAGACCCAAGGACCCCTATCCCCATCAGTACCATCAAAAGGTGCTACCACATTACAAGCATTTTCCTCCCCGTGTACAACAATCTCTTGTTGTTCCCATTCAAACTTGACCATCTGGTGTAGAGAAGATGGTACTGCCTTGGCCGCATGAATCCAGGGTCGACCTAACAGCAAGTTATACGATACGGCAATGTCGAGTACTTGGAACTCCATTGTAAAATCAACGGGACCGATGGTCACTTCCAAAATGATATCTCCCAACGTGTTTTTACCTCCGCCGTCAAACCCTCTCACATTGATACTGTTCCTCCGGATTCTGTCCGGGCTAATGTTCAGCTTCCCTAAAGTTGACAGCGGGCAAATGTTCGTGCTCGATCCATTGTCAATCAATACCTTGGTCACGACTGACTCTTCACTCTTTACTGTAAGGTACAATGCTTTATTGTGTTCAGTTCCCTCCACCGGCAGCTCCTTATCAGAGAAGGTGATTCTATTAGACTCGAAAATTTTGCTGGTAATCTTCTCCAAGTGACACACTGAAATCTTCTCCGGAACATGAGCCTCATTTAGAATCTTCATAAGAGCCTTCTGGTGCTCTTCTGAATGTATCAACAAAGATAGCAAAGAAATTTGGGCCGGGGTCTTTCTTAACTGCTCAACCACTGGGTACTCTTGTGACTTCATTTTCTTAAGAAATTCTTCTGCTTCCTCCTCCGACACTGGCTTCTTCAATTGACTTTCTCTTACCGTCTTCATCTTTCTCAGTTCCTCTGGAGCAAAACACCTTCCTGACCGAGTGAGTCCATGCGTTTCATTAATTTCACCATAAATCTCTTTTCCCTTGTAAACTACTGCTACCTTGTTATAGTTCCAAGGTACAGCCT
Organism: Nicotiana noctiflora; assembly: GCA_032618575.1. Classification (NCBI taxonomy): domain Eukaryota; kingdom Viridiplantae; phylum Streptophyta; class Magnoliopsida; order Solanales; family Solanaceae; genus Nicotiana; species Nicotiana noctiflora. The sequence continues at coordinate 15,026 of JASVEL010013433.1, read as the reverse complement.
TTGTACTCACCACTGGCATTTGCACTATCGGTTTTATGATTACTGGCTCTGCACTTGCTCCTTTCACAGTCACGATCGTCTTTGCACCTGGAACTACCACCTTTAAACCTCCCACCACTACTGGCTTTGGTTTCTCAACAATTGCTTTCTCCTTCACAATTTCCTTCTCTAACTTGTCACTCGACTTTATCATCATGACGGCCTGAGATGGTTTTTGATTGCCATCACCCTGCACCAATTCTATCATATGCGTTTCGTGGTGATTTAGCAATGGATTCTGAGTAATGTTGGGGGCTTCGGGAGCCTGTACTTCGATTCTCCTCTCATCGATAAGCTCTTGAATGGCATTCTTTAATTGCCAACACTTCTCAGTATCGTGGCCCAATGTTCCCGAACAGTATTCACATCTGACAGAAGAATCAAGATTTTTCGGGGGTGGGTTTGGAACTTTTGGTGCAACTGGTCTCAACATCCCCAATTCTTTCAACTTGTGGTAAAGACTGGTATATGATTCTCCGAGAGGAGTGAATGTTTTTCTTGCTTTGTTTCTCCAATCAGCGTCCGGCCTGGGTCTATTCTGGTTTCGGTAAGGTTTAGGGGTTGGGTATGTGTTCTGGGTGTGGTACACATTGTGTGGAGCTTGAGCTCTCCACACGTGGGGTGGTGGTGGTGGGTAAGCTTGGGCTTGAGGGTGGTGGTAATGTGGTACAGTTGGTGGGTATGGTGGTGGCGGTGGGTTATATGGGCTTGGTGTGTTGTATGGGTTTGGCGTATAAGATGGTGGTGGCGGATTATACGGAGTTGCACGGGCTTGGTGGGTGTTGGCGGTAGGGTCTTGGTGGGTTATAATGTGGGTTGCGACTCCATGACCTACTTTCAACGGTTGCTACTTCTTCTTTCTTCTTCTTTCCCATCACTCCCCCGTTTCCACTCTGTATAGCTTGATTGGTGGCCTTGATAGCCGAAAAACTCATGATTTTGTTTGTCTTCAATCCTTCTTCTACAAAACTCCCCATTTTCACAACTTCATTAAAACTCTTTCCAATTGCTGACACTAGATGGCCGTAGTATGTTGGCTCCAAAGCTTGCAGAAAACAATCCACCATCTCTCCTTCTTTCATTGGTGGATCCACTCTAGCGGCTTGTTCCCTCCATCTAAAACCGTATTCTCTAAAGCTCTCTCCTGGCTTTTTCTCCATCTTGGTAAGGGATAACCTGTCGGGTATGATCTCCAAATTGTACTGAAAGTGACTAGCGAAAGCTTGCGCTAAGTCATCCCAAACGAACCATCTTGTATGGTCCTGTCGGGTATACCATTCCAGAGCTGATCCACTCAGACTTTGGCTGAAGTACGCCATCAACAATTCATCTCTACCTCCCGCGCCTCTCATCTTGCTACAGTATCCTCTGAGATGAGCCACCGGATCCCCGTGTCCGCTATACATGTCGAACTTTGGCAATTTGAATCCCGCGGGAAGCTGCACCTCGGGGAACAAACACAGGTCTTTGTAGGCTACACTTACTTGCCCTCCCAGTCCTTGCATATTGCGGAAAGCATTCTCAAGACTCTTCACTTTCCGAGCCATCTCTTCCTGCCCGACACTTGCTTCCATCATCGGAGCGTGAGACTCGTGTTGTCTGAAAGTAGGCTCCGGAGGGTAGTAGTGAGGATCCTGGATATGAAACATCGGTTCACTAGAGGATTTGTGGATAACGGCGGGCGGAGGTGCCACATATACAGGAGCAATTTGTGGTATAGGAGGTGGTGCTTGCTTGGCTGGAGGTGGTGGTATCTGGGAGGTGGAAGCATAGTATTGAGGGTAGTCGGGGTAGGTGGAGGATGAGTTCATTGTTGGTGGCTCAGGGTTAGGATTGGCTGGAGGGACATATGCAGGGTTAGCTGGGTAGGCTGGTAGTGGTTGACCTCTTGACCAGGCCTGGTACATTTCTGCCATCTTTTGTCTTAACTTGTACATTTCTTCTTTCATCCCTGCCACATCCACGATCTCTTCTTCGTGAGCAGGGTCTACAATGGTTGCCTCGATCTCCTGGGACACAGGCCTTTGTCATCTTTTTGTACCTGGTGTTGTATGGGTGGGTAGCCAGTATGCCAGTTGCCTAGAAAATCTGGACTCACAAACATCAACACTTGTTAGTTGTTAGCGCATGAAAAAGATGTAACGACTTTAAAAACAAACACATTTGCTCGAGTCGTTATGCATCACCCCGGCTGCTGCTCACTTCAATCATCTTTTTTCTTTTTCCGCTCTTTTGTTTTCTTTCTTTCTTTTCTTCTTTTCTTTTCTTTTCTCTATTGCTTCTTCTCTTTTTTTTTTTTTTTTTTTTTTTTTTTTTTTTTTTTTCTCTTTTTTTTTCTTTTCTTGCTTTTTCTTTTCTCTCTTTTCCCTTGTCGTTTTCATAATTACGTTCCTATTTATTTGCCTAGCGGATTCAAAGGAAATGACATAAAACAAAAGAATTAGTAACAACACTTGTTTTCTCATTGATAATTCAAAACATTGATTACAAAGTGATGTTTTAAAAAGAAAAATAAAAGATGATGCATGACCTAAGAGTACATTAATGCACCTAGTGCCCGCGAGGCATCGTTCGGCCTTGCCGCGGGCCTATATGCTAAATCCCTTTGAAGCCTATCCAGGTCGGCCATGACTTGTTGTACAAAGAACTTCACTGCAGATACAAAAGTCCTCCGAGACATATCTTCACAAAGCTGAGTCTTTCGGGTGATGTATTGGGCGATGCGAACAATCTTTTCTCTGATGACCCCTTTTTCTTGCAATAGCCGGCTTATTTGTTGAGTGCGAGCATCCAAGGTGTGTTGGTTGTTCTTTTGCACTTGTTGCAGCTCTAATTCTAATCTAGCCATAGTCGTGTAGTAGTGCTCTCTTTCTTCTTCAAGATCTTTGATAATCTTGTTACTCTTGACTGTGGCCGAGATTATTTTCTTTCTAAGCTGAGCTACTTCAAGATCGTGCTTGTCTTGTAGCTGCCGAACCAACTTGGCTCTTTCATCGGCGTCTCTGCCCATTTGCTTCCGAGCCTTGACTAATTCTCTTTCGGCTACGTCCAAATCAAAGCTATAGTCATTTACTTTCTGCCGGAGAATCTCAATTAACTTTTCATCTCGGGCTGAACGAACTGGGGTCTCGGATGCAATTTTCATTTGAGCTATTTGAGCCTTCAACATATCATTTTCCTTTTTCAGCTGTTTCTTTTCCACTTCATCGGATGCTGCTTGTAAGCCGCTTTCGAAATGAAGATTTCTCAGTTTGTCTTCCAACAGACTGATTTTGGCCTTATATTCTTTTTCCTTGGCCACCCATTTCTGATTTTCCTCGGATTGCTCTATCAGGTCTTGCAAGTGAGGTCTCTTTGAAAGACGTTCGTGTTCAACCCCTCGTCGGTACCATGTGGAGTATCCGGGTGATATCTCCCCCTTTGCTCTATTCGGCGCACAAGTATCAATCTTCAAATTTTGGCACTCGTTCCAGATTTGCCGGATTTTTGCTTCCGGGAATTGCCCGTCCGGACCAATCTCCACGGCTTGCACACTGAGATCCCCGTCTCTCGGAATAATCTGACACCGACCCAACTGTCGCAGGGGCTCTGTATGGGGCATAGGGTTGTATACTCTTCAAACCCATGATCAAAAACGGCGATCCCTCCATTGGCATGTATATCACCTCGTCAAGAGGTAACCAGTCATACGTCCAATCGATTTGACCGTCAGTTAGTGATCGAAGATACACAATCCAACCTTGGACTCCTTCTGGCAATTTTACTTCCTTTGTCCTCGTATTAAACTCTTCCAAACATGTCCGTTCGGCCGAACCATAGTTTGAGTACAAAGGATGGTGGCATAGATGCTCGATTAGCCAGATTTGCAAGATCAAGTTACACCCTTCGAAGAAGCTAGCCCCTGCTTTGCACGCAGTCAGAGCACGGTAGATGTCCGCCACAATCATCGGGGCCAGAGTACAGTTTTCTTGTACTATCAGTGTGGTAGCTACCCCGGCGACTTTTATATTGATATGTCCATCTTTCCTCGGGAATACAACAACTCCCAGAAATGCCACCAAAAATGCGAACCTCCGGTGTTCTTCCCATTTCGCCCGGTTGGACTTACAGCATAATTTGTTGGTAAGATCATTGAAACCCCCAACGTGTCCAAACCTATTGTAGATGAAGCTTAAAGAACAAAACCCGTCGGCCAGATCTTCATTATGAACATTCCGGGCAATTTTCAAAGAGTCGAGGAAACGATGTACTGTCACCGTCCTCGGAGATACCGGGTATTTTCCTTTCAGCGGGACCTCAGTCTTCCCAATGTAGAAGGCAATCTCCTCCAAAGTTGGGGTAAGTTCAAAATCTAGGAAATGAAATACGTTGTGTGCCGAATCCCAAAACGTGACCAACGCTCTAACCACATCACCTCGAGGAACCATGTCTAGTAACCCCGTAAGGCCTTTCAAGTACTTTTTGACCCAGTCTTGACCATCGGATCCCATGTCCTGCCACCATAATCTCAGCTCCAAAGGGATTTTATTTAGGGAAAATTGTTCATTCATCATCGTGCTCGTCCTGCACATTTATTAAGGTGATTTTATTTAGAAAAGAAAGAAAAATCTTTTTCAATGCAAGTTTTCAATTTTTGAATGAAAGAAAAGAAAAATAATTTTCGAAGTGGCCATTTTTGCAAAAACAGCCTTCCGTCGTCCTTTCGGAACATTCGGCAATTTCCAAAAATAGCAATCACCTCGATTATTTGAAAAGAAAATCTTTTTGGTCTTTTTCTAAAAGTGCGGTTGGACCCGTTTAAGGGTTGCCTACGTATCCCACCTAATGGCGAGAATCAAACCTGCGTAGTTCGGTCAGATTATTTGACCAATTATTTCAACAAAAGTGTTCTACCTATTTTTTCAAATTTTCAAATTTTCCATGTACCTATTTTCTATAAATCATTATTTTCCTCTCTTCTCTCTTTTTCTTTTTCAACAATTTTTCCAATCTCGGGATTTTCGCCGGTCCGCATAACGATCAAGGACAATAAAATGCAACACATAGCATGCTTCGGTCTTTTCAATACCGGGTCACCTGTCCTAGACGGACCCAACCCCTGTGTTGAGTCCCCTTAGTCAAGTATGATGCAAATAACCGTCCTAGACCTATGTTCAAAATCTTATGGTTTCATGGATTGCTAGACCGTGTACCCGAGCGGACAACTCGGATCGAGGAAGGGGCTACGTACCGGTGACCCGCGGAGTCAATCGGCTTTGTAACTTATCCGGCCTCTGTTTTCTTAATTTAAGGTGACTTTTAACAGAAAGGGGAGTCTCAACCAGTAAGCACATCCCCGGGGGAGAAGAGAGAAGGGTTTTCGGCACGATTTTATATACAGTCCACATAATATCAAAGCGATAAAGCACATAGCATGTTATTCAAATCATATAATGAAGTCAAATAAAAACGCGAACGGCAGTTCTAAGGAGCTCGAGTTCTTAAACCCTGAAATCGAAATTCAGGGTTGGATCCCCAGCAGAGTCGCCAGAGCTGTCACACCTCCCTTTTTACTACCCCACATAACTTAAAAGCGTATAAATACACTTGTAGGGTATACCCAGACGCTCAATTACCCAAAACGGATAAAATAACGTAAGGGAAGGAGTTTTTCCAATTTAAGGACAATCGGTTCGGGATTTTGTTAGAGATTAATCAGAGTCGCCACTTGGGAATGACAATGGTGTCCCAAGTCACCGGTTAATCCCGAATCCGAGGAATTTTGACTCTTATAAATGTATGCGAAGCAGAGATCCGGATAAGGAACTCTGTTAACCCGGGAGAAGGTGTTAGGCACTCCCGGATTCCGTGGTTTTAGCACGGTCGCTCCACTGTCGTTTGTGACTTTCGTTTGACTTAATTATAGGTTTTAACAACATAATGTGCTTTTACGTTAAATATTATTTTTTAGGAATTTACGATATCGCGAAAACACGCCTCGAGTCATACCGCAACCAGTACGCCTATGACTATTGGTGTATTTCAGCTTTACCGAGATTTGGATTTGAGTCGCACCAAGTGCACACTCGTTCATAGGAAGGTGTATTAAAATCGTGCCTTAGGATAGTCTATATCGGCTTTTAACTTTGGGAGAGGCTATGGAATTCACTATTAGCCTCTCCGATTCTACTATGTTATCTTATTGCCAAATGGGGGCCCCGGTGTTATTCGGGCGAGGCTCATCCCAATTTAATTTTAAAGTCCGGTCCTATTTTGTTCAACTACATTTTTTGCTACATTGTTTTTTCCTTACTCGTTTTGCTAATGTTATAACAATCCAGGCCTGTTGAGTTCATGCTATTGATTGGGCCTAGTCTTCTCTTCTGTTTTCCTTGCCAAGCTTTCTATCCAGGCCTTAAAGGCCCAAGCCGTTACCAGGTTTCCATTTCTTACCAATCCAGTCGATTGTAGTTCAAGCCCATGTTAGGAGTTAGGCCCAAATTGGATTTAAAGCAGTAATGAAGAAAACGAAATAATGTACTCACAATAAATCAAACACACTGAAACTGAATCAATCACTCTTTTATTAATCAAAAGGGAAAATCACTGTACAAGAATATCAATATTAATCTCAGATTACGACTAATCAGTGCATAGATGAATGAATTGTTCTTATTTCTTTGTTTTCTGTTGACGGCTTATATCAATATTAAAATTGTTCAGTTAAAGAGACATTTCGCCTATGTGATGCAGTGTTTAAATGACCCAATAACCATATTATCTAAAAGCTAAACGACTACCTATATACACATTGCTATACTAGAATTCTGGGCTTGATCAATGTTACCAATCTAGTTTCAAATGAATCACTACTTCCTTTTCTCTCTTGTGCTTACTGATATCCAAAGACTGGTTAACCATTTAACTATTGTTGTTTAATAAGAGCCAAATCTATTTGATGTTATCAAAGCCAGCTTCATTACTCAACTGTTTGTCTCCCTTTTAGACTTATTCGAACTCGCGATTGACAAAACAGATTAACTAGGTGAGTTTATTAACTTATGTGATGGTCTTTTGGCTTCATTTTAGAAATTTTACCTAATTAACTAAGTGTTACACTACTTATAACTATTCTACTACTACACTACTTCTAATATACTAACTATTACATTGTTTCTGTTTGGTTTTGTTCTTCATCTACTACAGAAGACTACAATGAGTAAATTACAAACTTAAACTAGTAAAACTAAAATACAACTTCACAGCAACATATATTCTAATCTGTAGCTTCGATTCTATTTCAATAAATCAGCATTACAGCTTCAAGTGTAAGAGTAATGTACCTGAATCAAAGCAAAGAAAACCGATGAGTTCTAAGGGGTAGAAGCAGACAGCAATGACTTAACCAACAATGCAACAGTGAGATGAGAGCTAGACCAACACAGCAACACAACAACAACAAACAGAATTCCAGATGATTAGAGCAAAAATCCCAAAATCAGAAGCAATAGGCGAATTTTAACTCGAGAAATCCCAGAAAATCCTATTGTTTCTATGCTATTTTCACTCTCAAAGTTTTGTATAAAAACAGCCTTGATGTATTTTCAGATTACTCAGAATTGGAACCCCCTTTTCAGCCCCTTTTTAGAGGTATATATAGTTATTTTTTAGGGCTGAAGACTTGGGGAGGAAGTATGGGATTTTATCCCACTTCTCCCCCTCCTAAAATTATCAAACTTACACTTTAACCCCAATTTCAGTTATCAAAACCCTTCCAGCATGTGCTGGAAGGTTCTAAAGATTCCCTTTTATGGGTTTTTACCAATGTGACCCTAGGGGTTTGAGATTTTTACAGATTTCCCATTTTTAGGAGACCATTATACCCTTAAATCTCTGCAAAATTGCAGAAATAAGGAGCATAAATGTCTCAATTACCCTTTTAAGTTCTAAACTATTACTGTTCTACCTTTTTAATTCCCAATTGTGCCCTTAAGGGCACTGCTGATTTACTAGCCTACCTAGGTCAGATTTCAGCTTCTTTTAAACCTATTTAACTAATAGCCAGCCCTGGCATTAGTATTTAAGGGCTGGCCACTTCTACTTTAAAGAACTATTTCGGTTTTAGCCTATTTAAACTAATTCCAGTCAATTAAGACCAATTTATTCCAATTTAAAGCTAATTGCAGGACTAGCCTGTTTTATTATTGATGTTAAACTATTTAAGAACTAGCGAGTCTCAAGTTGAGACTTAGCTGGGCTATTAAAGCCAATTACTGAACAGCTGGGCCCAAAACCTTTACAGGTTTGGCCACTTTGATGTTCAGGGCTCTAAAGAGAGCTTGGGCCAGTCTGCATTTGCAGACATAGCCATTTTGCACAACCAGCCACTTTTAAAGTGGGCTGTGTGTTAGGGCCTTATAGAATAGGTCAACCCTTTGCAAGGTTAACCATTCTTAGGCCAATTATTTAACTTATAGCCTAATTTTATGATTTTCAGTTTTAACCTATTTAAAAACTAGCCATTTTCATGGAACCTAATACTAACAGCTATAACCAATTCACCTAGGGTTCAAACAGTGTTAATCAAACACTTACATTCAACCAGAACCAATAAAACTAAATCAATTTCAACATGGATTGCATATTAGGACACATAAGATCAAACAAAATGTAATAATCAACCAAAACTCAGAGAAGGCAATTGATATGGTTGAATTTCAGTTGATTAATTCACATTATCTAATTTTATGAGACAAAGTATGAATTCATGTTAATTAAGACCTAATTACTACCAGTTCAAGTCACATGAAAGTTTTGAACAACTCAGAATCACCAAGGTTCAGGGCACAAACATGCTCAGAATGTTAAACTCTAAGAAACAGCAAGTAGTAGATGAAACATAATTCATTTAAGCCCAGAGTACACACAATAGCATAGGCATGTTAGCTAATATATCTTTTCAAGTATTTTCATATATGATGCCTGCACTGCCTCCTTGGTTGTTATTCGTTATGAATTCCTCCCTTGAAGATATGTGTCCGATTCTTGGAGCTGTTTGATTTATGAGCATGCTAGGAGGGGTTCGAACTCCACCATTGGAATTATTGGAAGCCATCGATAGTGCTTATTGGAGTATAGCCATTATCTAATACTATCTTGAGAGATAATTCATGATTTCTCTTTATCATCAAGGGTAGGACTCCCCGCATGCCGAGTATTTCTTTCTACCTGATTCGAGGTTGCCTCATTCCCACCGATAGAGGTTTCACCACTTGAATCATCTTGTTGATTCATCCACATGCTCGTTGTTGTTTGTCCCAATATTGAGCGAGTTATTGGCATCCTTAGGTATCATAATTGTTTTATGCTTACAACAGAAAATTTCAAAGTATGTTAGTAAAAGATGAGCAGATCAAAATAATACCATAATTGTCTAAAGTCTCACGGTGGACGCCAAATTGTTTACCTACAAATAGGTACAGCTGAATTTGTATTGTAGTTTATAGGTACGTGAATTAGATTGGTCTGATAAAATAAAATAACACGGTACTAAAGAATAAAGTAAAGATAACTGAAGAAACAACAAGCCTTGGCTTTAGATTGACCTCACCGAAATTAAAAACAATTGGCAAATCTTAATAATATAAAGTTTTTGAGTATGAGAGATGAATATCAACCTTTTATAATGCATGTATTTTGTGTCTTTCAACGAGTACAAATTTCTCTATTTATTGATAAATTTGAGGAGTCAAAATCCTCAAATAATTCTCCTTTTAAAGATAAGTAAAAGCTCCTCTTGAAGGCTGCATAACATTTGAGAATAAATTCTGTGATTTTTATAACGACTGTTCCTTTAATATTGTCTTTTCCAACTGGCACCTAACTTCCGAATTCTCTTCCCGATCTTAATACTTTCAAATTTATGCAATTCCGGATATACGACTATACCCAATATCAACCATATGTTGACTCGTCCCCTATATGTCTTCACTGCCATGTGTCTACTCGAGAGCGCACACCTATAATTTATAAATTTCATCCAATACAGCTGTTAGTAAGTGTTAGTATCGACCCCTCGTCACTTCTTCTTCGATGCTGGACTTGATACTTACTAAGTACCATAGTTTTATACTTGCTACTTCTTCATATTATTTGTATGTTCTGAGGCTGGTATTAGCGGTACCCATCGAGCTGAGTAGGAGTATGTTATTGGAGACTTTATGGTGAGCTTCTTTCCTTGATCTGATCCATGACATATGGAGTCCTCCTTTCCTATTTATATCTAGCCTATGTATTTTTATTTTCGGACACATGTTATTGTTCAGTTAAGACTATATACTCTAGTTATATGTTCGTGCCGATGTTGTGACTCCGGTCCTTGGAAGAGTTTGTGAGATAGTTGTGGACGCGTTTAAACCTAGTCAGAAATTCATGTCTCTAAGACTTCTTTTACTTTATTATTTATATCATGAATTATTTAAAGGCTTATTAAATTATTATTTTAGAGCGTTGGCTTGCCTAGCAAGTAGGTAAAGCGCCATCATGACCTTAGGATAGATTATGGGTCGTGATTATATTGTGCTATTTAATATTTAGCCCACTTTGTAAATATCGTGCACCAATAATTAGCATATTATTCGAACGACCCTTTTTTCTTGCTTTGTTATCTCTTTTTAGCTATTGTATCCCTTTTTCTATCATTCTAGTGATTCTAACATAGGAAATCATTTTTTCTATCTATTTAAAACGGTATCGAGATCAAAATAATAAGTTATCAGGTGTAAGCTAACATATAAAATTATTGAGAGAATAATCTCCCCCCCCAAAAAAGATTTTTAATAATCATGGATGCTATTGTGTTGTGTAAAGTGAGAAAAATGAATACTCAATTTATAGAAGCGTAAATTTTTCTCAAAAAAAAAAAAGTTAAATATTGAAGAGACTCTTTTGAACAAAAAAATAATAAAAAAACCATTTCTAATTATGGTAGAAAGGAGGAACCTAACAAATGACTCCAAATTATATGTTCCCCTAAATCCTCAAACTCTTGAAGAAAAATAGTCCGATGAGAAATAATCCTCAAGAAAAATAGTCCGATGAGAAATAATCCTCAAGAAAAATAGTCCGATGAGAAATAATCCTCAAATATATCCCTGCACTATGAGAAAAAATTTAAATATACCACTCATTATACTTTGGGTTAAAATATACCTCTGCCGTAATATTATTAGTTCAAATATACCCATATTCTGTTAAGTTTGTCCAAAATTGACATCCAATTCTACATGACAGATATTTGATGAGGTGAAGTCATGCCACCTCAACGCCCCTAATCCATACATAAAAGACTAAAATTTAAAATATAATATTTTTCATGGTAGCGGTAAGTGGAGTGGAAGAAAATTTTAGGCGTGGAAAAGAAATAGAAGAGTGAGATAAAATAGGTTAGTGGAGTCGAAGTGGCGAGTCATGCGACATACAACTCATCAAATATTAGTGTCACGTAAGATAAAATATCTACTTTGGACAAATTTAATAAAAAATGGGTATATTTGAACCAATACTATAACTAAAAGGATATATTTCGTTTCAAAGTATAATGAGGGTTACATTTAAACCTTCTCCAGTAGTACCAGAATATATTTGACCATTTTTCGTTTAAATAATTATTATTTTTAATTCGGCTTTGATACAAAGGACATAAGTAAACTAAAAAAATAAATAAAGGGATATTTTTAGCCTAATAAGTCAATAAAGTGTATTTTTAATTCTTTTACAATAGTTTAATGAGCAATTTTAACCCTTTTCCCTTTAAATGAATAATATACATAGTCTTTATACGAAACCCCACGAGCCTGCTTTACCTAAAAACCCTAAACCCAGCATCGTCTCCTCTCCATTCTCACCCCCAAAACCCCAATGGAGTCTCCTCCACCCTCCGCCTCCAAGGTTGGCCGTGCCACCATAGAGAAGGCAGTGAGCGCCCTCCTCAAATGGAAAGAATCCCAGTCCAAACTCCAGAAAGCCCAACTGCTCCCACAAGACGACTTCATCTACCTCAACCTCACTCTCAAGAAAATCCCACCAAAGCCTCGTACCAACGCTTTCAGAATCCCTTTCCCTAACCCTATTCACGATCCTTCCTCCTCCGAGCTCTGCCTCATCATCGACGACAGACCCAATTCCAAACTCACTTCGGACGCCGCCAAAAAGATCATCAAATCCCAAAACATACCCATCACTAAAGTCATTAAGCTCTCGAAGCTTAAAACTAACTACAAACCCTTTGAAGCAAAAAGAAAGCTTTGTGATTCTTACGATCTTTTCTTGGTCGATAGGAGGATTGTTCATTTGCTTCCTAAGCTTTTAGGGAAGCAATTTTTCAAGAAAAAGAAGCTGCCTTTGCCATTGGATTTGACTCACAAAAATTGGAAGGAGCAAGTGGAGAGGGCTTGTGGGTCCGGGTTGTTTTACTTGAGGACTGGGACTTGTTGTGTGATGAGGGTTGGTAAGGTTTCAATGGAGAGTGAGCAGATTGTGGAGAATGTGGTGGAAGCAATAAAGGGTGTTGTCCAGGTGGTTCCCAAGAAATGGAGCGGTGTGAGGAGCTTGCACTTGAGGCTTTCTGATTCTCTTGCGTTACCTGTGTATCAAGCCTTGCCTGATATCAAGCTCAAGATTGAGGGGTTTAAGCAGAAACAAGCCGAAGAAGAAGTGAGTGGTGGTTTGGTTGAGGTTAAGGAGAGTGAAAAGAAAACTGATGACGGGTCAGGGAATAAGAAGAGGAAGAAGAATAAAGGGAGGATTCATGAAGTTAGGTATATGGACTTTGACACTGGTGTAGATGAATTAGAGAGTGATGATGATGTTGGTATTATCACAGAAAATATTGTCAATGATGAAGATATCGAGGAGAGGGAGGATGATGGAGTTGAGAAAACAAAGAAGAGGAAAACGGAGAAGAAAGCGAAAAAGTTGAAAAATGCTGAGAAGCATGGTGATGTTCTGAGTGAGTTGAATGGTGAGAAGAAGGCCAAGAAGTTGAAAAGTGCTGAGAAACAGAAGAAGAGTAAGTTGTCTTTGAAAGATGGAAAGAAGAATAAGAAGACTAGTGAGGTTGAGAAAAAACTGAAAGATGGGTCGGCAAAGAGTAAGAGAAACAAGATTAGAGCATAAGAATAATCGATTAGGAGTTCTTCTGATACCACACTCCTACTATCATGGAGTATTCAACAGGGGGCATTACCTAATTCAGCTGATTCTTTCTATCCTGAAGTCTTCAGCAGGCATTGCCCTCAGACTCTTTCTTGGCTCTCCTGTTTTACTTTTGGTATTTATTTTGTTATCAATTTTGATTTTGAAGGAATCCGTAGTTCAAATACTGACCCGCTGTGAGTAGCTGGGGCTCTTCTATGTTAATCAAAGATATGTTATTTTATTTAAAGCTCTCACTTCTAGTCTTTAATGATTTTTAGAGATTCTGGGGCATGCTTTTCTGTGTTCTAATTGTCTTTCTTGATACGAGTATCATGTCAATCTTGAATTTTGATATTTATAATGACTTTCAATTTCATATTCTGGGAGGAAGTGCTGTAATCCATTTTGACTGTTTTTTGCAACTAGCTAATTAGTAGTTTTACAACCTTTAGCGGTTGAGGCATGTAGCAGACAGATTGTCCCCTCTTCAGCATATACTGTTAAAAATTTCACTTTATATGGCAAAGAGGGAGATTCTACTCTACATTGGTTCTTGTAAGAGGATGCTATTTAATTTCGAGCGGCTGTTGCAAGTTGGCATTTGACCTGCCCGATGAAATGTCAAAATAACTAGTGATGTACTTGTACATTATTAGCATGAATATTTTGTCCGATTTTAACATTTTACTATTGCATCATTTCCTCCACACGGAGCAAACATGGAATTGAGGCTTAGTAGTTCTATATGGAGCAAACATGGGAGTGCTAGAGAATATAAGACTTTGTGAATAATGCTGCCGTGTTATGATTAAGTGCAGAGATAGGATTAAAAATGCCTGCTCGTGGTACTACCTTGACAAGTTTAGCGAATCTGGGGTTGATAAGTTTGAGAAACCGATGAAATAATGTCCGTAATCTAGTCCATTTAGTAGTTCCCAGATCATCATGGAATCATTTTTGATATGTTGGGGAAATCCCCGTACACAAGCAGTATACTAAAGTCCTAGAAATATCATTAGGCGTCTTATTCTCTTTGTGGATGCTATCTTTTTCCTCCTCTTTCTCTTCCCTTTCTCTTGTGCCGAGGGTCAATTGGAAACATACTCTCTGCCCTTTCGGGTAGGGGATCAAGGCCTGTGTACATATTACCCTCCGAGACCCCACTTTGTGGGAATACACTGGCTAGTAGTAGTTGTTGTTTCTCTTTGTGGATGCTTCATTAACTCTTTCTCTCTGCTTCAATCTTCATTTGTGATCATGATTCATTGATATTATGCTTCTCTTAGTGATTGAAACATATCTCTATACATCTTCTTGTAAGATAATATTTCATTGATGTAGAACGGAGCATCCCATATACAATAGCAGTGGACCAAAAGTCATCAATCTCATACTAATTGTCTACCAGATTTCCAGACAAAATAACCTTTTCTGCATTTTCTTCTGCCATCTCTTTCTTTTAATGTCAGAAACTTCTATCTGTGCACATATTTTCAACTGCCTATCAGTTGCTCAAAATATCCTTCTTCATATTGGTTACTAATTGAAGGTGAACGAAAGCATCTATTTCTGATTACAAAACCATGTCTGACTGCATTTATTGAACTCAATTTTTCCGGGCTAATTTTATTTTACATATATATGCGGACCTGTATAGCTTTGCATTCTTTGTATGTTGATGTTTTGGCAAGCAAATTCAATGAATTGATATTTGCAATGTGTAGGTCACTCTCATGTGCAATGATCCTTTTTTTCCCCTTTATGATCAAATCTTTACATTTGGTTTCAACTCAAAAGTGGGTAGCCTGTAA
>JASVEL010013432.1:0-78517 GCA_032618575.1 Nicotiana noctiflora | reverse complement strand
CAGTGCAATTACGATTGCACAAGCAACTGTCTCTATGAGACGAACAGGTTCCGTTATTTTCCTTTTTGGCTTGCTGGTTACTACTGATTCAAGTTGTTGTTGAGGTTCCTGAGTTGGATCTCCTCTAGTGGCTCTCCTTCCAGAGGATAATCTTCATTTGTTTTCTCATCTACTTATTGTGTAGGATAAATAAATTTTCCCTCAAACTCCACGTGCTTAGAAGAACCATCATCTTGTTTGGTATCTTCATTTGTTACCTTGTTTACCATAGCAGATTCATCGAAGGTAACATCCTTGCTGAATATTACTTTCTTTGTCATAGGACACCACAAGCGATATCATTTGACTCTAAAAGTAATCCCCATAAAATTAGCCTTATTTATCCTTCGATCCAATTTTGACTATGTCACATGATAATAGGCAGTTCAGCCAAACACGTGCAAAAAGTCATAATCTACAGCAGGCTTTTCATACCATTTTTCAAATGGTGTCTTTCCATCAATAACAATACATGGTAGATGATTAATGAGGTGACATGCATATGTAATTGCCTCAGTCCAAAATTCTTTGCCCAAGCCAGCATTGGACAACATACACCGTACCTTCTCCAGCGAGGTCCGGTTCATGCGTTCTGCCACTCCATTCTGTTGTGGTGTATGTCTGACAGTGAAGTGTCGGACGATGCCATCATTTTCACAGACCTTATTAAAATGATCATTTTTATATTCATCTCCATTGTTTGTGCGAATACACTTGATCTTCCCGCCTATTTGATTCTCCACCATTGTCTTCCATTTGAGAAAATACCCAACACTTCATCTTTGCTCTTCATTATATACACTTATACTTTTCGGGAAAATCATCAACAAAGGTCACCAAATAGTTCTTCCAACCCAATGAAGGTGTTTTGGAAGGACCCCAAATATCAGAGTGTACATAATCCAAAATGCCTTTGGTATTATGGATCGTTGTACCAAATTTAACCTTTGTCTGTTTTTCTTTGACACAATGCTCGTAAAACTCCAAATTGCAAGTCTTTACCCCTTTCAACAATCCTTTATCTGATAGATTTTTCAAGGATTTTCCTCCAGTATATCCCAAGCGCATGTTCCATAGCTTAGTTGCCCCTGCCTCTTTGTCGTCACTTGACATCACTGCCGATGTTTCAATAAATGTACTATCTCGATTGCGGTACATATTATTATTTTTCCGATTAGCCTTCATTACCACTAGTGCACCAGAGTATACTCTCATCACTCCATTTTCTGCAACGATTTTGAACCTTTTTTATTCTAGAGCTCCCACAGAGATGAGATTCATCTTCAAATCCGGTACATATCGAACATCTGTTAATGTTCTAATCATTCCATCATGGTTCTTAATCGTAATGAACCAATGCCATATGAGGTAAGATGGCTATTATCCGCTGTGTGGATGACTCCATATTCTCCTTCTTGAAATTCCACAAACTAGTCCATGTTGGGACACATATGATAGCTACAAGAGGAGTCCTTCAACCATATGTCTAATGATGTTGATGACTATGTTATAACTAATGAGAAGTCTGAATCATCATAATCAGCTACATTTGAATCCCTAATGTCCTTTCCATTGTTATGTTTGGCCTTATTCTTCAATTTTGGACAGTCTTTCTTCCAGTGCCCCTTTTCTCGACAAAAGGCACATTCATCTTTGCTGGGTTAGATCTTGACTTAGATCTTCCTTTCTTTGTTCTCGTGTGATTTTGAGGACGACCCCTCACAAATAGTGCTTCTCCTTCTCTGCCCTTCTACTTTTCTCGCTTTTTTTGTTCATAACTGTACAAAGCCAAACAAACTTATCTAAGAGAAACTTCGTCATTTCCATGGAGTAGAGTAGTTTCAAGGTGCTCGTACTCATCAGGAAGTGATGCCAACAACATGAAGGCTAAGTCACCATCATCATAAGTTGTATTCATATTTTACAAGTCTGTGACCAACTTATTGAAACTGGTGCTATGTTCATTCATCGTGGTACCAGGAACATAAGTGAAGTGAAACAGTCTCTTCTTCATGTACAATTTATTTTGACTATTTTTCTTCAAAAGCTTATCCTCCAGTGCTTTACATAATTTACTAGCAGAAATTTCCTTTGTGTATGGATATTTCTGCTCTCTAGCAAGGTAGGATCGAATGGTACTGCAAGCAACATGATTAATAATTCTCCAATCTTCTTCTCCAATAGCATCTAGTCTCTTTTCTTCAATAGCAAAATCTAGCCCTTGTTAAAAAAGGACATCTAGAACCTCGCCTTGCCACATCCCAAAATGTCCGGACCCATAAAAAATTTCTACCACAAATTTCACATTTGACACAATTCTTGTTATAAGTGAAGGTGCTAATGGTGATGTATTGTTGACATTTGATGTAGATTCTTCTTGTTTATTGTCTCTCATCTTTGACACAAATATTATTTAATAGCTAACGACACAAATCAAGATTATTTCCTTTCTGATGTGCAAGGTCAGACTAAGCTGCAACCACAGAGCATACTTAGACAGAACCTTGACTTAGTTACCAAGATAAATTTTTTCTGATGTGGAAGATCAGACTGTGCTGCAACAACAGAGCATACTTAGACAACACATTGGCTCTGATACCAATTGTTGCGAAAGCCAAATGTATATAGTGTGAATAAGCCACAACTACTATACCAAAAATTATGGCATCCACTAAATAATAAATAAAATAATAAAAATAATAATAAAATGAACACAAAAATTTATGAGGATTGGCCAATTTTGCCTACTCCTCGGACACAATCAATATTTTATTTCACTCCAAATATACAAGTGAAATAATACTAACGAGAGAAGATACAAATGTCTTAAGAAAACAAAGAGGCAAATGAAAGGTGTGTTTTCCTAAATATTAGGCCTCCTTTATAGGGAGAAATTCTTCCCCAAATGAAGTCCCCGCCGATGTGGGAGTTTGACATTTCAACATACTGCACAGCCTAAAGGAGTTCTATTATGTTTGATCAGACCTAAGGAACTCTAAATAAAACGCTTCTGAGCATAGATTTTGACTATATTGAAAGAATCTTCCATTAGAGGTAATGATTATCCATAACCGAATACTGAAACAATAAGCTTATTATACCTGGTATGTATAATCTTCTACCAGGGGTAATATTTATCCATAACCGAATACTGAAAGGATAAGCTTATTATACCCGGTATGGATAATCTTCTACCGAGAGTAATATTTATCTATAACCGGATACAAAAAGGATAAGCTTATTATACTAAATATGGATAATCTTCTACCGGAGGTAATGTTTATCCGCAACTGGGTACCGAAAAGATAAGCTTCTTGAGGAAGCTTATTTCCGATAGAGTACTAAATAGATAAACATATTTACGACGAAGTCCATATAGATAAGTTTCTTCATAAAACTTATTTATAATGGAGTATAAACATCCACAATATAATATATTTATAATAAAAATAAGTGTGTATTGAACCACAAAACTAATTGACCTTAGACCACATAACAAAAAAGGAAAATATGGGACCATATCTTATATGCGAAGAATCGACAAAGTTCTAGACAAGTGTAGAACATGGACAATGTAACTCCTAGAAATACGTCACCTTCTACTTCCATTTCCTTCTAGAAGCTTCTTGTTTACATATATATAAATCATCCCATCTTCCCACAGCATTCTCTGCAATTCAAAGCGAAAACCAACTAAAGTACACCAAACACAAAATCCCTAAATACCTCAAAATTGAAATTCACTCAGTTAATCTAAGAGGAGGAGGATGGATTTCAGGCTAATGGGTATCGAAACTCCACTTTTCCACACTCTCCACCACCTCATGGACACAGCTGGTGACGATTCCGACAAGTCCGTCAATGCCCCATCGAGGAACTATGTACGTGACGCTAAGGCGATGGCTGCAACACCAGCCGACGTGAAAGAGTACCCCAATTCCTATGTTTTCGTTGTGGACATGCCAGGGTTGAAATCCGGAGATATTAAGGTGCAGGTGGAAGATGACAATGTGCTGCTGATCAGTGGAGAAAGGAAGAGGGAAGAAGAGAAAGAAGGTGCCAAGTATATCAGAATGGAGAGGAGGATTGGGAAATTTATGAGGAAGTTTACGCTGCCTGAGAATGCGAATATTGATGCAATTTCTGCTGTTTGTCAAGATGGAGTTTTGACTGTTACTGTGCAGAAGTTGCCTCCACCTGAGCCTAAAAAACCCATAACTATCGAGGTTAAAGTTGCATGAGAAATTGGACTAGTTTTTTTGTTACTCTGTTTTGATGCTTGATATAGTCTGGCTCTGTAATAAGAATGGTAGAGATTTGTGAGTGGTTATCTTATTCTAAATATGTAGGCACTCTATCTCCTGTTTAATGCAAGTGAAATGCTACTAGTATCCTCGATAGCCATCAATGTAAAGAGTGCAATTTTGTGGCGATAAATTAAGCTTCTACTGTTGGTTCTTAAGGTTAGATCGCATAATATTTCTACTATTCAAATTATGTGTTTCTTTTTATTCTAATGCATAGACTTATATTAAACAGAGTATTTACAGGTCAACAATCATCACACTCGATAAAAAAGCGTCGATGATTGGATTTTGTCCTGCGTCAACTTTTACATAATGAAAGGATATAAAACGCCAATACTTTGATCATGTCCTGCATTAATTTTTATACATTCTAATCAATGATTTAATTTTTTTATGTACCAAGCAATGATACTCGTAAAAAGGTACAAACAACAAGCATCTAGATATAATGAAAGAATATAGAATGCCAATGCTTTGATCGGGTCCTGCGCTAATTTTTATACGGAAAAAGGCCTAAAATGCCCCTCTACTATAGGAAATAGAACATCAAGCCCTCTGTTAAAAGTTGGCCCCTCATATGCCCTTGTTGTCCAAAATTAGGCTAAAAATGCTTTTATCCCCTTATGGAAGATATGTAAATCCACGAGAAATTGGCATACATGTCGTAGGCTGTCCAAATGTGAATCAAGGAACTCATAATGATTCCATGCAGGAGTTGGGCATCTCGTGGGAAAATTCCTTCGAGCATGAAGCTCTCGGGGAAGGACGTTGTCCACGGTGAGGGGAATGAGTGTTCTTTGGGTCTTTTTCCCACCATCAGAAGATGGTGGATCGAACCCTAGAGGAGGACTCATCTCTATCTCCCCTATTCTGTTGGCCTCGTGTTGACATAATTAGTGTTATACGTCAACAATTAAAGAAACTGACTTAAAAAAAACTCGAAGGGTTCAACACATAAGTTACTAGGATCCCTTATAGAAGATGAAAATAGAAGAAGAGAGTCTGAGAAGTTCAAAATATAGCAGAAATTAAACCCTTCCCCTATTTATAGGGCTGTGATACACGAAAATTGACTAGGCAGGCGTCTGAAAACGGGCGGGAAACCAAAACGTCAAATCGCCCCCTGATCCGTGTCTCGAGCAGTTATAATCATGACGCATGCTGGCAGTGACGTCAATCCAAAAAGTGGACCACATGTCAACGCATTAGCGTCACCACGGCAGATTAACATTTCCGCCCATTGAAGACGTACGTCGTGTATGCCTCCAACGGGCTGAGGGACTAACTGTATGGGGCCAAATTTGGCTTGACCATAGGGGGCCGAAACAGCTCTCCCCACGTTCGCAAATGATAATGGTACGACCCTTCCCCTACTTCTCCCTACAGCAAGGGTGCAGTGTAGACGTAAGGATACAAATGATGTCGTTTGTATTTAGACGTCCCCTCTGAAAGGGCGTCAACTACCCCCCGATGGATTATAGTTTTAGTACGGAGGCCTCACCTCTATATAAAGGGAGGCTTCTCCTGTTGTAATGAGCTATGTGTTATTATCTAATAATACAATTTCTCTCATTCTCTCTCTATCATTCTCTCTCAACTGTAATAAGCGATTGTCTTTAAAAGTTCTTCATTTTTGCAAGTATCTCTACATTGTAATTACACGGATCTCGTATTTAGGTTTATTATATTTGATTACGATTTACCCCTTCATACTTTTTGATTGTTTTTAGATTATAAAGTAACCAATAACTTTTGAGCCAAACACTAGCGTTTGACTATAGATCCCAAATTTATTTTGAAAAATTAAATTTGAGTGAAGTTTGGTTTGAAAATGAAAATGTGTTTGGACATACGTTTTCAAAATATATTTTTCAACTTCATTTTGAAAAAATATGTATATAATTCCCAAGTTTTGGGATTTTGGCCCAAATTCAGCTCAATAGCTGATTTTGGGATTTGAAATTTACGATTTGGGATTTGGCCAAAACATGGGCAATACTTATGACTGAACACGAGTTTTGAAAATAAATTTTAAATTAATTTTGACAAAGCTCATGGCCAAACATGGCCTAAGTTTGTTCTCACCCGTATTCTATTATTATTACTTCGATGCAATAATATTTGCCTATGCATTTCATGGGCCAAACGAAGCTCTCATTTAACAAGTCAAATATAGAAAAGAAGGAATTCAAATAATAAATTTTGAAGTTGTAAATAGAAGATTTGTCAAAGATGCAAAGACAAATGTTTCTTTTTTGTCCTACAAAGGGAATGTGTAAAAGGTTGGAAACATAGCTGCCAAATATCTGCTAACAATTATAGGGGACCATACCTTAGACCGCAAAGGAAAATAGGAAGATAGAGGGACCTTATCATACATGCTAACAATGGAAAAATTTTATTTTATGTCTCAACTTTAATTGTACAAGATATCTTTTTTGTGCCATAGTTTTTTGAACCTATATTTTTTATGGACAAAAAATATAAGATTAGAGTCTATAAATTTATAAGACCAAAAAAAAAAAAAGTCTTGTACAATTAGTGACACTATGAAACTTATCCTAGGAATGCCTAAAGTTCTAGACAAGTTTAGAATAGGGAGAAAAAGTAATAATGAACAGAAGCTCCTAGAAATATCTCACCTTCTGCTTCCATTCCCATCTAGAAGCTTCTATGTTTACACTTTATAATCCTCCCATCTTCCCGCAACATTCTCCGCAATCCAACCGAAAAAACCTACTCAAATACGGCAAACCAAAATACCATAATATCTCAAATTAAAACTCAAGAGTTGATCAAGAAGAGGAAGATGGATTTCAGGCTAATGGGAATTGACACACCACTCTTCCACACTTTCCAGCACCTCATCGACGCCGCCGGTGAAGATTCCGACAAGTCCGTGAATGCCCCATCAAGGAACTACGTACGTGACGCTACGGCCATGGCTGCAACACCAGCCGACGAAAAAAAGAACCCAAATTCCTACGTTTTCGTTGTGGACATGCCAGGGTTGAAAACTGGAGATATCAAAGTGCAGGTGGAAGACGACAATGTGCTGGTGATCAGTGGAGAAAGGAAGAGAGAAGAAGAGAAAGAGGGGGCAAAGTATATTAGAATGGAGAGAAGGATTGGAAAATTCATGAGGAAATTTACTATGCCGGAGAACGCGAATACTGATGCGATTTCTGCTGTTTGTCAAGATGGAGTTTTGACAATGACTGTCCAGAAGTTGCCTCCACCTGAGACTAAGAAACCCAAAATTATCGAGGTTAAAATTGCATGAGATATTAGTTATATATATATATATATATATATATATATATATATATATATATATATATATTTATTTATATATTTATTTATTTATTTATTTATTTATTTAAAGTTTTTTCAAAATTTTATGCAATTTTACATATTTAATAATATTTTTATAATTATATTATTTTATAAAATATTAAATATTACATTGGGGCTTACGCCCCATGCCTCCTGTTGAGGCATATGCAAAATGCCTCATCTAATTAATAATAATACTTTTAGACGTGAGTTCTAAAAACGTGACTAGCATTAAATAGATCTTGTGGAAGAATGACAACAATATGCAATAACTATTCAAAACGTGTGAGTAATAATATAGTATTTAATGGCAAATAATAATAATAAATGACATTCCGCTAAATAGGGGGAATGGTTCATCTAATAAAAGATAAATTAGTTGGATACTTCTTCAACAAAATGATGAGTGACGAATGAGTTATTGAGTGTTCAAATCCCTCTTGGATCCATTAGAAAAGTCTAGAATGATTTAGACAAGGATTTGGATAAAAAGGTAAAACTTATTTTTTTAGTAAGAGAGAGAAAGAATATTTCGTCAAAAGTCAATTCTTAGAAACGAATCGCATGTGTCCCATATTAGCCCCCTCTTTCTATATATATGAGACACATTTGCAACAAACCCTAATAGTATAAACCAAAAAAAATATTTGTTACAATATGCCCTCTAGTATCTTATTTCGAATACTAGCTGTTACAGTTTCATCAATTATTATGATCGAACTCAACCATTTGTCGTCACTTAACCAAGGCTCCCGTCGGTCCTTTGGTTACGAGTACTTCTGCTTCGTGGATCACCTCGGTCAATGACGATTCAAGAACTCTTCCTCCCTGATAATATTATTTCGAATATTATTAGGCGAATTTTAACCCATACGGTATTGCCCTTAATTAATTGCTTTTCACTAAATTTATGTCATGTTCTACTTTTTTTAACATTAGGTCTTATGTTAATTAAGACAAGAGGGGTTGCTCGATGGTAAGCAACCCCCACTTCCAACCGAGAGGTTGTGAGTTCGAGTCTCCCCAAGAGCAAGGTGGGAAGTTCTTGGAGGGAAGGATGCCGGGGTCTATTTGGAAACAGCCTCTCTACCCCAGGGTAGGGGTAAGGTCTGCGTACACACTACCCTCCCCAGACCCCACTAAGTGGGATTATACTGGGTTGTTGTTGTTGTTGTTGTTGTTGTTGTTGTCTTATGTTAATTAAGGACAACGTATTTTAGGTATGTTTAACCATTTATATGCTTATTAAAAAGAACTATTATATTTATTATTATTGTTTTATTGTCGTATAATGTGAATTTCAGACGAACTAAATCGGAGGAGAGGATCTCGTGTAGTCAATCTAACTGTTATGAGGCATCCTTTGAATACAAAGTTGCTCAAAGCAAGAGTTAAAATTTTATTTTATGTCGATCTAGATTAGGGATGTCTAAGGGGAAGGGAGTACCCATAATTGGTTTGGATCAATATCGGTCCGATTTAGAGGTAAGGGTATAGGACACATGGATTGAGAGGGTATCTAAAATAGAACCGATCTGGTTGATACCCTTAAGGTACCCAATTAGGGGTGTGCATTCGATTTGTCGATTCGATTTTGATTCTTATCAATAATTATTTATCGATTATCGATTTGTACATATGCTTGTCGTTATCGTTTCAGTGAGGTTTCGATTTTTTCGATTTCGATTTATTAATTTTTGGGGCTTATCGATTCGGTTATCGATTACACCAATAAAAAAATTTGCGGGATTTCACGGAAAGTATATCGCTATAAACATGCCTAACTAATATGGACAAAAAGAAGCTAAAATAAGATGAACAATGTTTATAACATAAAAATTGTGTCAATAGACATGCAAAAAAACTAAAGTAGGGATCAAATATATGCCACCAACACTCCAACGATACTAACAAAAATAAAAATATATCATCATTGTCAATTTTATTTTCCATTAATTTGAACTTCATTCTCTTCAGCTTTAAATGTGATCACTCCTTAAATGTGGTAGATGAAATAATTAGGGCGGTGCATTCAATTTTGTCGATTCGATTTTGACCTTTATTGATAATTACTCATCGATTATCGCTTTGTATAAATGCTTATCGTTATCGTTTCAATAAGGTTTTCGATTTTTTCGATTTCATTTATCGATGAACCAATAACAAATAATTGATTCGATTTATCGATAAACCGATTTGAATGCACACCCCTATACCCAATTGGTACAAATTACCAAATCATTATCGGTCCTATACAGAATCAATAACATTTTTTTAAGAGTCAACCATTTTTTGGACTGTTAGCCAATAGTTTTTAAAAAAAAATTAATCATTGGAAACAACCAAAAATTGTTATTTTTGTCTCCCTTGCCCTCTAACACCCCTACTTCCTAATTTATGTTTTTAACCCTTAAGATTATTTAAATATACTTTAGCCCTATTTTAAAACCATAAATACTTCGTTTTATTTTTTCAATTTTCACACTTTGGTCATAATTTCACATTTACTTTTGTTATATTTGTATTGTTATTTCAATGATTTATTATTAAATGGCTCATAAACTAGTAAAAAATTATATAATAGATTGACTAATGGCAATGTTAGGAGAGGGATCCCCGTTTTGAAATAAATCCTAGCCAATCCAGGTTTATTTGTTACATATAAAAAACGTATAATCTTGATTTTAAAGGAATTCCTAAAACAACTATTAGAAATAATATTTGTGATGATGAAAGAAATAAAGACTTGTTGAAATATTGAAATAAAGTAGAGAAAAGTTTTTTTGACCTTCCAGAAATAATTCAAGAAGTCGACAATGCCTATAGTAAAATACTATCTATTGGAGATAGGGGATGAAGAAGAACAAGCGCTATGAATTTCAAGCGAAAACCCTATAGAAGTTATTGAAAAATTTAGTAAATCGTTCAAAAGAAATATGTAATTTTATTTTTATAAGCATTGAAATAAAAAGTATTGGATTTTTTCTATCTCGTAAAGTTTGTGTGTATTAAATATAATATTATATTTAAATTATAATTTAAAAATACTCCTAAGTACTCCCCCCTCCCTTAGGATAGGTTGGGGTACTAGTGCAGTGCCCCTCAAAATCCGTTTACCCTGTACCCTTAAATTTTCTTAACCAAAGTCCCCTTAAGGAATCCTCCACATTCGTATCGATACCGCCCCTGTGCCCAGTTCCCTTAAGCACCCAAGACTCTCCCCTTAGACAGGCTTAATCGAGAAAAAGGACTTTACCCTCAAGAAACCAGCCATAATAGTGGAAAAGAAGGAATTTTGAGTAATAATTAATTTTTTTTGGTCAAAATAAAAATATTTATTCAACTAACGGTGTATATTTACATTCGCTAGTTCTGTTTAAACTCTAGAACTAGTCATCTCTATTCCTTCCTATCTAAGAGTATTCGTTATTTCTATTTACAAATAAACTATCTACTCTTAGATAGGATAACTGTTTTACCCTTAATATCTTCCTCCATTTCTTGTAGTTCTGCCCTTACGTGCAATTGGAGAATAATTTCTTCAAATCTATGGTGGCTTTCATGCCTTTCATTCTGAAATCTTATAGCATTTCGTTCACTCTATATATGGTAAACAGTTGCAGCAAACAACAATGCCAGTATTTCTGCTCTAGCTTTGCTTCCTCGACTTCTCTTGGACATCCAGTTTACTTCTTTAGTCAATGCCTTAGGTTGTCTACTTTCACCCATCCACCTTAGCAAGGAGTTCCAAATAATTCGTGCTAATGTTTCTGCAACTCCAATTGAACATAGCACACAATTCTTGGGCACATTTATCCCCCATTTCTCTAATCTCAACAGTGTCTAGTCATTGTCCATGTCTGCGTAGCATAACTGTCTTACCCCCATAATGAGGTCTTTCTATGATATCTTCGGATATTGTGGATGGAAGGATAAGTGAGCTTTCTTAATGCTAAAGCTACCGTCATTGCTGCAATTTCGCAATTCCACCATGAAGCCAATATCTGCAACCCAGCCTCTTGCATCAAAAATTTTCCTTACGAGCCAGCATACTTGTGAGGCAGCATGCTTGTCATAGTAGCTGGATTCTTCCTCTTAATTACAATAAATAACTTTTTAACCTTTTTCTTTAGTCCAAAAT
Organism: Nicotiana noctiflora; assembly: GCA_032618575.1. Lineage (NCBI taxonomy): Eukaryota > Viridiplantae > Streptophyta > Magnoliopsida > Solanales > Solanaceae > Nicotiana > Nicotiana noctiflora. Next base: position 66,694 of record JASVEL010013432.1, on the reverse strand, counting down.
TTTGAAACTGGTTGTATCTTCTCAAATTTGTCCTTATTTAACTCAACATTACAACTTAACAATATGTATATTTTAATTGAGGATAATTGAATTAAATTTAGAAGTTAATTTTTTTAGTAGTGTGCCAAAAGTCAATAGGCCACGGATTGGAGATAATATTATAATTAGAAATATTATCAAAGGTACATGAATATTTGAAATGTTTAAAAGCTGAAACACGGCGGCCAAATATTTAGGAGAAATAAAAAAATACAACACTTTTAGACCCAAAAAAATGAATTAGTAGGGGACTATACCGTACATCTAACAATTATAACAAGGTTCTAGACAAGTGTAGAACATGTACAACGTGAAGAAGAAAAGCTCCTAAAACCATCCAACCTTGTGCTTCTATTTCCTTCTAGAAGCTTCTACCTTTCCTCAATATAATCACCCCAACTTCAGTCATCATTCTCTGCAATCCAAAACGAAAACCCAGTTAAAATACAGCAACTCAAAATCCTAAATTCAAAAGTATCTAAAAATTGAAACCAATTCAACCAAGAAGAGGAAGATGGATTTCAGGCTAATGGGAATTGACACACCACTCTTTCACACTCTCCAGCACCTTATGGACGCCGCCGGTGAAGATCCCGACAAATCAGTCAATGCCCCATCAAGGAACTATGTACGTGACATTAAGGCAATGGCTGCAACACCAGCCGACGTGAAGGAATACCCAACTTCCTATGTTTTTGTTGTGGACATGCCAGGGTTGAAATCTGGAGATATCAAAGTGCAGGTGGAAGATGACAATGTGCTTCTGATTAGTGGTGAAAAGAAGAGAGAAGAAGAGAAAGAAGGGGCTAAGTATATTAGAATGGAGAGAAGGATTGGAAAATTCATGAGGAAATTTAATCTGCCGGAGAATGCGAATACTGATGCGATTTCTGCTATTTGTCAAGATGGGGTTTTGACTGTCACTGTCCAGAAATTGCCTCCACCTGAGCCTAAGAAACCCAAAACTATCGAGGTTAAAATTGGATGAGATATTGCAGTAGTTATTAATTACTCTGTTTTCTGGACTTGGGGAAGGGAAGTTCTTTGTTTTGATGTATGATGGTATGGTGTATAATAACGATGTTGCAGATCTAGGAGCGGCAATCTTTTGCTTTTCTGTCTTTAGGTTATCCACTACTATGTTCTATGAGTACGATGAATGGAAAAGTGTGTCAATATGCTATATCTAATGCAAGAGAAATGCTACTTTTTTGTCTTTGATTATAGAATACGATTATTTTTTAGTGCAATTATTTTTTGTATCGGGACAGTGAACAAACTGAAATACTAATTACTACTCGCTATCACCACAATGAATAAATACTAGGAGTACTAAGTACTAGCAATAGCCAGAGAACTGAAGAATGCAGTTTGTCTTAACAGCCAAAGCATGTTAGAACAATAAGTCTTAACTTTTGCAAATCTATTGTTGTTAATATCTACTGCTTTGAAGGTCATATTGATATATTACTACGTATTACTCCGAATCAAACCAGCAGTTCAGCTACATTCCTTGGGTAGTATGACATCCTTATCACTTGACCAAACAACAAAATGCTTCACGTCTGAAGCCCTTACCTAGTTTAGCTCAACTTGTATCTGAAAATTACTTTACATCAATTGGCCTACCCTTTTTTCTTCCTCCTTCCTTTGCACCCCAAAATTTTTCTATTATTATTATCCTCCTTCGGTTCTTTTTCGAATTTCAATAGTTAACTAAGAATTTAAAAAATAAAAGATACCATTAAAGGTGGTTAAACCTTCGATTTCATAAATTGAGTTTCCGATTTGTTAGTTGTTTGAAATGGGTATTGTCCCAACTCTCAATTGATTGGAATCATCAAGATGAGTTCAAAAATTAAATTTCAATTGATTGGGACTTGATTTAGGCTATATTTGAGTTAAATTTCAGTGGATGCCCAAGAAGAAAAAGAATACGTGAAGCACCATTGATAGGATTCATTTGTATAATAATGTATAATATTGTTTAAATAGTGTATAAACACCTCTTATACACTATTGGATACAAGGTTGATACATTATTAACAAGTATTTGGTGAATTTCTTGCATCTTCTTTTTCTTCTTCTTCACATTCTTCTTATACACCTATATACATAGTGTATCAAGAATATTTTCATTCTGTGATTATACATCTTTATACACTTTTATACAACTATATACATAATGTACCTCTTTGTATAAAAATGTATAACATTGTATAAAAGTGTATAAGAATCTCTGACGAAATTTTTGTACGATTTTCACTTGCAATTCTTGTATAAAATTAATCCAAATATATAGAAAATAACTTCAAACTTTGCATACAACGTACTTAGACTTTATCTAATAAGTTAAATAATACCCAATCTAAATTTCTTAATAAATCATAATTAAAATTTAACAAGATTAGCATTAAAGGAGATGAGATTTTAGGTTTCTCGTGTCTGTTTTCACGTTTTGTAGTTGTGATAGGTACATGGGCGGATCTAGGGTGTAATATATTTGTTTCAGAAACCTAGTAACTTTTGCGTAACGATCCGACTGGTAGTTTTGAGTACTAGCGCTCTGTTCAGTAGTCGGAGGCCATGAACAATTTCATTTAAGGTATTATGACTTGTACGTGTGGTCGGAATTAAGTTCTGGAAAGTTCAAAGTTAATAATGTCAGACGTAGGCGTATGCGCGGTTCGGGTTTTGGATAACCTGGGAGTATTTTGGTGCCTATTGTGGAAGTTAGCATTTTAGAGAAAATTTTATAAATTTGGCTTGAAGTGTATTTCAGTATTATCGATGTCATTTTGGGATTACGAGACTGTTAGTAGCATTGTATGGTAATTCTGGAGTTGGGAGTGCGATCGGAAATGAATTCGGAGGTCTGTAGGTCATTTTGGAGCCATTTGGCTAAAGATAGAAATTTAAAAGTTTTTGAGAAGTTTGACCGGAGGTAGACTTTTTAATATCGGAGTCGAAATCCACTTCCGGAAGTTAGAGTAGGTCCGTAATGTGAAATATGACTTGTGCGCAAAATTTGAGGTCAATCAGACGTGTTTTGATAGGTTTAAACATAAAAAATTTTGAAGTTCATAAAGCTTGAATCAGGGTGTAATTCATGATTTTAGCATTGTTTGATATGATTTGAGGTCTCGAGCAAGTCCGTAACATATTTTGGGATTGTTTGGTAGGTTTGGTTGAGGTCCCGGTGGCCTTGGGTGGATTCTAGGAGGTTAAAGGATCAAAAAGGGGTTTTTGGAAGTGCTGAAGCATCTACTTGTGTCATTACCGCACATGTGGTTGGTAGACCGCGGGTGCGAGATCGCAGAAGTGGTCATTCATTCGCGGAGACCGCTGATGCAGCCCTAAATCCATAGAAGCAGAACCATAGGAGCGGTGGGCATGTCCGCAGAAGTGGCCCAAGGCCAGGCAGTCAAGACCGCAGATGCAGCTCAAAATCCACATAAGCGGAGGGCCAGTCCGCAGAAGCGCCCCAGACTGCAGAAGCGGTCTTGTTTCCGCAAAAGCGGTGGCCGTAGGTGCCGCCCAGGATAGCATATGCAGAAATCGCAAAAGGCAGTGGCCTTCATTTATTTGTGCTCAAGTCCATTTTACTCATTTTTCACTCGTTTCTTGGAAGATTTTGGGTGCTTTTGAGAGAAGACTCCCACCTAGAATCTTGAGATAAACTATCCCGCCTATTCTTAGTTTAATACTTGAGTTTCGGTAGATTAATACATGTAAAATTAGTGGAAACCATGGGAATAGAGTAAAACCTAGGGTACTGTTAAAAACAAGATTTAACCACGAAATAGGTTGTGGAATTGAGTAGAAATCATGTATCTTTATCCTTAGGTTATGGAGAACAACTTCCTTCGAAAAATTTCAAAATCTGGGCACGTGGGTCCGGGGTCAAATTATAGAAACCTTGAATTTAAGGTTGGGAAATTGGATTAATAGTTAGAATATGAACTTTTAAGCATGTATTGACTAGTTTTTATCCTATTTGAATATTTGTGGATCGTTCGGCTCTAAATTGGAAGTTTGAGCGCGTTCTTGAATCAAAATATAGGCTTCGGAGCGACACTCGTTTCTAACCTTGTAAGAGGTAATTGTTCCCATAGGCGAAATAATTGACTATGTGCTCCTATTTGTGCGGAAAATGATTAACTTGGAAGTATTGCCTAAGTTTGAATACGAAAAATTAAAATGTCAAATTTGTGTGGAATATAAGTATGTTAAATATCCTTATAAGTCGGTTGAAAGGATTTCAAATCCTTTAGACTTAATTCACACAGATATTTGTGATATGAATTCAATACCATTTCGAGGTGGAAAGAAGTATTTCATAACTTTTATTGACGACAGAGTACTCGATATTGCTATGTTTACTTACTTAATAGTAAAGATAAAGCAATAGACGCATTCAAGCAATATAAAAATGAAGTTGAAACGCATTTTAACAAGAAAATCAAAATGATAAGAAGTGATAGGGGTGGTGAATATGAATCTCCTTTTGAACTAATATGTTTAAAATATGGAATTATCATCAAACAACGGCCTCTTACATGCCCCAATCCAATGGGATTGCAGAAAGAAAGAATCCTTCATTAAAGGAGATGATGAACGCATTATTGATAAGTTCTGTATTGCCACAGAACTTGTGGGAGAAAGACGTTCTTACAGCTAACCGAATATTAAATCGAATACCCCATAGGAAAAGACAATCCATTCCATACGAAAAATGGAAAGGAAGGAGCCATCTTAAATTATTCGAAGGTGTAGGGTGTTTGGCATAATTCAAACTCCTAAACCTAAAAGGGTAAAAATAGGACCGAAAATCGTTGATTGTGTTTTTATAGTATACGCGACCAATAGTAAAGCATATCGATTTCTGGTTCATAAATTAGAAAATCCTGACATTCATAATAATATGGTTATAGAATCAGATAATGTTGAATTTTTTGAAATATATATCCGTATAAAAAGGAATGCGAGTCGACTGGTGAATGATCTAAACGGCATCGAGAAGAAACAAAAGAAAGTACATTTAATCGGGAGGATCTAAGACGTAGTAAACGTCAAAGAATATCTACTTCATTTGGACAAGATTTTGTGACTTTCTTATTGGAGAATGAGCCTCAAACATTTAAAGATGCCATGTCTTCTTCGGAATCATTATTCTGGAAAGAGGCGGTCAATAGAGAAATAGAATCCAAGACAACGAGAAGGTCTTGACTACTTTGACACATATTCTCCAGTAACGAGAATTACGTCCATACGACTACTAGTAGCTATAGCTGCAGTTTATGATCTTGAAAGTCATCAAATGGACGTAAAGACAACCTTCTTAAATGGAGAATTGTAGGAAGATATCTACATGGAAAAATCTGAAGGGTTTGTGGTTCCAGTTAAAGAAAAGAAGGTACGTAGACTTATTAAGTCCCTCGACGGACTAAAACAAGCACCCAAACAATGGCATGCGAAATTTGACCAAACAATGTTGTCAAATGGTTTTAAGATAAATGAATGTGATAAATGTGTGTACATTAAAAATATTCCAAATCACATAGTCATTGGTTGCCTATATGTGGATGATATGATGATAATGAGTAATGATACTGCAAACATAAATGCGACTAAGCGTATGCTAACTAGCAAGTTTGATATGAAAGACTTGGGAATTACAGATTTAATTCTGAGGATTAAGATCCAAAAGACTCCTCAAGGTTTGGCATTGTCCCAATATCATTATATTAAGACAATAATTGAAAAATTCAAGCACTTGGGCTTTAAAGTTGCAAAGACTCCAATTGACGTGAATCTTGTATTAGCAAAGAACAAAGGCCAAAACATATCACAATTGGATTATGCTCGTGTGTTGGGATGCTTAATGTACATCATGAATTGTACACGACCAGATATGTGCTTGTGCTATAAGTAAATTGAGTCGATACACAAGTAATCCAGATCAAACTCAGTGGATGGAAATGAAACTGATTTGCATTACAGCAAATCTCCTGCGGTGATTGAAGGATATTTTGATGCAAATAGGATTACCGGTTCAATTGGTTCAAAGTCCACAAGTGGATATGTATTCACTATTGGCCGCGGAGTGGTATCTTCGAAATCATCCAAATAGACTTGTACTGCCCACTCTACAATGGAGGCTGAGTTCATAGTCTTAGATAAAGCCGGTGAAGAAGTTGAATGGCTCTGGAATTTCTTGGAAGATATTCTATTTTGGCTCAAACTGTTGGCACCAATATGCATATATTGCGATAGCCAAGCGGCAATTGGAAGGGCTGGGAGCGTTATGTATAACTGTAAATCTCGTCATATATGACAAAAACATAAAACCGTTAGGCAACTACTCTCTAGAGGAATTATCACGATTCACTATGTAAAGTCATGTGATAATGTATCGGATCCACTTACAAAAGGCCTAACTAGAGAGGTAGTTGACAAATCATCGAGGGGAATGGGACTATGGCCGAGAATAAGTCATTGCGGCGGTAACTCTACCTAGAAGACTGGAGATCCCAAGATCTAGGTTCAAGGAGATCAAACAAAGTCATTAATAACGGTTCAACATTGTCAACAAAAAAACAATTTTGGTCCATTCTCGTGATGAGATATTGTTCAATACCAAGGATAAAGCATTAAGGCTTTTTAATGATTTCTAAATTTGATACGTGGTATATCAAATAGTGTATCTATAGGATGACACATTTAGGAATCAACTAAGTAAGTGTGAAGTGTTAGCCGCTTCAAGGAGAATTCTTCAAGGCCAATTCTCTACGCACCTATGAAACCAGGCGATGTTCATGGATGAAACGAATACAACAATGAGAACCAAAGACGATTAAGGGTTGATTGTGTGACTTATGGTTGTCTAGATATACACTAAAGTTCGACGATTCAAAGATATCAAATCTTCGGATTGACCGAGTATATCCGACATAAGTTCACTACAAAAAGTTCAAAGGGAAACCTACTTATCCAGATGCAATTAATCCTTGCTTGTGAATCACACAAGTTTTTCATGCATACTTTCGTGATATAGCCATTCCCCATTCATGTGGGGGATTGTTGAGGTTTACATTTTTAATATAGAAAGATATTAAAAAGAGGATGAATGGGGAATGAGGAATGGAAGGAAAATATAATTTTTTGAGTAAAATTTAAGTTTCCTCTCCTTTTAATGAGACGTTGTACCTCATTGGTAGAGGATAAGAATTTTGGTGGGTTTATATATACAAATTCACTTCATGTAGCTCTTAAAGATTTAGGAAGAAGGCAAGTCTCGCGTCGCCGCCGTCGCTCGTTCGACTCGGCTTCGGCTTTGAATTTTGTCAAATGATCGATCGATTGATTAATTTTTTGGACCAAATTTATTTTTTAATAGTGATGATATAATCTGTATTTGTAATGGATGTTTTCCAATCTGTGTATTGTACCACCAGTTGCAATAGCAGCTACTCCAAGTGCTTGCTCCAGAACAAAGTGCTTGCTCTATAACAAGCTAATGCTTGTTCCATAACAAGCTAGTGCTTGTTACACCATGGAGAGGGGATCGAATTTCTCACAAACTGGCTACTATAAATATGAGCAGCGGCAGTCAGAGAAAGACACCAAAAATTAAGAGCTATTGATATTCTCTTCACAGAAAACTCAAGTTGGCTATACTTTGCATTCCTTCCTCTTAGAATTTCCATTCGACTTCTAAGTTCTCCTCCCTTATGCTGCATTATTTTTAACTACAAATAAAGCATCTGTAAGTGTAATTTGCTGTCGAACTTTGTGTTCGCTGAAATACTGGGGTTTGAAGTACCGCAACACCAGTGTATAATTCGTTCTATCATGGGAGGAAATAATTTATAACCTTAGTTACTAGGAGGGGATTAAATTCCTTAAGGAAACACTGTAAATTCAGTAAGCTCAAATTAATTACTGTCTTATTTATATTTACATTTATACGCTAACGTTTTATTTTCTAGAATTACTATATATAAATACAGGATAATAACCAAGGAACCAACATTACTTATTAAAATAAAACTTGATTATGTTTTCAATGTTCAAGAGTGCTTATTATTAGTACTATAAGTTTTTATCTTGAGTATCTAAATATACATCCATGGCAAGCCCTTTTTTCTTATACAAAATACATACTCTAATATATTACTTCTGGCATGCACCAAATTACTTAATTGAGTTTTATTGAACTTTTGTTTTGTAGAAAAGTGAATTATTGTAAATTGAGATGGATATATTTCTCAAGAAGTTGGATCATTCTCAACCAAGTTCTAGTTCTAATTGTCCATTCCTGAGTCCGATGATAGCTCCATAATTTCGTACTAGTGCCAATCTTTCACATCTTATAGATGAACTCAATTTGGAATCACTTAAAGATGATCCAGGAGAGAGAATGCCCCTTGTTAATTATAGCCCTCGAATACGAGAAGAAGTGAGAAAACACTACATTCAGAAAGGTCTTTGTCAACCTTCCAAGCATCAATTTCCTAAAACTAAAATTGGAAATAAAATGCGTCAATTTAATTCAAGTTGGTTCGAAGGTCCATTTTTTGGATGTTGGAGTATAGTGTGAAGAAATATGCTGCATATTGTCTATATTGTTATTTGTTCAAATATGAGATCATTCATGGAAGTGCGGGTGAAATCTTTACAAGAAATTGTTTTAGGACTTGGAATAAGGCTATTGAAAGATTGCGTTTGCATGTTGGTGAGGCTAATAATGTCCATCATAAATGTTTCAATAAGATGATAGATTTGTCAAATCATCATCAATCAATCCAAGCTGCTTTTGACAAGCAATATAAGAAGTCAAAAAGTGAGCAACGAATGCGTTTGGAAGCCTCGGTTGATGTTGCAAAACTTCTCTTACATTATGGATTGCCACTCTTCCATACTATCCAGCATCTCATGGACAGGGGCAGACCTACATGTTAAATTTAGGTGCTCAAGCACCCATTAACCTTGACATAACCTATGTGTAGCTATAATAAAAATATACGAAATTGGGTATAATATTTTAGCAAGCACCCAATAGACAAAATGAGTTATGGGTGATATGGTTCTGATGCGGGAGTTAAAGCCTTTGCTGAGTGCGAACACCCAGGTTTGAATCCTTGTCACGGCATTTCTTTATATTTGTCACCTTTTTGTCTTCGGTCTTTTGTGAAAAAGTTTTTAACTTTACTATTCCCTTTAGGATTGTGCGTCACTTTTTTTTGCTTTTCCTTGCTTTTGAACTAAATTTTCCTTTTTTGCCTTTTTTCCTCCTTTTCCTACCTACTTTCACCTTTATGCTTTATTGTATTAATTATATTTATGAATAAGAAAGTTATTGTTTCCAAAAAATTTTAAAGGCGAAATACATAAACGGCCCCTCCAAGTTGTCCACAACGGTTAATTGAACACTTCAACTGAGACTATTTCCAACTAAACACTTCAAGTGGATATTAAGTAGGTCAAGTAAACACCTGAATACAGCATGCCATATGCGTGAGTTGCACTTGCCGATGACATGACAAATGAACCAATCAAAAAATGACATGTGTAAGTTCGCCATAAGAATTTGACACATGTAATTAAAAAAATACATTTAAAAATGAAAAAAAAAACTTTTCTCCTAACGTTTTTCCATCCCCTAACTCTTCTTCCAAGCTTTCTCAAACCCTTCCACTTATTCCTTGAACTCATGACCACCATTTTATCTGCATAAAAATTGGGCAAAGAAGAATTTAGATTTCACTCGAAAAAGGTAGTAAGCCAGATCTGGAGCGGAAGTGAAGGCGGGCGGTCATCACCATTTTTCGGCCTAGCCAATGGCGAAGGTTTTCCGGCAGGTTTGTTTGTTATCTGCTTCTGGTATCTTGCTGGTCTTGGGCTAGTACCGATAGTAATTTGAAAAAGGTGCAGAAAAAATAAATTGATAATGAAAAGTGAAATTACATATCGGAACAAGTAAAAGGAATAAATTTAAGTAGGGTAGAAAAATTCACAACTTTAATCAAATTTAAAGTTGTCTAACCTATTTAGTGGCCTTACCTTGAAGTCTGCCATGAGTATCTTGATTGTAGAGTGTCAAGCTATTTCCACAAGTAATGGGAGGAATTATATTTTCCGATTGAATCTGGGAAATAGAATCATGTGGTGTTGATGATGAGTTCTCATGTTGTTTTGTGTAAAAGAGGAGTTGTGCTCAGATTTTTTGTCGGAGATTGACGGGATATGGCATTGGTTTTCTTTGGATTTTCTTGTTTTTTATCTATGGTGAAAAAAATTTTGAAGAAGGAGAAGAGAAGATGAAGGTATGTGGGTCCCACAAAAATAAAGGTTATTTTTTAAATTGAAAAGAAAAAGGAACGAGTACAATTCATGTCCTCACGCGCTCAATTTGTAGTGAGACACAATTGATTTGCCATGTCAGCGCAAAGTGTTTACTTGATATACTTTGTAAGTACTTGAAATATTTAACTGAAAATAGTATTAGTTGAGGTGTTCAACTGACCGTTGTGGACAACTTGGAGGGGTTGTTTATGTATTTTGCCAACTTTGAAATTAAACCCTTCTTGAGTTTTTGCTTATTAGGAACGTAGAGAAGGAAAAAACGAAGAATAAAGTAAACGAAATAATTAGCAAACTCTCATGTCACGCAGAACAATCTCAAAATAAGAACATAGCACAAGGTAATAACTAATAAGATTTGGTATTTTTATTAAAGTAAGAGATTGTAGAAGGATTCTGAATATATGCATGTTATTAATATTGGTGGGTTGTGCAATTGATGAAATTGTGCTCATCAGCTCATTGCTTCAGAAATTTGTAAGTTTTCATCTTGTCTTTCGGAAATAAATAGTTATATATCGTTATCGCATTGTTGTTTGCGTTGTTGATTGAGGGGCGTGGTTTTCCCAATAGAAATTAATTAAATTATGTATAGTAAATTTCGAATGAAATTAAATTGAACTAAATCTTGTTTGTAGGAATTATTCATCAATCTTTTGTGTCGAGATGGATAAGTTTGTCACAAGATCAAAAGTTGGGCAACCAAGTTCTAGTTCTACTAATCCATTTGTTGCTTCATGTGTAGCTCCGGAAATTCAAAGGGATACATCTCTTTCGGATCATAATTTAGGATCTCCCAATACTGACCCGGAGGATAGGAAGCTCATTGCAGAATATAGCCCTAATAGTTGTGCACTTATACTATGCGATTGCTAGCAACTTCATGTTGAAGGAAGTGAGCACCACGACCTTAAAATTCTAGATCCGCCACTGCACATGGATGCCGCCAGTGACGACTCGGACAAGTCCATCAATGCCCCAGCAAGAGACTGTGCATGTGACGCTAAGGCCATGGCTGCAACAACAGCGGACATGAGAGAGTACCCAAATTCCTATGTTTTAATCGTGGATATGCGGGATGAAATCTGGAGATATAAAGGTGCAAGTGGAAAATGACAATGTGCTGCGGATAAGTGGAGAAAGGAAGAGGGAAGAAGAGAAAGAAGGGGGAAAGTATATTAAAATGGAGAGAAGGGTTTGGGAAGTTCATGAGGAAGTTTACACTGCTGAAGAATATTAATACTGATGCAATTTCTGCTGTTTGTCAAGATGGGATTCTGACTGTGACTGTGACTCTAAAGAAACGCAAGACTATTGCAGTTAAATTTGCATGACATGGAATCGATAGTCTGTGTCCTTGACAATGGAATTGAGAGTGCGTCTGTTTTGATGACCGATGGTGTCATATAATGAAAATAGTTTAAACCCAGGACTAGGAACATTAATCTTTTACTCTTTTTTATGTTTTCCATGTTTTCTGAAGTATTATGAATGCAACATGAGGAACCATATGTTATATTGTTATCTGTTTGTTTTTGTTAGTTTAAACCCTCTTGTTTGCCTTGGTAATTGATGCTTTGACACGCCATATTCAAGGGGATGTACCTTGGTGTATGCTATTTGCTGATGACATAGTCCTGGTTGACGAGACGAGGGTCGGTGTTAACGAAAGGTTAGAGGTATGGAGACAGACTCTCGAGTCTAAGGGATTCACACTAAGCAGGTCAAAGACAGAATATCTGGAGTGCAAATTTAGCACTGAGCCGAGCGAAGTAGGAGGGAGCGTGATGATTGGATCTCGGGCCATAGCCAAGAAGGATAGTTTTAGATACCTTGGATCGATGATCCAGGGGGACGGGGAGATAGACGGGGATGTCACTCACGTATAGCGGCAGGATGGTCGAAGTGGAGGCTTGCTTCTGGAGTCTTGTGTGATAAGAAAGTGCCACATAAACTCAAGGGGAAGTTTTATAGAGCTGTGGTTAGACCTGCCATGCTGTATGGGACGGAGTGTTGGCCGGTGAAGAAATCTCATGTTCAGAGGATGAAGGTTGCGGAGATGAGGATGCTTAGGTGGATGTGCGGGCTCACCAGGTTAGATAAGATTAGGAACGAAGTTATTCGGGAGAAGGTGGGGGTGGCCCCAGTGGACGAGAAGATGCGAGAGGCGAGGCTTCGGTGGTTCGGGCATGTGCGGAGGAGAAGCCCCGATGCCCCGGTGAGGAGTTGTGAGCGGCTAGCGGTGGTCGGTGTGAGGCGAGGCAGAGGAAGGCCTAAGAGATACCGGGGAGAGGTAATTAGACAGGACATGGCCGGGATGCGGATTTCCGAGGACATGACCCTTGATAGGAAAGTCTGGAGGTCTAGTATCGGGGTTGTAGGATAGAGACTTCTAGATTTTTCATACTCCTTTCCCGGGGTGGGTGAGGTGTGGTAGGGACGCCCATAGATGATTAGTTTGTGTTCTCTTGTGGTAGTCATTTCTGGTAGTTACTGTTTCAATATCATTGCATGCATACCTGCTTATTTATGGTATTTATGTATCTTATGTTTAGATAATTTTTTTGCGATGTATGCTCGTATAACTAATGCAGTTTTTGTTTTTGTTTTTGTTTGCCTTTCTTTTTCCTGCTCCGAGGGTCGATTGGAAACAGCCTCTCTGCCCTCTCGGGTAGAGGTAAGGCCTGTCTACATATTACCCTCCCCAGACCCCACCTTGTGGGAATATACTGGGTTGTTGTTGTTGTTGTTGTTGTTGTTGTTGTTTGTTTTTGTTAATACAGTGAAATGCTTCTATCACTCTTGCCTGTTTCCTCCCATCCCATAAATGCAATTACTTTTTCTTTAAACAAGAAATGACTTTTCTCCCCGGTGCAACTCTGATCGGATAGTAACATTAATTCATTTATAACTAAAGCAGAAATATTGTCCTTGTCATCCATAATTTTTCATTTTAAAAAAGGCTTAATTTCTATAGATTAAAGGTGTAATGATTCTTTACACTATCTTATGCAGTTGGTGCTAAATGACTTTCTTCTTTGTCATTTTTTTCTAATGAGGTTTATAATCAGATTGCTAAAAAAATAATTACTGTGTCATTAAGTTGGAATATATCCTGAATCTGTTTAATTTTTTTTAGTTTTCTTTCTTTTTCCTTCCTCGCTTGGATAAAAGCATCTTATAAGTTAAGTTAAACAATAATGTGTAGTAAGCTATAGCCAAATGTACGTACTCAAATAAGACAACGTTAAACATTACTCGTTCATATATGGACGATCAATCTCATAATCCCTTTTTAATACCCAGGTGGAGAGTGAAAAGATCTTACATACTTTAATGAGAAAGTATTCATAAATAGAAAGCAGAATCTGCAGGGTGTTAACTACAGAACACTTGGAACTTATTCTTTTGGTATTTTTTTCTTTTACAGGATTTTCGTTTTTTTATGCGTAGTGGTTACGTTCAGTCTGAATAGTATAAAGGGGAATCAATGTAAGGGTTAAAAGAAGACTCCCAATGGCCAAAAGATTAAAATTCAAACTACGGTATGAAATTTATCTCAGTGGCCTCTTTAGTTTGAGTTAATTATGTGAAAATAAAAACTCATTAGTATCTAAAGAGTAAATGTCCAAGTCTGATCAATTCAGATTCGCCGGTATTTAGTACATTGATCATCCATTCAATGATTATGCGACAAAAATACAGATAAGTGTAGACACCCATAGCAGGTAAGTTTTTGCCATATAACTGTTCAGTACACTGTACACAATTAGAAACCTGAAAATTGAATAACAAAACTTCGGCACAAAACTACATTTCTGGACAAAAATTCTGGTATTGTCTCTAGGATATTATCATTTATGAATTGCCTGTTTGAAAGAAGTATAAACTAGGACTGCAAGAACAAACCGAAAGTTTTGAAGAGGAAGAAAGAATTTGTTCTTCTTTTCTTCCTTCGTTGAATAGCTCGTAAAGTGTTTACAAAATCTCTGCTGTGCTTGGCTGGAGTGCTCGCTCCCTTTCTAACAAATAAAGCAATAAAAAAGCCCTCCTTGTCCTCTATGAGGTCCGTTCTCAGTAAATGTTGAGCTGCGAAAAAATAAGAAAAATAAAAAAAATAAACATAAACATGCACCCAAAGAGTCCAGTTTCCAACACCCTGCACAATATCTAGGTAACAATAAGAATAATAAGGACTAAATTAGACATTCAAGACAAGTTTCGTGCAGGAAAACCCAGAATTTACCAGCCCAAAACAGGATCTAGTTTCTAAAAGAAACTGAGATGTTGTTCTTTGGAATGGTATTACATATATCTAGGAATCCCATATACCTACATGATTTCCTGTAGCCTTTTGAGAAGCAAATACTATATACATGACGTGTGTATTGAAAGTACTATAACATAGTCTAATCTTCTGCTAAATGACATGTTGGGCTTCCGAAGATAAAAGATGTCGTCTCTGAGAGTATATAATTGCTAGAGTGAAGCTAACTTATGAAATCTGGCTTAGACTATTAGCAATTGACTACAAACATTTGATACCAGGAATGCTCAGAGCACTTGAAAAGCATAAGAAGAATAAATATTCTTTATTTCGATTGTGCATTTTCTTTATTTTTCTACTTTGACCAAGTTATGGAAGGGGATTGATCCTGAGGACTAGGGTCGGGTAGGCACCTATAAGGAAGCTCTTGAGATATGAATTAAACTAAAACTTGACGATGATGATATTTGAGAGATGATAAAGCATTCAGCTGGAAATCACTCACATCCATCAAAAACTGGATGACCTCGGCGAGGCCACTGGGGAAAGACTGTCGTCAGTTCAAAACCATAAGAAGAAGCAAGAGGCAGAACAGAGTTGATGACATCTTCATTCTCAACTTGGTTAATAGAACATGTGCTGTAAACAATTCTCTCAACAGCTGGAACTACATCAAGATGAGCAGATAAATTCATCAGTCGCACAAATATGACATATATGGACTTGCGATTTGTGGCTAAGCCAAAAAAAAAACACAGTATAAATCTCACAAGATAATGCATGTTCCAAAGCCTTTTTCTGGAAAGCAGCCAGCTTTTCTAGTCTATTTACATCAGAGGAATCTGCAAAGCTTGTCCAGAAAAATTTGTTAAAAAGGAGATAAGCGAAGGGTTCGTTACACAAAGAGAAATAAAAAATGAATACAGGATGAGCAAAGTCACCTGCAGTATATGAGGGGAGCAGATGATCTAATCTATCAACAACTGTCCCAGATCCAGAACACGATGGATCTAAAAGTATTGCTTGAACCTGGAGTCAAGTTTATGTGTTACTAAAATTCCATTCAAAAACTCCAAATAGAAAACAGAGGGTTACAAAATTGAAACCATGCTTGCTAAATATATATGGACTTCTTCTTTGTCAATTTTACCCTTACTTGTTCTGTCCATGTGTAAAACCGTCTCTCAGCAGGAACATTAATTAGAGCAAAACCAGTATTACCCCAGATCAAATATGCATCTTGATGGCTATATCACTGTATAACAAGCACTAACTGATATCCATTTCCACACTATCCAGAAACAGGAAGGATTTTTTCTGTTTTGCTGCTTGTTCTGATGTAACACACTAAAGTTATCTGCCTATGTTTTAAGTGCTTTTTAGACAAATTAACAATGAACGATCAAAGGCTTTATCATGTTGGTCGAAGTATGTCCAACTCATACCTGAGGAAACCTTGTCCTCCTCTCCTGTCTGCTGTCTATTCACTATTCTGTCAGAGCATCCTCCGATACAGAGAAAAGGAAAGGACTATGTGCTTACAAACTTTTGGAATTATTTCAAGTCGTCTTGATAGGTAATTGGCAGTACGGTGTAATTTAGATGCATAGAAGTGTCAAAAGATATCAGAGCTCTCCTTCCTCCTTTTATCGACTAGGCTTTATGTACTCCTTTAGGATCCTTCAGCTCTAGTCTCATTTGAACTTGCTTCTTGGAGTACAAAAGAGTTCATCTTCACAAATACTTCTCATATGGGCGATGTCACATCACATTAGTAAAATTTATATTGCTTTAGAAACTGGCATTCATCAACTCTATAATATATAAGATGCTTTACAATCTATACTGCAGATTCTCTTAATGATTAATATGCCAATTCATGTTTGTATTAGGCCAACTCATTACTTCATTCCGGTGCTGCAAGTATAATAGATTGATTAATTGGACAGAAAGTAAAAGATGTGATTTGGTAAGTTGATAATATCTAACAATCAACACTCATTCCCAAAAAAATAGTGTCTCGCATGTTTACCTTTGAGTATGCTGGGTCTTCAGAACTCATGTTTAAGAAGTCGTCATGCTTGACTTTCACGTCTTAGGATGAGTTAAGTTATCGGGGCATATTAGGGTATACAAAGTTGAAAACAAACAAACCCCAATTAGACAAAATATCATATAATTAAATGGTTTTACGAATGATTTGAAAGTGGGAATTGAAACAACTAAAGATTCATGACTTTCAAAATACTTCCGATACATGATCATCACAGGAAATCCATGTAGAAATAAAGTTAAAAATATTTTTTCCTCCAAAATAAACTTCAGACACCTAGTGCAGAATAGTGCTTATGGTATTAAAAGTCGGGAGCCATATAAAACTAATAACTTCAGCCAGTTTGACATAATATGTGCGAGATTTTAGGGAGTTATTTAAAGATGGGAATAATATAAACCAAAAAAATTAAAAAAGGACAGAAGCACACAGTTTTAACGGCTTCCAATACGCTTAAGGTAGTCCATCTAGAAATCAAGTGAAGCAATCATATGTGGTAAGATGGACAGGACACTAGAAAGCTGCTAAAAGGATACTAGTTGCTCCAGCCAGTTTAACAGTGTCTTTCAGACGTTTAACCCTTTCTTTATTAAGTTCACAAGCTATTATCTTTCCTTTTCCCTTCATTAGAGCAGCAAGATGAACAGTTTTGTTCCCTGGTGCTGCACATGCATCTATGACCTTCACAAGAAAATAAGCAATCATGAACAACCAAGTGGTAAATGAAAATCAAGAGAACACCTAACAATTCTTTTTCCATGTAATTAATTACCTCCCATCCGGGTTTAGGCCCAAGAGCAACTGCAACCATGGAACTCGCCTTACCCTAGTGGAACAAGAACAATAATCGGATGTCAATGCAAGATAGAATAGAACCGAAAAGAGGGGGGAGGATTGCATACTAAGAAACTCCTTTATTCGCATTAATATTCCAGATCTAAGAAAAGAGAATTTTGCACCTGCAAAAACACACTTCCACTTTTAACCAAAGGATGAGCATGCAGGTCAGTCCTTGGTGGAAAAATCAACAGGTCAGGAACCATGTCATCCTGAGAGACCTATTTAATGTGTAGGACATAAACATAAATAAACTTAGTATAACAAAACACAACAATAATGATATCACTGAACTGACAAACATGAAGAAATCATGGTAATAGATACTTTGAATTTTAACAATCTCCACCCCTAGTAATGTTCATACATCACTTATTGAATGAGGATTCACTCTTCAAGTTCTAAGACAAGTAGACCCCCCCCCCCCCCGTCTTTTTCCTTCCAATTTTTTCTGAAAGGAAAATTCTTAACTTCAGGACCTCAATATGTTAAAATTGTCTTTTCTCACAATATTTCTAAACAAAATGTCCATGGACACCCTAGAACAATTAGAGGTATGAAAGAAAAATAGGCCAGCTATCAATAAAGAATGAACAGAATATCTAATAAAATAGCCTGACAAATTGGAAAGACGGTCGTCTGGATCAGATCTTGGCTTAGGATGTTGGCACAAGGAATTACCTCTAGTACACAATGACACTAAAATCAAATAAGAAATCCAGGCAGTGCAAAAGCATTGTTGCATCTAGTTCTAAGGGCTATATCGTACCTCATACTGTTTCTTAAATTCGAGCAGGGCAGACTCTACGTCCAACTTCAGAGTATTTACACGAGCATAACGAGGTTTTGGAAGGTCTGCAATAGAAAATGGGAAACAAGATTGTGGTGATAATGTCAAGGCTGCATTTTATGCTTAATTTAATAAATACACCAAGTGATAATCCAACAAACAACCCTCAGCTACAAAAATCCAACACACAATATAGAATATAGACGTTTACCATCTATTTTTTTTATAAAGAAACAATCTTTTTAGTTCAATTATATTTTATAAAGTCTGTTAACAAGTTTGAACTATGTACATCTCAATGTTTGATCCATAGAGATAACCACCATGAACAGGATAAGAGTCAAAATGCATACCCGAGATTTTATAAGAAATCATCAAATCTGAGACATGTTTTACTTTCTTTCGCACTAAAAGCTTGGCAAGAGCTGCCTGCAACACATCCTTCCGCTGCAGAAGAATTTTTTCTGCATCACCAGCTAATAAAGCCTCCTGTATAAAATTAAACAGATCAACGTAAACAAGAATCCAAAGCAATGGAAGTATGAAACACACTGGGGATGCATATTGATAAATACCTGGCCAAAAAGAATGTCATACAAGATTATATACATTAATTCTTCTTGCCTCTGCAACAACATTAGCAGCAGAATTTAATGAATAGTTAACATTAAATCAGCAGCAGAAGTTTTCCCAAAGTCTTTATCTTGACAATGTTCTATCCACAGTAATGTATTGGTATATATTAACATTTTTCCTTTCAAAGCTCTGGCAAACTTCCATAGCAAAATCTCAGATTTCTAAATTGCTGCTTAGGAGTTATATGGATATTTTATATTGCAATAATTCACTACTTCCTATTGTGCAGATATATACGAACTATTACACACCAAAGATGTCAAGCAATATCCAACATGTGAAATAGTTGATACAAACTGGGATAAGAATTATGTTAAGAACGTAGTACTTCAGGGAGCAGGTGAAAGATGAATAAGGAGAACCTAGCTTACCTAGGCGGTTGGCAGTAGAAACACTAAACTGAGCCTACAGTTAAAAGTCAATCAGACAATCATAAGACTTTCCTCTGCTTTTCAAATTTTGAGTTGAGCTGGTAGTCTGGCACCCCGAGTTATTTGAAATAAAAACACCATAATTTACTTGTTAGTTCAAATCATATAAAAATGATTATTCTCGGGATTGTGAAATATTGACAAGCAGCTCAAGAAACAAGTTCTATTTCGACATGAACAGAAAGTTCAGAGGTTGACAAGATAAACTTGAAAATGACAATTGACCACTAAAAACTTTTTATAATTGACAACTTATGGCAGATAGATAAAATCATTAGTTATTTGAATTACTGATGAAGCTTAAGCTCTTCTATAAAATCCATTAAAAACCTTCTAGTTTGGATAATCTATTATTTTATGAATGTATGATGAAGCCACTAGACATTTAATGGCACTTTTAGCCCTTTTAGTCGCTAGTCTGTATAAATCATTCTTATTCAATTAATACAAAAATGATGAAACATATTTAATTATAGAAAAGAGTAACAAGAGTTATTCAAATGAAGAAGCGCCAAAGGAAGCCTCGAGAACACAGGTTATTCAGAATATTACTCGAAAAAAGAGAACGAAAAGAGGAAGATCTTTCAAGCAAACAACAAGCATTTCTCATGTTCCACAGTTAAGCCCCTATATCATGAGAGAAGTTAAGGTGCCAAAACCAGACAATCAATCAAAATCCAGAAGTTGAAAATATTTCTAACCTTCCACTTGCTACTCAAGACATTGGCAATGTCAAAGACATCCTTGATAATCGGAAGATCTGCAAAAAGGGAGAATCCAGAACATTTGAAATAATGAAGCCAAGGAAACGATCTTTTCTGTAGGTATGGAGATAGCATGATTTTCAGTCACTGAGTTGATACAAGTCATTCCAAAAATAAATACCTTGCAATATCTTAGGTCAAAGCCCTTGAGATTTCAAAATTAAAAAGACAACTCAGTGCCATTAAAGTAGATGTACTAAGTTTTGAATATTTGAGAAGATTAGAAAGAAAAAACCGAAAACAAGTACATTAAAACCTCCAAAGAGAAAGCTATGAAGCATGCCTCTTACACATTATCAACAACTAAAAGCGAGAAGGATGAGCAGATGCTTCTGATTTCAGTGACTACCCTATTATTCCGTTATTGTCATAATTAAAGTCGATCTTAAGCGGCACAGATAAATGCATCCCATTTTCAAAACTGTGACCATGGCCCAGACTCCAGCACAAAATTTTTGTTCATTCCTATCAAATAGAAACTCAAAACATATCCTCAATTATCAATTTTGGCTACAGTATTTCAGAATTTACACACTTATTTCCAATAAATTTCGGGTTAATTCCCATAAGCTTTGAATTCAATATATCCTATGATCACTTATTAGTAGCAAAAAGCAGCCAACTCTCTCTTATATTGTTAAAAACTAGGATGATTTTCCAAAATAGAGTTGACACAGCAAGCAGACTAACAATTTTGGTCAGCCAAACATGTATTAACTCACACTTAGCAGTTGCAAATATGGTAAAACCCTTCAGTCTAATTATAAATAGTACTATCATTCTTCTTTTAGCTCCCAAAACAGTAGTGTCCACCCATTTTGTGATAGTAAACATTTGAGGGTGAACTTTAACATTCCTCCTTTAGCTCCCGAAGCATACACTAACAAGTATTTAGGAAATGTGAACTTACATTTGAGGGTTTGACAAACCAAAGCATAGGTAGCTTTTTTGTTCCTAACGGAAGGACTATACACCAGCGACTTGATGGACCCAACGGCTCGGCGCCGAGCGTCTCCTTGTAGAACGGTACGCAAAACCTTGGCGGCTTCTCTACGTGCAAAGTACGCCGACCGATCGGCGTTGCTCAGCCGCTTCTGGTTCGGCTTATTCGCCGCCGGTTTAGTGTTCCCTTGCGGCTTCTTGCGCGCCATAGTTTCGACTCCGGCTGGTCCCCGTGGAGGGAAAAGGAAGAAAGAACCTGATTATGGGCTTTGGGCTAAATGCTTTATTCATTTGTTTGGGTAATAGAAACTGAATAGCCCAGTGGATGGCCCAATAAGGCCCAAAATTGAGTTCTGGGATATTTTGATGGAATTTTTACATACATATACACTATTTGAAATCTATGTTTTGGTATTTACTCTACCTAAACATATTTTAGTTACAAAATATATACAATCCACGTTAAAAGCTACAAATTCATTATTTGTGCATTCAATCAAGGAATTTAGTTATACCATTTTCCTTTTTTCTCTCATCTCTCCCCTCTTCTCTCTAGCAAACCGTTGTTTTTCTTTGCTTCCAGGGAAACTTTACGTCTTTGGAAGTGCCACGGATTTGCGTCCAGGGAAACCGTTGTTTAACTCGACCAAGGATTTGCCAAGATCGAAGAACAAATTTTGATGTTGTTTGCTTATGTTCTGGGGATTGAAGAACAAATTGGTCAAGTTCTTAGAGACGTAAATCATCTCACGCATGCTTGCCAGTAGGGGCGGAGCTAGAGTGTCGGTTACGGGTTTGATCGAATCCAATAATTTTAGTTCAAATCTTGTATCTATCTCAAAAAATCTATTGAATGTGTATAAATTATTATATTAGAACTCAACAACTCAAAATGATTAGAATTTCGAACCGATAAATTTCAAATACAAATATTACGGATCTCCATTTGAAGTTAAACAAAAATGCAATCGTGTGTCCGAATAATGGAATTTAGTCTTAGGAAGTTGGTATATTATGCACTGGGCAATCGTATAATCCATTTATACAACTCACATATAATCCATTTACTAACCTCATCACCTATACATCCACCGAAGACAAGAGAAAACTTTATCTGAGCAATCGTAATTTGGATAAAAGCATATACTTAATAATTATCACGTACAAACAGAACAAGAGATACCTATTAGTACAATTTTATAAAGCAATAGTGAGACAAGTAAATTTCTTTTGTATATTTTGTATTTGGTTTATACGTAATAATTATATATTATAAAACTTATTTACATGACTTATCTACAACTTTACATTATTTTTATCCATTAAATACAACTACAATATCATACAACTTAAATATAATTTTTATATAAATTTTATACAATATGTCCTTTATATATTTATATATTATCTTCTCCCAGTTAAATACACTAAAATATCATATAACTTAAGTACAAATTTTGTACAATATATCTTTTGTATATTTTGTATATCATTTATACATAGTAAAAATAAATTCCATACAACTAATCATATATCATACAACTTAAATATACTTTTTATACAATATTATTTAACTTTCATACAATATTTAAATAAAATATATATATATAATAATAGAATATAATTTTTTTACAATTTTAACTACAACTTTGCTATAATTTCGTAAGTATAATGTATGTCATGTCGTCGTCGTCTTCTTCTTCTTCTTCAAAATTCAACCTGAAATTCAGCCAAAATCAAGTCTAATCTTCACCAATGAGATATAATTTCCAAATAATATTTCTAATTATTTGTAATAACACCTAATTGAAACAAATAATAATTTTTGAAAACCCAAATTCGAATTCAAAGCTTCAAAACTTTTTAATGGCTCTCAATGCTAAAATTATGGCTCTCTTTTTCTTTGCTTTACATTATTGTAGTTAGGGATTCAGGGATAGAGAGAGACGTAAAGAGAATTTTTAATTGTTTGCAACAACATCTAATTCAAAAAATAGTTTTTTTTAAAACCTAAATTCGAATTCAAAGCTTTTTAATGGCCGTCAATGGTAGAATTACTGCTATCTTCTCCTTTACTCTACATTATTGGAATTAGGGATTGAGAGAGAGGGGGGAGAGTATGAGGGAGAGATAATAATGATGAAAAATAATAGATTCCTAATATAAAGGGATGCTCATTTAATTCCTAACGTGTATATAATTGGTAAATTTATATATAGGATGTAATTAAATTGAAATTTGAGTAGGGAGAGTAATAAAGTTTTCAATAGTGTATAATATGCAAAAATGATGTTTTTTCTAAGGGTGACATTTTGAGCCCAAGCCCAACTAACCTACCCAACCAGCTAGCAAATAACGGGTTGGGCATGAAAGAATTTTATTGATGGGTCGTTCTGGGCTGAACTCATTTCAACGCGTAAATATAATTAGCCCAACTATAACCCGTTAGGTGCCCAAACATGACCCGTCAAAGTCCCAAAACATAAACACAATCAACACTAGCAATAGAAACAAGATAGATGTTTTCTCTCTGACTCTTTGTGCACTCTCTCAACTTCAAAAACGATCTTTGATGCACCACTTTTTCTTAGACGACTTCCTTCTCTCTGGCGAAACTCTTTCCTCGGGACTTTTGTGGATAACAAATTTTGGCCATATGATAAGGTGAGTTTTGCAAAGAAATAACTTACCGGTCAATACCTCTCAAATAGCCTTTGTTTTAGCCTTAAATCTACTAGAGGAGACAAAAAAAAAGTAAGAATATACTTGTAATTAGTGTTAAAGATTTTAAGTAATTTATTCTGAAGTCCCACCAATGAAGGAGATCTGGATGACCACATTTTTAATTTTTTAAATCTTTATACACTGTATATATATGTATGTTTTGTAAAAACAGGTTCAAAAATACTTTTCCTTCCTAAAACTTAATAGTGGAGTATACATAACTCTAAGGCTAGCATGTGGGCTGATTCAGGCCAGGGACTGCGACCCCTGTGAGCTTCTAGGCATAAACAGTCCTTTACCGGATAAGCCTCGGACCGTGGAGATGGGTTGGTCCTTCACTTTGGAACCGCGAGGCAGGAACCGAACCGGTCCTTGGCGGGCCTAACGGTCCCAGACAGTTCCAACGGTCAGATTTTTTTTTGAAAAAAGTTTTCCCATTTGGATATTTAAAAAGTAGCCATTTGGCCTGCCAAAATAGCCATTGGCTATTTTCAAAATAGCCATTTAACACCACCCTCCCCTTCCAACTTTATTTTAATCCCAAAATTTTTATAATTGTATTTTTCCCTATTTTCAACTATAAATACCCCCTCGTTCTTTTATTTTTCTCACAAAATTATCAATTTCTCTCTAATTTTCTTCTATAATTGCTACTATTGCTTACTTTATTGTTACAATTTGTGAAAAAATTGTAAAGTTGGGGAATTAAACTTTTCAACGATAATCAATTTTTAACTAGTTGTTCGTCAATTCGATAAACTCATTCTAACTCATAATTTTTAATATTATAGTTTTGTTTGTTTTATTTATTTTCTATTATTTGATTAATTACGATGGCTTTCTTAAAAAAAAAAATTGGTAAAAATAAGGGAAAATTCAAGAGTGGTGAATCTAGTGGCCAATCTATTCCTCCTTCACAGTACCCCGGCTCCCCGATCCAAACCCCATACCCACCCTACACTTGCTATTCTTGATAGTGATAATAGTTTATTACAATTTACTAAGAGTTAATGTTTCCATAATGTTGGAGCTGGTGAACAATTAAACCATGAATTAATGAATGCTCTATATTCTAATCCAACTATTGATGAAGATGATGAGGAGGAAATAGATTTTGATGAAATGCTGTCACACCTCCCTTTTTACTACCCTTTCCCGAAGAATAAGGTATACACCGTTAATTATTAATATACCCCTGTGAGCACGTGATTTTTACCCTACACATGAGTCGTTCCTATAAAATTCAAAATAAATGATTTTTCATTATTTTCTAAATTTTGTGTGAATTTTTGTTTAGTTGTTTTGCATTTTATTTGCGTGTGATAAATGAAAATACAAAAATTTGCATCTTTAGGAAATTAATTCTTTTTAAACAAATTAAAGAAAAAATCAAAAAAAAATTAGTTAGCTTTTTAAATTGAAAATTGCCAAAAAGAAGTAATTAATTAGTCTTAATTAGTGCCAAATAAATACAAAGAAAATAAAATACAAAAAAAAAGAGGGGAGGAAAATACAAGGAAAAGAAATACAATACAAAAGAAAAATACAAAGACACAAAAGACTTGGGCCAAAATAACACTAGCCCAAACGATTTCCGCCCAGGCCCAAGCAACCCCAGCGACCCATGCCCCAAGCCCAACGGTCCACCCCTTTCCCCCTTTTAATCTCAACCGTCCATAAACTTTGATCCAACGGCCAGAAATGGTTATTACAAGTTTAATACAAAACCTTAAAAAAAACATCCTTAAACAATTCAAAGACATCAGCTCCCTTCTGTCTCTCTCTCTCCCCGTTCATCTCTCTTCTTCATCAACGGCGCCGCCGCTAGGGTTCCGCCACCCACGGCGGCGGCCGGCCACCATTCCGGTCAAAAATAACACCAAAACGCTCCCCTCACCCTACTCATCACTACCCCGTTAATAGTTTCCTTCAAAGATCACCGTAGCTCCTCAAATATCAATCCCTAGCTCGCGCCGCCACCCTCTCCCATGGAGGCGCCGCCACCCAAACTACCCCAAATATTCACCTCACCCTTCTTTTAACACCCTCAACCGCGACACAAGAATTTCGAGTCTCAAAAGTTGCCGGAACGAAGCCTGCCCGAGAAGATCTTCAAGAAGAGCCGTGAATCAAGAAAAGGGCTCGAGTTCATGAAGAAAAGTGAAGAAAAACGGAAAAGAAACAAAAAGAAAAAGAAAAACAGAAAAAAGAAAATAAACGGCTAATAAGCTAAGTCTTCTTCTTTGATTTTTCTGATTTTTGGTTTAATTCGTTTGCGACTGAGTTGTTTGTTCTCTTTTGGTTCATCTAATTTCCGAAACAGTGATTAATTAATAACAAGAAATTCGATTTTATTAATTAATTGAGAATAAGGGATTTTTAATAATTGATTCTGTGATTTTCGTTCTTCCTGAATTAACCCGACTGTTAGTTAACTAATTGTGTGATAATCTTGCTACAAAATTTCATTTGTTATGAGTTGACATTAAATTCTGTTTTTGTTTAATTCTGATTTCTATTTAGCCACTGAATTCTGATTTTCCGTTTGATTGATTCATGATTTCTGCTAAGTTGCTAATTGATTTTTAGATTTTTTTTAGATTTTCCTGTTTCTGTTAATTCCTATTTTTCTTTTAGATTTCGGAAATAGCCATCTTTCTAATTTTCAGATTTAGTTAATTTGGTTAACAATTTTAGTAATAATAGTATAATGGGAATTGCTTGATTAATTTGTTTTTAACAGTATTTTGATCCTGTTGATTAATTGATAAGTGTCAGAATTTGCTCGGTAGTTTAATTGTGATTGTAGTGTTGATGAACACTTAGGGTTGATTGGTTATAGCTGTTAGTTAGTGATTAAGCTTAATTAGCGAATTCGACTTTAGATTAGTTTATATTCAAGTTAAGTCGATAGTTGAAATCACTTGATTCTTAGCAACCTAAGGTGTTTTACTAAATAGAATCAATTGCGGCTAGTTGTCTCGATTAATAAGACTCACCATCTATCAATTGTTCCGTAACGACTCGGTTAGTCGTTCTAAGAGTTGTAGCCTCGTTTATCTCATTTTTTTATGTTGTTCAGTTGTGTTGAGGTTTGGGTTCGGGGTAGTTTTGGAGATAAATGAACACTTAGACTCTTAGTTAAAAAGCTAAGTTAGAAAAATCATCCGGAAGTTGACTTAATTCAATTAGCTTTGTTGGATAATTTTAAACTTAGAAGTGTATACAGAATGTAATACGGAGGTCCGCAGTAGAATTAGGCTTGAATTGACGGAAGTTAGAAATTGGGCTTTATTATATGTAAATATATGAAGTACTACATTATATAAATAGACAGTGGGCCTACTTTAGGAATTTGATAATAAAATAGGATACGAATAAAATACACAAAACCCACCTATATGCACAACACGTTTTAGGGCTAAAGTTAAATAAGAAAAATCGGATTCCTGGCCTTATGAGAAGACAGAAACATTATGTCGGCGTGAGTACAATAGAAGCATTGGTTACTGGGTCATTATTCAAATTATAAGTCGTGAGGATCATTGTAAGGAAAAAGACTAATTGTAAGGTATGTCTACTTTTAATATTTATATAAGTAAGTATTCATGGAATTAGATAATTTTGACAATGATGATTGGGACAATCATTATATAATGATTGGATTCAAGAATTGGAAAATTTTCCATTAATATATTTTTTCCAGTTCTTTAAGTTGGAGATAAAACTATCATTCCATAATCATAGGTATTTTTGAACTTCTGAGAAAAAAAAAAAACAAAGCCAACGTGATGGCTTTTGGGACCACCTGAATTTCGGTATTTTATTTCACTGTACAGTGCTTCGCATGGTATTTAGTTGCGTACAAATATTTTCCTAATTAGCGTAGGCTTTGTCTTTGATTTTAACTTGTTCTGAGATTATGGAAATTAATTACCTAGGCTAATTAGAATATGTTATTCAATATTTTGGATAGACTCGGAGCCTTTGGAGACCGAGTCGAGGGACGAGGACATCCCGGAGTAGGATTTTACGCTGTTGAGGTAAGTAACAATTTTAACTCTGGCTTTGAGGGTATAAACCTGGAGAAATTAATATCATGTGATTGTTTGGTGGTGATACCCACGCTAGGTGACGGGCGTGTGGGTGTGCACTGTGAGGGATTGAGACTTGGTCCATCCCGTGAGGCCTTATGGCCATCATCTGTATTTACGTAGTTACTTGTTGTTGAACTTGTCTGACTTTATGTTAGAGATCATGCTTAGGCTTAATTATTTCATTCTCACTTTATTTGTACTCAGTCATAGAAATTATTGTACTTGTTTACCTCAGTATCTATTATTCGCTAATATGTTGTGATACTTGATGTGGACCGTGTTCCCTTATTTGTTGATGATAGTGAGACTAGTGAGGTACATGATTGAGTGAGGCCGAGGGCCTGGTTTTGAGGATATTAATACCATAGCGCGTGAGTTGTCCGCGTAGCACGTGAGTTGACCGTGCGGGTCCAGGTATTAATACCATAGCGCGTGAGTTGTCCGCGTAGCATGTGAGTTGACCGTGCGGATCCAGGTATTGATATGATGGCACGTGAGTTGTCCGTGCTTAGCGCTTGGGCTTTGGGAGCCCCTCCGAAGTCTGTACACACCCCCAGTGAGCGTAGAGTGTTGAGTGTGGAGTGTTGAGTGCGAGTGCTGAGTGATGGAGTGACATTGCTATGAGGTTACATTTACTTTTGTTGTTGCTACACTTACCTATTAATTTCTTTGTGATATTTGTTGGTTTTATGAAATGTACCTTTTTATTCATGTTTATTGTAAATTGTGAA
The DNA here is from genome assembly GCA_032618575.1 of Nicotiana noctiflora. Taxonomy (NCBI): domain Eukaryota; kingdom Viridiplantae; phylum Streptophyta; class Magnoliopsida; order Solanales; family Solanaceae; genus Nicotiana; species Nicotiana noctiflora. Next base: position 38,018 of record JASVEL010013432.1, on the reverse strand, counting down.
AATAAATAATTAGACTACTTTTCTTAGCTCGTCAATACTGCTCAATTCCTTAGTTATTTTTGTTACTACTGAGGTGGTAGTACTCATAGTACTCCCTGCACTATATGTGCAGATCCAGGTGAGTTAGAGCGCGGTGATCGTTGAGTTCAGGCCGACTATCTTTGAAGACTGCAAGGTAGCCGCTAGCGTCCGCATGACCTTGTTAATCATCTTGTCATTTCTTGTTTTAGACAATTATATTTCTTAGTTCGTAGTTTTAGACGCTCATGACTTAGTGACACCCTAATGTTTGGGACTCGTTTCCGTATTTTATATTAATTATATTTGGAGTTGATTAGTTTATGAGAAATTCAAATGTTGAAAATGTTTTATTAAATTCTTATTATCGATTTAGTAGTAATATTTTGGGAATAGGCTTGCCTTGTAACACGATAGGCGCCATCACGACCGTGGTAGATTTTGGGTCGTGACAAGTTGGTATCAGAGCCTAGGTTACATAGGTCTCACGAGTCATGAGCGGGTTTAGTAGTGTCTTGCGGATCGGTACGGAGACGTTTGTACTTATCTTTGAGAGGCTACAGAACCCTTAGGAAATTTCACATCTTTGATTCTTGTCGCGCGTTCTGTGTATTCTAGTAACTGAACATTTATTATTTCATTCTCTCACAGATGGTGAGGATTCGTGCTACCGGTCAGGAGGGACAATCATCCGCACGGGCCGCAAGAGGCCGAGGCCGCGGAAGAGGCCGAGACCGCGGTAGAGGTCGTGGTAGGGACGGAGATATCAACGGTGCAGTAGCTGGTGCAGCACCTACAGTTCCCCCAGTTGTTTCCGCTTAAGATCGGGTCCCCGAGGTAGAGATTCCAGCAGGACCAGCTCAGGCACCACCTGTGCCTATTGTTATTCCAGGCCTTCAGGAGGCCCTGGCCCAGATTTTATTATTGTGTACAGGCCTTGCTCAGGCGGTTTCAGCCACTACGGGTGCAGCTACTTCTCAGGCCGGGGGAGGCACTCAGACTCCCGTTGCTCGGACACCTGAGCAGGTAGTTCATGGACTTCAGACACGAGGGGCACCTCCAGCACAACCAGTTGCAGCTGCTCAGGACTATGTTGCTCCAGTAATGCTAGAGGACGAGCAACGCAAATTGGAGAGGTTTGGGAGACTCCATCCTCCGTCATTTAGTGGTGCTGAGGGTGAGGATGCACAGGGTTTCTTGGACAAGTGTCAGAGAATGCTTCGGACCGTGGGTATTCTGGAGACTAGTGGGGTCTCATTCACTACTTTCCAGTTTTCTGGGGCTGCACTTAATTGGTGGGAGGCTTACGAGAGGCGTAGGCCGGTTGGCGCAGCGCCTATTTCTTGGCAGCAATTCACCGATCTCTTTCTAGAGAAGTTTGTACCGGAGTCCCGCAGAGAGGAGCTTCGCAGGCAGTTTGAGCAGCTTCGTCAAGGTGAGATGTCTGTTACACAGTACGAGATGCGGTTCTCCGAGTTGGCTCGTCATGCGGTCTGGTTGGTTCCCACAGACCGAGAGAGGATTAGGAGGTTTGTAGATGGCCTCGGGTTTCAACTTCGATTGCTTATGACCAGGGAGAGAGTATCTGGTTCTACCTTTGATGTGGTTGTAGATATTGCTCGACAAATTGAGATGGTTCGAGGTCAGGAGAGGGATGAGAGGGAGGCTAAGAGGCCTCGTGGTCAGGGTGATTTCAAGGGTTCTCCTCAGGGAGGTCAGCTTCAACAAGGTCAGTTTCAGCAGAGTCACTCATCATTCAGTGCATTGCCAGTGCAAGATTCTCATTATGCCCCACCCGGTCAGGCATCATCGGGTAATTCTATTAGGCATCGGGAGCAACAGTTTCGTCAGAGGAGAGGTTGTTTCGAGTGCGGGAATTTTGGTCACATTGCAAGATATTGCCCTAGGCTGTCGAGTGGGACCCCACAGCAGGGTGCCGGACCGCCCACACCAGCACCAGTTCCTCCACCACCCGCCCAGCCAGCTAGGGGTGGTGTTCAGCCAGCTAGGGGCGGAGCTCAGTCAGCTATCGATCGCCCGAGAGGGGGAGGTAGATCAGGGGGTGGTCAGGCCCGTTTCTATGCACTTCAAGCCGGGCCAGACACTATTGCTTCAGATGCCATAATTTCAGGTATGTTCTTTTGTTGGACTCGTTCGAGGACGAACATTTGTTTAAGAGGGGGAGGATGTAACGACTCGGTTAGTCGTTCTAAGAGTTGTAGCCTCGTTTATCTCATTTTTTATGTTGTTCAGTTGTGTTGAGGTTTGGGTTCGGGGTAGTTTTGGAGATAAATGAACACTTAGACTCTTAGTTAAAAAGCTAAGTTAGAAAAATCATCCGGAAGTTGACTTAATTCAATTAGCTTTGTTGGATAATTTTAAACTTAGAAGTGTATACAGAATGTAATACGGAGGTCCGCAGTAGAATTAGGCTTGAATTGACGGAAGTTAGAAATTGGGCTTTATTATATGTAAATATATGAAGTACTACATTATATAAATAGACAGTGGGCCTACTTTAGGAATTTGATAATAAAATAGGATACGAATAAAATACACAAAACCCACCTATATGCACAACACGTTTTAGGGCTAAAGTTAAATAAGAAAAATCGGATTCCTGGCCTTATGAGAAGACAGAAACATTATGTCGGCGTGAGTACAATAGAAGCATTGGTTACTGGGTCATTATTCAAATTATAAGTCGTGAGGATCATTGTAAGGAAAAAGAGTAACTGTAAGGTATGTCTACTTTTAATATTTATATAAGTAAGTATTCATGGAATTAGATAATTTTGACAATGATGATTGGGACAATCATTATATAATGATTGGATTCAAGAATTGGAAAATTTTCCATTAATATATTTTTTCCAGTTCTTTAAGTTGGAGATAAAACTATCATTCCATAATCATAGGTATTTTTGAACTTCTGAGAAAAAAAAAAAAAACAAAGCCAACGTGATGGCTTTTGGGACCACCTGAATTTCGGTATTTTATTTCACTGTACAGTGCTTCGCATGGTATTTAGTTGCGTACAAATATTTTCCTAATTAGCGTAGGCTTTGTCTTTGATTTTAACTTGTTCTGAGATTATGGAAATTAATTACCTAGGCTAATTAGAATATGTTATTCAATATTTTGGATAGACTCGGAGCCTTTGGAGACCGAGTCGAGGGACGAGGACATCCCGGAGTAGGATTTTACGCTGTTGAGGTAAGTAACAATTTTAACTCTGGCTTTGAGGGTATAAAATTGGAGAAATTAATATCATGTGATTGTTTGGTGGTGATACCCACGCTAGGTGACGGGCGTGTGGGTGTGCACTGTGAGGGATTGAGACTTGGTCCATCCCGTGAGGCCTTATGGCCATCATCTGTATTTACGTAGTTACTTATTGTTGAACTTGTCTGACTTTATGTTAGAGATCATGCTTAGGCTTAATTATTTCATTCTCACTTTATTTGTACTCAGTCATAGAAATTATTGTACTTGTTTACCTCAGTATCTATTATTCGCTAATATGTTGTGATACTTGATGTGGACCGTGTTCCCTTATTTGTTGATGATAGTGAGACTAGTGAGGTACATGATTGAGTGAGGCCGAGGGCCTGGTTTTGAGGATATTAATACCATAGCGCGTGAGTTGTCCGCGTAGCACGTGAGTTGACCGTGCGGGTCCAGGTATTAATACCATAGCGCGTGAGTTGTCCGCGTAGCATGTGAGTTGACCGTGCGGATCCAGGTATTGATATGATGGCACGTGAGTTGTCTGTGCTTAGCGCTTGGGCTTTGGGAGCCCCTCCGGAGTCTGTACACACCCCCAGTGAGCGTAGAGTGTTGAGTGTAGAGTGTTGAGTGCGAGTGCTGAGTGATGGAGTGACATTGCTATGAGGTTACATTTACTTTTGTTGTTGCTACACTTACCTATTGATTTCTTTGTGATATTTGTTGGTTTTATGAAATGTACCTTTTTATTCATGTTTATTGTAAATTGTGAAAATAAATAATTAGACTACTTTTCTTAGCTCGTCAATACTGCTCAATTCCTTAGTTATTTTTGTTACTACTGAGGTGGTAGTACTCATAGTACTCCCTGCACTATATGTGCAGATCCAGGTGAGTTAGAGCGCGGCGATCGTTGAGTTCAGGCCGACTATCTTTGAAGACTGCAAGGTAGTTGCTAGCGTCCGCATGACCTTGTTAATCATCTTGTCATTTCTTGTTTTAGACAATTATATTTCTTAGTTCGTAGTTTTAGACGCTCATGACTTAGTAACACCCTGATGTTTGGGACTCGTTTCCGTATTTTATATTTATTATATTTGGAGTTGATTAGTTTATGAGAAATTCAAATGTTGAAAATGTTTTATTAAATTCTTATTATCGATTTAGTAGTAATATTTTGGGAATAGGCTTGCCTTGTAACACGATAGGCGCCATCACGACCGTGGTAGATTTTGGGTCGTGACATGTTCCCCGAGTCTTGTTAATTGGATAATTAATCATAAGTGGCCATATTTATAAGATTGCTTAAGGTTGGCTATAGTTGAAATGTGTTTTTAATTAGTGAATTAATTTGAATTTAAAGTAGTTGAGAGGCCAATTGGCTAGTTGATCAATAGTCATTAAATTGTGGCTATTTGATAAATGCAATTCTGAAAATAGGCTAAAATAGGAGTAAAATACAGAAATTAGGAATGTAATAAGCTTTAAGAAGTAGGGGTAAATTGGGAAAAAGAATTGGTAAACTTGTAATAGGATTAATAGGAAAAGGGTGCAATTGGAATAAGAAATGGTAAAGTTGTTATAAATATAGAGCATTAAGGGCAACTTGGGGATAAAAAGGGTAGAATTAGTAGTTGTCCTTAACAAGTGAGTGCACAATAGGTAATACAAGGGAAATAGAACATGGTAGAGTATTCTAGAAGGGGTCTTAGTGTAGAATTCAATAAAATAATTGCACTAACTTGTGCAACAAGCTAATAATTGGTGGGTTTTTAATAAAATTCAGATTTCTTGATTTTGGCCTATAAATAGGCATTTTCAGCATTAATAAGGGGGTTCAATCTGATTTTAGAGTTAGCTTTAGCATTTTTGAGCCATATGAACCCTAGAAAAATCCAAAAAAAAAATATATATTAGTTAATTTTCTGATCTGAAATCAATATTTCAGATTCATTTTTTCTGCTCTTTTATCTTCAAATTGGCTTCAACAATCCAAAAATAATAAGTAGATCCAGCACAAATCAGTGAAGAACTGTAATTACTGTGATTTGAATGTGAAATTGGGTTTTAAATCAATTTGGAATTCTGGAAACTATCTCATGGGTTTAATTGCTACTGCTGTGACTGTTTACTATTGGAATTTATCTGTTGTTGCTGCGTTTGCTGTTGATTATTGTTGGTGTTTGTCACTGCCATAGCTGACTTCTTATTCATCTACTCTTGTCAATTTCCAGGTACAGCTTATCCTTTGATAGTTTGAAGTTTCCATTGTTGTATTCACGCCACTGTGTAATGGGATTTGCTGGAGTTGTTTATAACATATTGTTGTTTAGATTTAATACTTATCCTTTATTTCATATGCTTGTGTAGTAGATTATATAAATAGATTTGGATTTTATCGATTCCTAGAATTTGTTAATTTATAATAGCTTGTGTAGTGGATAGTATAAATAGGCGTTTGAAATATGGAAGATTAGATTAGATTCACACAACTCTAAGTGCCAGCGGTTATTTTTATATATTTCATAAAAAAAAAAAAAAAATTTAGATCGACATATGAACTGTATGCAGAATCATTTGGATAACTCTCCCTCATTATAAAGATAAGATTTCAAAATTAGCAAGCCATCGATTAGCAGGTTTAAATTTAGAATAGATTCTATGTTTTTACTGTTTTGAATGATAAATTTAAGCTCTAAGTGATTCACTTCTAATAAGCCATGCATATTGTTCTGAAAAAATGGAAGACGTAGACTGATTCTTCAAATAAGCTTCGACACATTAGGCCTAACACTGTTACAAAACAGAATTTCTTTGTTTAGCTTCATAGATTGTTATAATGCCGTTAGAAATTATTATAGTTTTGATTGTCTCTTTTTTAATTCCGTTGTAATTTCATAAATAGTTATAATTTTGTCAACAACATAATAATTAGTCATAATAAATTATTAGGACTTTTTCTCTTTTAGTGACAAATCAAGTAGAAAATATAGATTGCTTTAGGATCGGACTTTAATAAAATTAAATTGGGACAAGCATCGCCCGAATAACAAGCGGGGTCCCCATTTAGTAATGAGATAACATAGTATATCCGGAGAGGCTAATAGCGAATTCCATAGCCTCTCCCAAAAGTTAAAAGCCGATAGACATCATTTAGGGCACGATTTTAATATACTTTCCATTGAACGAGTGTGCACTTGGTGTGACTCAAATCCAAATCTCGGCAAAGCCGAAACATACCGAAAGTCATAGGCGTACTGGTTGCGGTATGACTCGAGGTGTGTTTCCGCAATGTCGCAAATTCTTAAAAATAATATTTATGTAAAAAGCACATTATGTTGTTAAAATCTATAATTAAGTCAAACAAAAGTCGGGAACGACAGTGGAGCGACCGTGCTAAAACCACGGAATCCGGGAGTGCCTAACACCTTCTCCCGGGTTAACAGAGTTCCTTATCCGGATCTTTGCTTCGCAGACATTTTTATGAGTCAAAATTCCTCGGATTCGGGATTAACCGGTGACTTGGGACACCATTATCATTCCCAAGTGGCGACTCTGATTAACCTCTAATAAAATCCCGAACCGATTGTCCTTTAATTGGAAAAAACTCCTTTCCTTACGTTATTTTATCCGTTTCGGGTATTTTAGCGTCGGGGTATACCCTACAAGTGTATTTATATGCTTTAAGTGTTGGGGTAGTAAAAAGGGAGGTGTGACAGCTCTGGCGACTCTGCTGGGGATCGAACCCTGAATTTCGGTTTCAGGGTTTAAGAACTCGAGCTCCTTAGAACTGCCGTTCGCGTTTTTGTTTGACTTCATTATATGATTTGAACAACATGCTATGTGCTTTATCGCTTTGATATTATGTGAACTGTATATAAAACTGTGCCGAAAACCCTTCTCTCTTCTCCCCCGGGGATGTGCTTACTGGTTGAGACTCCCCTTTCCGTTAAAGTCACCTTAAATTAAGAAAACAGAGGCCGGATAAGTTACAAATCCGATTGACTCCGCGGGTCACCGGTACGTAGCCCCATCCTCGATTCGAGTTGTCCGCTCGGGTACACGTTCTAGCAATCTATGAAACCGTAAGATTTTGAACATAGGTCTAGGACGATTATTTGCATCATATTTGACTTAGGGGACTCAACACAGGGGTTGGGTCCGTCTAGGACAGGTGACCCGGTATTGAAAAGACCGAGCATGTTATGTGTTGCATTTTTTGTCCTTGATCGTTATGCGGACCGGCTGAAATCCCGAGAGTGGAAAAATTATTGAAAAAGAAAAAAAAGAAAAGAGAGAGAGGAAAATAAGATTTATAGAAAATTGGGTATCCAGAAAATTTGAAAAAATAGGTGGAACAATTTTTGTTGAAATAATTGGTCAATTAATCTGACCGAACTACGCAGGTTTGATTCTCGCCATTAGGTGGGATACGTAGGCAACCCTCATTGGGTCCAACCACCCTTTTTAAAAAATCAAAAAAATGTGTTCTAATAAAATCAAAGTGACGCTGTTTTCGCAAATAGCCGAATGTTTCGAAAGGACGCCGGAAGGCTGTTTTTTGCAAAAATAGCCACTTTGAATCATTTTAAATAATTTGCGGGCACAACCTTGAAATATTCCTTGTGGAAATATTGCAAGGCCATAGCCGCAAAATCAAGTCCGGGTTCACACCCCTTTTGCAAAAATAACCAAAAAATGTCAAATTTTTGATTTTGTTATAAATATGTCGAGTAATGCTATTCTTGCTTAAAATAAGCCGAATGTCCCTCAAAAGGACGCCGGAAGGCCGTTTTTGCAAGAATAGCCACTCTGAGTCATTTTAAATAATTTGCGGGCATAGCCTTGAAAAATTCCTCGCGGAAACGTTGAAAGGCCGTATCCACAAAATCAAGTTTGAGTCATCGCCCAACTTTTCAAAAAATAACCACTTTATCAAATAAGCCATTACATGGCCGGTTTTTGCCGAAATAGCCACATTTTTGCATTTTTAACTTCCTCAGTCTTGTGTTGGCCTGTGTTGGTGCTGAACGATGCCCCATAGGCCCCAGGATAAAAATTTTGAATTTGCATCTTCTTAAATAAAATTTTGCAAAAAGAGCCACTTTGTCTAAATAAGCCATTACATGGCCAATTTATGAAAAATAGTCTTGTGTTGGTTTATGGTGATGCCGAACGATGCCACATGAGCCACAGGATAAAAAAAAAATTCAAGTTTATCTTTCTTAAATAAATTTTGCAAAAATAGTCATTTTGTCAAATAAGCCATTATGTGGCCAATTGTGTAGAAATAGTCATAATTTACACCAAAAATATTCTTATTCTTGTAGAAATCTCCTACATAAGTTTGTAGTTGGAGTCGGCTTCTATAATTTTCCTTCAAAAAAAAAAATCAAAAAAAAAAATTCGAATAAACATCTCTTTATTTCTTGCATTAATTTGCAAGAACTACGCTCGGTCTGATTCATGCGGGGTCATGATACGTAGGCAATCTACATAGGATTCGACCATATCCATAACCAAAAAGAAAAAAAAATGAAAACCTACAAAAAGAAAAAAAAAAGGGAAAAATGAAAAAACCACAAAAAGGGAAAAAGAAAAGAAAATAGCAGGAAAAAAAAAACAAAGGAAATCAATAAGTGGAATACCTTAACGCTAACCCGGTGGTTTTGTTTTGTTGATCCAGAAAGTCGAGGTGGTTGGTTGGGGTAAATTGGAAAGCAAGATCCAAGGAAAATGATAACTGGCATCGAAGCTGTTACGAGTGCTCAAGAGACTCAGGGTCAGAAAATTCAACAAGGGTCTACTGTGGTTGAGGAAAACAAATGACCAAAATGCGTCAAGCATGGGCCAATGGCCAAGGACAGCCTTTTCATAAGTCACAATCTGCTATACAGCAAGAACAGTACCACTCTCCCGAGTATCACTCGTACTCGTTTGACCTTCCTGCAAACGTTGAGAAGCTTACCCGAAAGAATGTACAGGAAGAAATGGCACAAAGATTGAAGAGATTAGAACAACGGCTGAAAAACATGCAAGAAATGGCAGGTCAAAAGAGTGTTGCCTTCAGAGATCTTTGTATATTCCCCGATGTCCACTTGCCGCCTGGTTTCAAGGTTCCCAAATTGGAAAAGTATGATGGACGCGGAAACCCCATAGCCCACCTGAAAAGGTATTGCAACCAATTGAGAGGCGTGGGAAGAAAAGAAGAATTGCTTATGGCTTATTTTGGGGAAAGCCTCTCGGGAGTAGCATCTGAATGGTTTTGGGATCAGGACGCATCTGGTTGGCACGTCTGGGATGATTTGGCACGAGCCTTTGTCAAACAGTTTCAATACAATATTGACGTCACCCCAAACCGCATTTCCCTTTATAAACTGAAAAAGAAACCAACTGAAAGTTTCAGGGAATATGCCATCAAATGGAGAGAGCAGGCAGCGAGAGCTAAGCCACCTATGAATGATCACGAGTTGGCCACTGTTTTCCTTCAGGCTCAAGAGCCGGATTACTTTCAAAACATGATATCTGCAGTTGGTCACTCCTTTGAAGAAATAATCAAAATGGGAGAAATGGTGGAAGATGGTCTTAAGACAGGCAAAATTATAAGTCAAGCAGCTCTCAAAAATGCGGCTCAGGATGTCCAAAGTGAATTCAGTGATGTGAATAGGAGGGATGACGAAATCATGATGACATCAGGGTCGAGAAGAGGTCCTATGAGAACATCTCAAAGGTATACGCAACTTCATCAAGTTTTTCATGACCCTTTTAAGCATTACTTCCCGCCTCAGAACCCTCCATATTTTGTTGATCCAGTCCAGTATGTTGCTCAATCCTCAAAACACCCAAGAAAGCGTGCCCGAACATCACAAAATCATTACCAGCCTCCGCAAAATTTTCAAATACCTTATAACCCACATCTAAGCCATGGGTATGGAAAGGAACAGAAGTTGAAAGATAATTTTACACCAATAGGAGAGTCCTATGCAAGCTTGTTTGAGAAGCTAAAACGGCGTGGCGTGATTGCACCCATACCTCCAAATCGGGTGGACCGACGTGCGAGAAGTTTTGACTCATCCAAAAGGTGTGAATACCACTCCAATGCCCTAGGTCACGATGTTGAAAGTTGTCGGGATTTGAAAAGAGAGATAGAAAGAATGATCCAGGAAGGAATAATTGCGGTCCAAGGCAGTGGCATCCAGAACATCGCACAGAATCCTTTACTTGCACATAACAGAGCACATTTTGTGGGAATGATGCCCGGTGATGTGGGTGATGAAAATCTTCTTGGGAGGTCAACTGAAGTTAAAGATATTGAAATAGAAAGCGATCTTAATGCAGAATTTAGTGGCTAGGATGCCATGCTTGTCAATTGAGAAGGTGCTCCACCTCTTGGAATTTTTGGTGGTTTATTTTGGTGTCATTTCTGTCACCCGGGTTATTTCAGGGTTGTAATCCGGACGTTGTCTTGAGAGTCAAAACCCTTCTATCTTTCCACTTTGCTTTGTTTAGTAATAAAAATTGTTTAGTGCCGTCTAGGTTTGTAATTCTAGTCTAGTCTGTTCATTTTGTTGTTTCAATCCATCAGTTTAATACAACTCTCCGTTTCCCGTCATTTCTAGTCATCCCATTTCTAATCACTTTACAGTTCTTTTCATACTGATTGTGGTGACATGACATGCACATAATTCTCGGCCTGATTTTAAAAGTCAATTTAACAATGAAGCAATGTTGAAGATGTAATGATACTCACAAGAAATAAAAACATATTGGAATACTGTGAAACCTGAATCAAGTGAATACTGGGGAAAAATAGAATATAAAGAAATGCCTTGGAAATGCATCATGCTTCATCGGTTTAAAGCCAAAGGCAAAAGTACCCCAAAGCTAAAGGAACCATTCGCGGTATCGGGATTGTTGCCCAATGGCACTGAGAGTCGTCAAGTCAAATATGTGAATCGTTCGAAAGATAGTTTATACTTGGTAGGTTTTGAAGATTGGAATGACGAAGGCGTTTTATTCGGCTATCCAAACACTCTATCCATTGTTATCCCTTCGAGCCTTATTATATTTTCTTTCATATCCCTCTTTCGGAATCAACAACAAAAATTGAGGATTGAGCGGGGAAATCAAATGGAGAAACAAAAGAAAGAAGAAAAGAAAAGAAAAAAAAAAGAAAAAAAAAAAAAAGAAAAAAAAGAAAAGAAAAGAAAGAAAAAGAATGCATAGAAAAATCGGGAGAAGTCAAGATGCAACAATAAATATAAACGTAGTCTGAACTACGTTTGACTTGATCCCGAAAGGGTACGTAGGCAGCCTCACTGAGGTTCAGTCACAATAAAGAAAAATCCAAAAAATCCCCCAAGAAGGAAACTGGGGCAGAAGTTTTGTTTGTTGAATAAATAAGATTCCGAAAGTTGTAATTTTAACCCACGATGAAATATTTTTGAGCCTTTATATCCTTTTTTCTATATCCCATCCAAAAGCCTGCATTACGGTCCAAAGGAAGACCTTCCGACCAATCGTCAAGAAATGCCGAGTCAAACGAGCAAAGGTGAATCACATCAAGGGCAACACTCCAGTCCGAACAAAGGAGAATGAAGAATTCAAGATGATGAGAACCACCACGAGACTCCAAGATGAGAGAAATCAAAATGAGAGAGTCTTATCGGTGAAAACCCGCACGGGCACCGTAAGGCGACGGTGAGTCGAGAGAAAGAAAGAGCAAATGAGAGAGGCTTGATGGTGAAAACCCTATGGGCACTACAAGTCGACTAAGGATCAGATCAAAGAAATGAAGTGTTGAAGACCGGTTTCACGGCAGAGCTTGCAACAAGAGTTGAACATCAAATTTGCTATATAGAGAAGGCCAAAAGTGCATGTCAAGGTCACTAGAGTCGGTATTCAAAATCCGATAGCTCATTCTTCTGTAGGTTTCTTGTTAGGAATTATGTTTTCCTTTCTTTCTATCCTTTGTACCTTGTTTTACCCTCCCTCTTATTGAGTCCGTCGGGTCATAACAAGTATAGAAATGATTTCAAAATTTGCCACCAAGCTTTCCAATTGCACAAGATGGGATTTAGCCAACACGACAATTGTCGTAAGTCAGGAAAAGACAAGGCCAGTGCTTTAAGCCAAAAGAGCAACATGTGCAATGGAGCGGGCGACAATAAAAATGTTTGGGGTTCATGCAAGACGCAAAGGTCGGCAAAGGGCCAAGGGAAGAATATAACAAATGGAAATAGGGGAGTATATTCTGACAAAAGAAAGAGCCAGTCAAGAAACACCCAAGGTTGTCCAGTGAAATCACTGAAGAAATCATAGACTTCAAGATCGGAATTGTGGGATCCATCAAGAAAGGAACAACATACATGCCGTAAGGAAGGCGGGTTTTGAACAAAGAAAGAAAGAAAAGAATAGTCGGTGAACAGGCCAAGCGTTCAAGTGGAAGTTCAAGGCCACAACCAACCACCGCATTTTTAAACTGACAAAGTTTTCTTTGCTTTGAAACAGGAGCAAAAGATATTGTCAAACTGGGGCAAGAAAAGTTTTCTGTCATCGGATAATCATCCGAAGAGCATGAATGTGAATACAATTGTTTTTGAAGATGAACAATGCAAGTTGAAAGGTGAAGGAAACAGCTGTTGGAGAATGATAAAATCTTAGTCTGTTGAATCTTTCTCCCAAGATAGAAGTCTTGGTCTGATGAAATTTTCACCTAAGATAAAGAGATAATGCAATGTGAAAACAAAAGGAAGGCAGAAGCCAATGAAAGCAGAAGTTGGAAAAGAAAGAAAGACAAAAGCTGAAAAGAAAGGAAGGTATAAATAGACCCAGTCCGAAGAGCATGAATGTGAATACAATTGTTTTTGGAGATGAACAATTCAAGTTGAAAGGTAAATGAAGCAAGTATTGGAGTGAGATACAATCTTAGTCTGTTGAATCTTTCTCCCAAGATAAAAGTCTTGGTCTGATGAATTTTTTACCTAAGATAAAGAGATAATGCAATGTGAAAACAAAAGGAAGGCAGAAGTGTCACGACCCTAGTTCACCAATTGTGAACCTGTCGTGATGGCACCCAGTCCCCACGACTAGGTAAGCCTAACACATTGCGAAATCTATAAGTTTTAATTACTTAAATAAGAAACAGCGGAAAATAACATAAAGATATGTAATCCGTGCCACTTGGCACATACATCCGTCACACAATAAATAAACACTACCAAGATCCGGAACCCCACGGTAACACAGACTAAAAGGGAAATACAACTGTGGCTCTATGTGTAAAGAGTATCTAACAACGACATGAAGAAAAATGTCAACTAGTACTACTAGAATAGATGGGAAGCCTCCGGATCCGCGGACGTAGCAGATCATACCTCGAAGTCTCCCAGAAAGCTGCGGAATCACCTAGTACGAGCCTCCTCTGATGTACCCGGATCTGCACAACAAAAGTGTGCAGAAGAGTAGCATGAGTACACCACGGCGGTACTCAGTAAGTGCCAAGCCTAACCTCGATGGAGTAGTGACGAGGAAGGTCAGGGCCCTACTGAGAAACAATAATAATATGATGACAACAAAATAAACAATTTGACAGATAACAACAAAATTTCCAAAATAACAACATTTACTGAAACTGTCTACAACCAAGCTAATAACAAATAACCAACTCAAATAAACAAATCCAGGATCTATGGGAATTGAACCCCCAGTCCCATTCTCAGTACCCCTGGGTCTCCGGGAATCGAACCCGCAGCCGCAGTCCCTACCAATAAATAACTCAGGATCTCGGGAATTGAACCCGCAGTCCCTACCAATAAATAACTCAGGATCTCGGGAATCGAACCCGCAGTCTTCCTACCAATAAATAACTCAGGATCTCGGGAATCGAACCCGCAGTCCCTACCAATAAATAACTCGGGATCTCGGAATCGAACCCGCAGTCCCTACCAATAAATAACTCAGGATCTCGGAAATCGAACCCGTAGTCCCTACCAATATCACGTCGGGTCTCCGGGAATCGAACCCACAGCCCTGGGTCTCCGGGAATCGAACCCGCAGTCCACAAACACAGCCAATTAAGGAAATCCACAGAGAGAAATAATTATGCTCAACTATAACTTCACCGAAAAATAGTGCCAATAATTAACAAGGAATTCAAACAAGGCAGTTAGGCAACCAAACAGTTAAGTGCTACCTAATCATGCTCTTCTAACCACTACCGGGTAAAATATCAAATTAACAACCAAAGACAGGGATATCGCTCATCGAACATTTCTGAATAAAATACGTGTTCATCAACCAGCGCATGTACACGCCCGTCACCTCGCGTACAAGGCATTTCAACTATCACATAATATCCTAGGGGTGAAAATTCCCCCACACGAGGTTAGACAAGCCACTTACCTCAATTCCGGTACAAAACCGCTAAGCAATAACCCTCTTGCCACGAATGTCGGCCTCCACAAGTGTAGAATCTGATAAAATCAATAGAATCACGTCAAAATAGGCCAATTGGGCATTACCCAATCAAATTAACTCAAAATTCACCAAAACCCACAAGTTGCCAAAACCCGACTTTCGGTACGCTTATCGAAAAATCACGAAAGTCACATATTCGGAACCCTCATTTCAATACGAGTCTAAGCATATCAATTTTACCAAAATCGGACTCCATTTGCCCATTCAAAACCTTGATTTTTCTAAAGTCCAAGACTAGGGCTAAACCCTCCATAATTACCCCAAATTCCTCCATTTTCATGATATAATTGCATGATATTATCAATACTAATCATAATATGAGTTCATAGTTGATTACCTGATGTTTTCCCTTGATTTCCTCCTCAAAATCGCCCAAAATCGCCCTTAAGCCGAGACCCCCAAATGTTAAAATGTTTCTGAAATTTTCTAACTTCTCATACACTTACTTACAGCGATTTTCGCTTCTGCGGAACATTTTCCGCTTCTACGCTCCCGTATCCGCGACCAAAGGGTCGCTTCAGCGGTTCCAGGCCTGGCCGGCCATTTCCGCTTCTGCGAACAAGAGGGCCGCTTAAGCGGCTCCGCTTCTGCGAAGAAGCATCCGCTTCTGCGGACAAGTCCGCCTCTGCGCATAACTGACCGCTTCTGCGGTCTCGCCCAAACGGAAAAACGTCCGCTTCTGCGGACCATGCCCAATTTCTCTCGTCCGCTTCTGCGATCCCAGGCTCGCACCAGCGACCCCGCTTCAGCGGAAATTCTTCCGCTTCTGCGGAACCACCCGCTCTTGCGCACCTCGTCCGCTTCTGCGGACTCGCTCCTGCGTCCAAAAGTCCGCAGGAGCGGAAACAACAGAAGCAGTGCACCAGTTCTGCAATTTTCCATGTTTCTCCCGATTAACCATCCGAAAACACCCCGAGGCCCCCGGGACCTCATCCAAACATACCAACACATCTTAATACCTCATTCGAACTTGCTCCAATCCTCAAAACACGTCTAACAACATCAAAACCCATAATTCGCATCGAATTCAAGCCTAAATTTCTTAAAACTTTCCGAATTGCACATTCGATCAAAAACCCGTCCAAACGACGTCCGAATGACCTGAAAATTTGCGGACATATCCAAAATCACATAACGAAGCTACAGAAATTGTCGAAATTCCATTCCGACCCCCGGATCAAAATCTCACCTATCGATCGGATTCGCCAAAATTTCAACCTTCGGCATTTCAAGCCTAATTGAGCTACGGACCTCCAAAATACATTCCGAACACGCTCCTAACCCCGAAATCACCTAACGAAGCTAATGGAACCATCGGATTTCCGTTCCGAGATCGTCTTAACACTGTTCCGGCTACGGACCGTTTTCTAGTTTCAAAGCTCTTATTTAGGGACTAAGTGTCCCAAAATGCTCAAATTTTCGGAACCAACTCTCCCGGCAACCCACAATAGCAGAAATGAACTTAGGGGAACAGCTAAATTAGGGATAGGGGCGTAATTTTCTAAAACGACCGGTCGGGTCGTTACATCTTCCCACACTTAAAGATTCGTTCGTCCTCGAACGAGCATAGAAAACATACCTGGAGTAGTGAAAAGATGAGGGTATTGGCTGCGCATATCCTGCTCGGTCTCCCAAGTCGCCTCCTCGACCGGCTGGCCCCGCCACCAAACTTTAACCGAAGCGATGTTCTTAGACCTTAGCTTCCTGACTTGCCTGTCTAGAATGGCTACTGGCTCCTCAACATAAGAAAGATCCTTGTCTAGCTGAACAGATGTGAAAATCCAACACGTGCGACGGGTCACCATGGTATCTCCGGAGCATGGAGACATGAAATACGGGCTGAACTCCGGCTAGGCTGGGAGGTAAGGCCAACTCATAAGCAACCTCTCCTACACGCCTCAAAATCTCAAAAGTGGCCAATAAATCTAGGACTCAGCTTCCCTTTCTTCCCAAACCTCATAACGCCCTTCATGGGCGAGACTCGGCGCAGAACCCGCTACCCACCATAAAAGCCACATCGCGAACCTTCGTGTCCGCATAACTCTTCTGGTCTAGACCGGGCCGCACGAAGTCTGTCCCTGAATCACCTCGACCTTGTCCATAGCCTCCCGAACCATATCGGTACCTAGTAACCCGGCCTCGCCCGCTCAAACCAACCCACGGGAGACCCGCACCTCCTACCATATAGGGCCTCGTACGGTGCCATCTCAATACTAGACTGGTAGCTGTTGTTATAAGCAAACTCCGCCAGTGGCAAGAAGTGATCCCACGAACCTCCAAACTCAATCACGCACGCACGGAGCATATCCTCCAAAATCCGAATAGTGCGCTCGGACTGCCCATCAGTCTGGGGGTGAAATGCTGTGCTCAGCTCCACCCGAGTACCTAACTCCTGCTGTACGGCTCTCCAGAACCGTGAAGTGAACTGAGTGCCTCTATCCGAAATGATGGAAATTGGAATACCATGCAGCCGAACTATCTCCCTAATATAGATCTCCGCCAGTCGCTCCGATGAATAAGTAGTGCTCACCGGTATAAAATGGGTGGACTTGGTCAACCGATCCACAATAACCCAAATAGAATCAAGCTTCCTAATAGTCCGTGGAAGCCCAGATACAAAGTCCATGGTGATGCGCTCCCATTTCCACTCTGGAATCTCAATCCGCTGCATCAATCCACCCGGACGCTGATGCTCATACTTCACCTGCTGGCAGTTGAGGCATCTAGAAACATAATCAACTATATCCTTCTTCATCCGCCTCCACCAGTAATGCTGTTTCAAGTCCTGATACATCTTCGCGGCACCCGGATGGATGGAATACCGCGAACTATGGGCCTCTGCTAGAATCGGCTCTCGAAGATCATCTACATTGGGCACACAGATACGCCCCTGCATCCTCATAACTCCATCATCCCCGATGATAACATCTCGAGCATCACTACGCCGAACTCTATCCTGAAGGACAAGCAAATGAGGGTCGTCGAACTGACGCTCCCTGATGCGGTCAAATAGAGAAGACCGAGAAACCACACATGCCATAATCCGGCTGGGCTCCGAAAGATCCAATCTAACAAACTGCCTGGCTAGAGCCTAAACATCCATCGCCATAGGCCTCTCTAAAACTGGTAGATATGCTAAACTCCCCAAACTCTCTGCCCGACGACTCAAGGCATCGACAACCATATTAGCCTTGCCCGGATGATAGAGAATAGTAATATCATAGTCCTTCGGTAGTTCCAACCATCTCCTCTGACGCATATTCAGGTCCTTCTGCTTAAGCAAGTGCTGCAAGCTCCGGTGATCAGTGTAGATCTCACAAGGAACCCCATATAAATAATGACGCCAAATTTTCAAGGCGTGAACAATGGCAGCTAGCTCCAAATCATGAACAGGGTAATTCTTCTCATGCACCTTCAGCTGTCTCGACGCGTAGGCAATCACCCTACCGTCCCGCATCAATACCGCACCGAGTCCAACTCGTGAGGCATCACAATATACGGTATAGGACCCCGTACCTGTAGGCAACATCAATATAGGGGCCGAAGTCAAAGCTGTCTTGAGCTTCTGAAAGCTCGCCTCACACTCGTCTGTCCACTGAAAAGGGGCACCCTTTGGGTCAATCTAGTCATAGGTGCTGCAATCGAAGAGAACCCCTCTACGAAACGACGGTAGTAGCCCGCCAAACCAAGGAAACTGCGAATCTCAGTAGCGGAGGAGGGTCTGGGCCAACTCTGCACGGCCTCCACCTTCCTCGGATCTACTCGAATACCATCACTCGACACCACGTGGCCCAAAAATGCCACAAAACTCAACCAAAATTCACATTTAGAGAACTTGGCATAAAGCTGCTTCTCCCTCAGGATCTGAAGCACTATCCTCAAATGTTGCTCGTGCTCCTCCCGGCTCCGAGAATATACTAGAATATCATCAATGAAGACAATCACGAACGAGTCCAGATAAGGCCTGAACACACTGTGCATCAAATGCATAAATGCTGCTGGGGCATTAGTCAACCCAAAAGACATCACGAGGAACTCATAGTGACCATACCGGGTCCTGAAGGCAGTCTTCGGGATATCTGGCTCCCGAATCTTCAACTGGTGATACCCAGAGCGCAAATCAATCTTAGAAAACACATGTGCACCCTGTAACTGGTCAAATAAATCATCAATACGGGGCAAAGGATACCGGTTCTTCACTGTAACCTTATTCAGCTGACGATAGTCAATACACATACGCATAGAACCGTCCTTTTTCTTCACAAACAATACAGGAGCACCCCAAGGCGAAACACTGGGTCGAATAAAACCCTTGCCCAATAACTCCTGTAACTGATCCTTCAACTCCTTTAATTCAGGAGGAGCCATACGGTACGGTGGAATAGAAATGGGCCGAGTGCCCGGCAACAAGTCAATAGCAAAGTCAATGTCTCTGTCAGGCGGCATGCCCGGAAGATCAGCTGGAAATACATCAGCAAAGTCACGTACCACATGAACAGAATCAATAGAGGGAGTGTCAACACTGACGTCCCACACATAGGCTAGATAAGCAGCACACCCCTTCTCAACCATACGCTGAGCTCCGAGAAAAGAAATAACACGGCTAGGGGTGTGATCTAGAGTACCACTCCACTCAATACGTGGAATGCCTGGCATAGCCAGCGTCATGATCTTGGCGTGACAATCAAGAATAGCATAATGGGGCGACAACCAGTCCATGCCCGAAATTATATCAAAATCGACCATCCCGAGCAACAATAGATCCGCTCTAGTCTCAAAACCACAAATAGTAACCAAACACGACCGATATACGCGGTCCACTACCAAAGAATCACCCACCGGAGTGGAAACATAAATGGGGGCACTCAAAGAATCCCGAGGCACACCCGGATGAGAAGCAAAGTAAGAAGACACATATGAAAAAGTGGAACCAGGGTCGAATAGAACCGATGCCTCCCTGTGACTAACCAGAATAATACCTGTGATGACAGAATCATATGCAACAGCCGCAGCGCGATCAGGAATAGCATAAAATCTGGCCTGACCTCTCTCCTGAGGACGGCCTCTGGCACCCTGATCCCCGCCCCTAGCTAGCTGGGCAGGTGGAGTGGCAGCTGGGGCTGGAATGATGGCATGCTGGCCCTGCGAACCACGCTGAGGCTGAAAAAACTGAGGAGGTGCTCCCCTCCTACGCTCGGGGCACTCCCTAACTAGATGGCGAGTATCCCCGCACTCAAAGCAAGCTCTGGGAGGATGCGGTGGCTGTGACTGACCGGCCTCACCCCCACTAGTCTGATCCCTGGAAGTACCACGCGCAAGAGGTGCACTGGAAACTGGGGGAGCATAATAACGCTCCTGAGGTGCTGGAAGAGCTGGAGTACTACCGACTGCTGGCAATGTTGAGTGAACTGGTCGACCGGAATAACCCCTGCCAAAGCGACCGGCTGATGAAGTGCGGGCTCCAGAGAAATGGCCCGACTCACGAGACCTCTTGGCCTCTCTATCTCCCCGCTCTCTAGGGAGCATACTCTCGATCCTCCTGGCAATGCTAACTGCCTGCTGATAAGATATATCTGTCTCCAACTCTCTGGCCATGCTGGATCGGATAGGCGGAATCAGGCCCTCAATAAATCTCCGTACTCTCTCCCGAACCGTGGCTACCAAGGCCGGTGCATGCTTGGCCAGACGGGTGAAACTGATGGCATACTCCGATACTGACATGGAGCCCTGTCGCAACCGCTCAAACTCCGAGCGCGAAGAATCCCTAAGGCTCTGGGGAACAAACTCCCTCAAAAATAGATCTGAAAACTACGTCCAGGTCAATGAAGTAGACTCCTTCGGACTATCCAACTCATACGTGCGCCACCAATCATAAGCGGCCCCATAAAATTGAAAAGCAGTGAAGGAAACCCCGCTGGTCTCTACAATCCCCATAGTACGAAGAATACGATGACACTCCTCCAGAAAACCCAATGCATCATCTGAAGCCAAACCACTAAACACTGGAGGGTCATATTTCTTGAACCTCTCCAATCTACGCTGCTCGTCCTCAGAGGCAGCTGGTCCACCTCCTGGTTGTGCTGGGGCGGCAGGAGGCATAACCAAAACATCTGGAACATGTCCCACTGGCACACGCTGCTCCGGTGTAACGGCTACGGGAGTCCGGGCCCCTCCCCCGGCCTGAGATGTAGCTGCAACAAGAGGAAGCAGTCCTGCCTGGGCTAAAGTGGTATACATGCTCACGAACTGAGCCAGGGTCTCCTGTAGTGCTGGAGTGGTAGCAGCTGTAGTCGGTGTACCAGGTGCCTGCGCTCCAACCTGGTCTACCGGTGGCACCTCGGCGGCAGCGCGCGATGGTGCTGTGGCTGCACCTCGGGCGCGTCCTCGTCCTCTACCTCGGCCCCGGCCTCTGACGGCAGCAACAGGGGGCGCGGGTACCTGATCATCGCGGTTAGCTCGTGTCCTCACCATCCGTGAGAGAATAGAAAGCAGTAGTTTAGATTTTTGATGCCAAAAATGTCGCACGACAAGGAATCCAAAAGAAATGAAGAGTTTCCTAAACAGTTACATAGCCCCTCATAGATAAATACGGACGTCTCCGTATCGATTAGCGAGGCTCTAAGTAACCGGTCTGTGTCCCGTGACTCCTATGAACCTAGAGCTCTGATACCAACTTGTCACGACCCTAGTTCACCAATTGTGAACCTGTCGTGATGGCACCCAATCCCCACGACTAGGTAAGCCTAACACATTGCGAAATCTATAAGTTTTAATTACTTAAATAAGAAACAGCGGAAAATATCATAAAGATATGTAATCCGTGCCGCTTGGCACATACATCCGTCACACAATGAATAAAACACTACCAAGATCCGGAACCCCACGGTAACACAGACTAAAATGGAAATACAACCGTGGCTCTATGTGTAAAGAGTATCTAACAATGAAATGAAGAAAAATGTCAACTAGTAATACTAGAATAGAAGGGAAGCCTCCGGATCCGCGGACGTAGCGGATCATACCTCGAAGTCTCCCAGAAAGCTGCAGAATCACCTAGTACGAGCCTGCTCTGATGTACCTGGATCTGCACAACAAAAGTGTGCAGAAGAGTAGCATGAGTACACCACGGCGGTACTCAGTAAGTGCCAAGCCTAACCTCGATGGAGTAGTGACGAGGAAGGTCAGGGCCCTACTAAGAAACAATAATAATATGATGATAACAAAATAAACAGTTTAACAGATAACAACAAAATTTCCAAAATAACAACATTTACCGAAACTGTCTACAACCAAGCTAATAACAAATAACCAACTCAAATAAACAAATCCAGGATCTGTGGGAATTGAACCCACAGTCCCATTCTCAGTACCCCTGGGTCTCCGGGAATCGAACCCGCAGCCCATGTCTCAATAATATCACAATAACTCAGGATCTCCGGGAATCGAACCCGCAGTCCCTACCAATAACTCTCCAGGATCTGTGGGAATTGAACCCCCAGTCCCATTCTCAGTACCCCTGGGTCTCCGGGAATCGAACCCGTAGCCCATGTCTCAATAATATCACAATAACTCAGGATCTCCGGGAATCGAACCCGCAGTCCCTACCAATAAATAACTCAGGATCTCGGGAAATCGAACCCGTAGTCCCTACCAATATCACGTCGGGTCTCTGGGAATCGAACCCACAGCCCTGGGTCTCCGGGAATCGAACCCGCAGTCCACAAACACAGCCAATTAAGGAAATCCATAGAGAGAAATAATTATGCTCAACTATAACTTCACCGAAAAATAGTGCCAATAATTAACAAGGAATTCAAACAAGGCAGTTAGGCAACCAAACAGTTAAGTGCTACCTAATCATGCTCTTCTAACCACTACCGGGTAAAATATCAAATTAACAACCAAAGACAGGGATATCGCTCATCGAACATTTCTGAATAAAATACATGTTCATCAACCAGCGCATGTACACGCCCGTCACCTCGCGTACAAGGCATTTCAACTATCACATAATATCCTAGGGGTGAAAATTCCCCCACACGAGGTTAGACAAGCCACTTACCTCAATTCCGGTACAAAACCGCTAAGGTAATAACCCTCTTGCCACGAATGTCGGCCTCCACAAGTGTAGAATCTGATAAAATCAATAGAATCACGTCAAAATAGGCCAATTGGGCATTACCCAATCAAATTAACTCAAAATTCACCAAAACCCACAAGTTGCCAAAACCCGACTTTCGGTACGCTTATCGAAAAATCACGAAAGTCACATATTCGGAACCCTCATTTCAATACGAGTCTAAGCATATCAATTTTACCAAAATCGGACTCCATTTGCCCATTCAAAACCTTGATTTTTCTAAAGTCCAAGACTAGGGCTAAACCCTCCATAATTACCCCAAATTCCTCCATTTTCATGATATAATTGCATGATATTATCAATACTAATCATAATATGAGTTCATAGTTGATTACCTGATGTTTTCCCTTGATTTCCTCCTCAAAATCGCCCAAAATCGCCCTTAAGCCGAGACCCCCAAATGTTAAAATGTTTCTGAAATTTTCTAACTTCTGATACACTTACTTACAACGATTTTCGCTTCTGCGGAACATTTTCCGCTTCTACGCTCCCGTATCCGCGACCAAAGGGTCGCTTCAGCGGTTCCAGGCCTGGCCGGCCATTTCCGCTTCTGCGAACAAGAGGGCCGCTTAAGCGGCTCCGCTTCTGCGAAGAAGCATCCGCTTCTGCGGACAACTCCGCCCCTGCGCATAACTGACCGCTTCTGCGGTCTCGCCCAAGCGGATAAACGTCCGCTTCTGCGGACCATGCCCAGGTTCTCTCGTCCGCTTCTGCGATCCTAGACTCGCACCAGCGACCCCGCTTCAGCGGAAATTCTTCCGCTTCTGCGGAACCACCCGCTCCTGCGCACCTCGTCCGCTTCTGCGGACTCGCTCCTGCGTCCAAAAGTCCGCAGGAGCGGAACCAACAGAAGCAGTGCACCAGCTCTGCAATTTTTTCCATGTTTCTCCCGATTAACCATCCGAAAACACCCCGAGGCCCCCGGGACCTCATCCAAACATACCAACACATCTTAATACCTCATTCGAACTTGCTCCAATCCTCAAAACACGTCTAACAACATCAAAACCCATAATTCGCATCGAATTCAAGCCTAAATTTCTTAAAACTTTCCGAATTGCACATTCGATCAAAAACCCGTCCAAACGACGTCCGAATGACCTGAAAATTTGCGGACATATCCAAAATCACATAACGAAGCTACAGAAATTGTCGGAATTCCATTCCGACCCCCGGATCAAAATCTCACCTATCGATCGGATTCGCCAAAATTTCAACCTTCGGCATTTCAAGCCTAATTGAGCTACGGACCTCCAAAATACATTCCGAACACGCTCCTAACCCCGAAATCACCTAACGAAGCTAATGGAAGCATCGGATTTCCGTTCCGAGATCGTCTTAACACTGTTCCAGCTACGGACCGTTTTCTAGTTTCAAAGCTCTTATTTAGGGACTAAGTGTCCCAAAATGCTCAAATTTTCGGAACCGACTCTCCCGGCAACCCACAATAGCAGAAATGAACTTAGGGGAACAGTTAAATTAGGGATAGGGGCGTAATTTTCTAAAACGACCGGTCGGGTCGTTACAAGAAGCCAATGAAAGTGGAAGTTGGAAAAGGAAATGAAGGCATTATTTGAAAAGAAAAGGAAAGGCATAATTTGAATGGTAAAATCAGAAGTTGGAAAAGAAAAAAAGGCAAAAGCCGAAAAGAAAGGAAAGATTTTTGAAATTCAAAGACTTAAGAAAGTCCGAATTGCAAATGGACCCAGTCTGATGAGTTATCTCCTGGAGTCATAAACTCAGTCCGATGGATAATCCTCCTGAGACCATGCAAATGAATAGACCCAGTCCGAAGAGTTATCTCCTGGAGTCATAAACTCAGTCCGATGGATAATCCTCCCGAGATTACATTGAAATGGACATAGTCCAGTGAGAATCAAAATCTTAGTCTGTTGAAATTTTCTCCTAAGATTAAATGTCTTAGTCTGATGAATTTTTCACCTAAGATAACCTTGAGTCATAAGGTAACACAAAAGTTTTAATTTCATGCATTTTTAATTTCTGTTAGGCGCCCACCTTCTAATACGGGAATACATTTCGCATTGCACGTTTAATTTCTGTTAGGTGCCCACCTTCAAATACGGGAATACTTTTCTGCATCGCATTGCATTTTTAATTTCTGTTAGGCGCCCACCTTCTAATACGGGAATACACTTCTGCATTGCACGTTTAATTTCTGTTAGGTGCCCACCTTCAAATACGGGAATATTTTTCTACATCGCATTGCACGTTTAATTTCTGTTAGGTGCCCACCTTCAAATACGGGAATATTTTTCTGCATCGCATTGCACGTTCAATTTCTGTTAGGTGGCCACCTTCTAATACGGGAATATTTTTCTGCATTGCATCTCATACATATCTGCATTTAAAAAGAAAAAAAATGAAAAAAAAAATGAATGAAAAATGAAAAAAAAAATGATGAAATTGTGACATTCAATAACATGATGTGCCCAGTCACCATACTGGGGCAGAAAAATCTTTCTTTGGTTGTTTATTTTATCACAAGCAGAGGTCCACCTAGAGAATGGGCGAAATATTGAAGAAGTTGAACAAGTCAAGGCAATAACAAGAATGCCGGTGAAAAGTTGAACAAGTTCAAGGCAATAACAAGAATGTCATTGGAGCGAAGATACAAGTTGAAGGCAATAACAAAAATGCCGTTGCAAGGAATACAAGATACAAGATCAAGAAAATACAAAAAGACAAGTTGGAAGACATAGATAGGATTTTTGTAATTCATAGGCTGTAGCTTAGGCTAGCTTCTTTCAGCTTTACCCTGGTGTAATAAGGAGTCAGTCAGCAATGACGGCAGTAACAACAGCAACAGCAGTGAGATCACAGTCCTTGGTAGTCCCAGCTACCAGACCTTCCCGAACTATACTGACATGATTCCTGTTTAGCCCAGGATATGTAGGCAACCTCTGAAGCAGGGTGCGGTCAAAGCTTTTCAAAATGCTTCACAATGGAATACTCGAACGGGTAAAAATCGTTCATAGTTGCTCACTTATCTTTGCACGAAAACTCTTCGTGTTCCCGAGCAAAGAGGGGCAGCTGTGAGCACGTGATTTTTACCCTACACATGAGTCGTTCCTATAAAATTCAAAATAAATGATTTTTCATTATTTTCTAAATTTTGTGTGAATTTTTGTTTAGTTGTTTTGCATTTTATTTGCGTGTGATAAATGAAAATACAAAAATTTGCATCTTTAGGAAATTAATTCTTTTTAAACAAATTAAAGAAAAAATCAAAAAAAAATTAGTTAGCTTTTTAAATTGAAAATTGCCAAAAAGAAGTAATTAGTTAGTCTTAATTAGTGTCAAATAAATACAAAGAAAATAAAATACAAAAAAAAAGAGGGGAGGAAAATACAAGGAAAAGAAATACAATACAAAAGAAAAATACAAAGACACAAAAGACTTGGGCCAAAATAACACTAGCCCAAACGATTTCCGCCCAGGCCCAAGCAACCCCAGCGACCCACGCCCCAAGCCCAACGGTCCACCCCTTTCCCCCTTTTAATCTCAACCGTCCATAAACTTTGATCCAACGGCCAGAAATGGTTATTACAAGTTTAATACAAAACCTTAAAAAAAACATCCTTAAACAATTCAAAGACACCAGCTCCCTTCTGTCTCTCTCTCTCCCCGTTCATCTCTCTTCTTCATCAACGCCGCCGCCGCTAGGGTTCCGCCACCCACGGCGGCGGCCGGCCACCATTCCGGTCAAAAATAACACCAAAACGCTCCCCTCACCCTCCTCATCACTACCCCGTTAATAGTTTCCTTCAAAGATCACCGTAGCTCCTCAAATATCAATCCCTAGCTCGCGCCGCCACCCTCTCCCATGGCGGCGCCGCCACCCAAACTACCCCAAATATTCACCTCACCCTTCTTTTAACACCCTCAACCGCGACACAAGAATTTCGAGTCTCAAAAGTTGCCGGAACGAAGCCTGCCCGAGAAGATCTTCAAGAAGAGCCGTGAATCAAGAAAAGGGCTCGAGTTCATGAAGAAAAGTGAAGAAAAACGGAAAAGAAACAAAAAGAAAAAGAAAAAACAGAAAAAAGAAAATAAACGGCTAATAAGCTAAGTCTTCTTCATTGATTTTTCTGATTTTTGGTTTAATTCGTTTGCGACTGAGTTGTTTGTTCTCTTTTGGTTCATCTAATTTCCGAAACAGTG
Organism: Nicotiana noctiflora; assembly: GCA_032618575.1. Lineage (NCBI taxonomy): Eukaryota > Viridiplantae > Streptophyta > Magnoliopsida > Solanales > Solanaceae > Nicotiana > Nicotiana noctiflora. The sequence continues at coordinate 10,972 of JASVEL010013432.1, read as the reverse complement.
ATTAATTGATAACAAGAAATTCGATTTTATTAATTAATTGAGAATAAGGGATTTTTAATAATTGATTCTGTGATTTTCGTTCTTCCTGAATTAACCCGACTGTTAGTTAACTAATTGTGTGATAATCTTGCTACAAAATTTCATTTGTTATGAGTTGACATTAAATTCTGTTTTTGTTTAATTCTGATTTCTATTTAGCCACTGAATTCTGATTTTCCGTTTGATTGATTCATGATTTCTGTTAAGTTGCTAATTGATTTTTAGATTTTTTTTAGATTTTCCTGTTTCTGTTAATTCCTGTTTTTCTTTTAGATTTCGGAAATAGCCATCTTTCTAATTTTCAGATTTAGTTAATTTGGTTAACAATTTTAGTAATAATAGTATAATGGGAATTGCTTGATTAATTTGTTTTTAACAGTATTTTGATCATGTTGATTAATTGATAAGTGTCAGAATTTGCTCGGTAGTTTAATTGTGATTGTAGTGTTGATGAACACTTAGGGTTGATTGGTTATAGCTGTTAGTTAGTGATTAAGCTTAATTAGCGAATTCGACTTTATATTAGTTTATATTCAAGTTAAGTCGATAGTTGAAATCACTTGATTCTTAGCAACCTAAGGTGTTTTACTAAATAGAATCAATTGCGGCTAGTTGTCTCGATTAATAAGACTCACCATCTATCAATTGTTCCCCGAGTCTTGTTAATTGGATAATTAATCATAAGTGGCCATATTTGTAAGATTGCTTAAGGTTGGCTATAGTTGAAATGTGTTTTTAATTAGTGAATTAATTTGAATTTAAAGTAGTTGAGAGGCCAATTGGCTAGTTGATCAATAGTCACTAAATTGTGGCTATTTGATAAATGCAATTCTGAAAATAGGCTAAAATAGGAGTAAAATACAGAAATTAGGAATGTAATAAGCTTTAAGAAGTAGGGGTAAATTGGGAAAAAGAATTGGTAAACTTGTAATAGGATTAATAGGATAAGAGTGCAATTGGAATAAGAAATGGTAAAGTTGTTATAAATATAGAGCATTAAGGGCAACTTGGGGATAAAAAGGGTAGAATTAGTAGTTGTCCTTAACAAGTGAGGGCACAATAGGTAATACAAGTGAAATAGAACATGGTAGAGTATTCTAGAAGGGGTCTTAGTGTAGAATTCAATAAAATAATTGCACTAACTTGTGCAACAAGCTAAGAATTGGTGGGTTTTTAATAAAATTCGGATTTCTTGATTTTGGCCTATAAATAGGCATTTTTCAGCATTAATAAGGGGGTTCAATCTGATTTTAGAGTTAGCTTTAGCATTTTTGAGCCATATGAACCCTAGAAAAATCCAAAAAAAAAAATATATTAGTTAATTTTCTAATCTGAAATCAATATTTCAGATTCATTTTTTCTGCTCTTTTATCTTCAAATTGGCTTCAACAATCCAAAAACAATAAGTAGATCCAGCACAAATCAGTGAAGAACTGTAATTACTGTGATTTGAATGTGAAATTGGGTTTTAAATCAATTTGGAATTCTGGAAACTATCTCCTGGGTTTAATTGCTACTGCTGTGACTGTTTACTATTGGAATTTATCTGTTGTTGCTGCGTTTGCTGTTGATTATTGTTGGTGCTTGTCACTGCCATAGCTGACTTCTTATTCATCTACTCTTGTCAATTTCCAGGTACAACTTATCCTTTGATAGTTTGAAGTTTCCATTGTTGTATTCACGCCACTGTGTAATGGGATTTGCTGGAGTTGTTTATAACATATTGTTGTTTAGATTTAATACTTATCCTTTATTTCATATGCTTGTGTAGTAGATTATATAAATAGATTTGGATTTTATCGATTCCTAGAATTTGTTAATTTATAATAGCTTGTGTAGTGGATTGTATAAATAGGCGTTTGAAATATGGAAGATTAGATTAGATTCACACAACTCTAAGTGCCAGCGGTTATTTTTATATATTTCATAAAAAAAAAAAAAAATTTAGATCGACATATGAACTGTATGCAGAATCATTTGGATAACTCTCCCTCATTATAAAGATAAGATTTCAAAATTAGCAAGCCATCGATTAGCAGGTTTAAATTTAGAATAGATTCTATGTTTTTACTGTTTTGAATGATAAATTTAAGCTCTAAGTGATTCACTTCTAATAAGCCATGCATATTGTTCTGAAAAAATGGAAGACGTAGACTGATTCTTCAAATAAGCTTCGACACATTAGGCCTAACACTGTTACAAAACAGAAATTCTTTGTTTAGCTTCATAGATTGTTATAATGCCGTTAGAAATTGTTATAGTTTTGATTTGTCTCTTTTTTAATTCCGTTGTAATTTCATAAATAGTTATAATTTTGTCAACAACATAATAATTAGTCATAATAAATGATTAGGACTTTTTGTCTTTTAGTGACAAATCAAGTAGAAAATATAGATTGCTTTAGGATCGGACTTTAATAAAATTAAATTGGGACGAGCCTCGCCCGAATAACAAGCGGGGCCCCCATTTAGTAATAAGAACATAGTATATCCGGAGAGGCTAATAGCGAATTCCATAGCCTCTCCCAAAAGTTAAAAGCCGATAGACATCATTTAGGGCACGATTTTAATATACTTTCCATTGAACGAGTGTGCACTTGGTGTGACTCAAATCCAAATCTCGGCAAAGCCGAAATATACCGAAAGTCATAGGCGTACTGGTTGCGGTATGACTCGAGGTGTGTTTCCGCAATGTCGCAAATTCTTAAAAATAATATTTATGTAAAAAGCACATTATGTTGTTAAAATCTATAATTAAGTCAAACAAAAGTCGGGAACGACAGTGGAGCGACCGTGCTAAAACCACGGAATCCGGGAGTGCCTAACACCTTCTCCCGGGTTAACAGAGTTCCTTATCCGGATCTTTGCTTCGCAGACATTTTTATGAGTCAAAATTCCTCGGATTCGGGATTAACCGGTGACTTGGGACACCATTATCATTCCCAAGTGGCGACTCTGATTAATCTCTAATAAAATCCCGAACCGATTGTCCTTTAATTGGAAAAAATACCTTCCCTTACGTTATTTTATCCGTTTCGGGTATTTTAGCATCGGGGTATACCCTACAAGTGTATTTATATGCTTTAAGTGTTGGGGTAGTAAAAAGGGAGGTGTGACAACCCCGGGATAGGATATAGTAATAACAACAGGGAATGAGTTTTTCCGCTTTAAGGACAATCGGAACGGGATTTATATAGAGTCTCCACTTGGGACGATAATGGTGTCCCAACTCACCGGTTTAATCTCGAATCCGAGAAAATTGACTATGTTTTAACAGTCCGCGAAACTAGAAATCCAGATAAGGAATTCTGTTAACCCGGGAGAAGGTGTTAGGCACTCCCGTATTACGTGGTTTTAGCACGGTCGCTCAATTGTCGTTTTTGACTTATTTGATTTCTTTATATGCTTTTACAAAATGTGAATGTCCCATTTTGATATTTTAACGACTTGCGCGTTGAGAAAATGCATTTCGGGTCACACCGCAACCAGTACGCCTGTAACTTTAATACGTTTCAGCTTCGCCGGGATTTGAGATTTGAGTCACATAAATGTGCACTCGTATTTAGGAATCTATATTTTAATCGTGCCTATAACGTCTACATCTTATTATCTTTAGGAAAGACCGTGAAATTCGCTAAACGGTCTTCCTGAATCTAATATTCTTATTAATGTTCATATGGTGGCCCCGCATATTTTTATTTTTATACGAGGCTCATCCCGTTATTTTATAAGTCCAAACCTATCAAATACTATATTTGCTATTTTTGTTTTTTCTCCTAATCATATTACAGTTTTTGGTATTTTTAGGATTTATTTATTATTGTATCCAGGCCAACTATCCATTTTCAGGCCTAGACTTGTAGACTGTATTATTGTATCCAGGCCAACTACATGTAACTGGGCTCCTGAAACCCAGTATATCCATGTATCCTTATTTAGAAATTCAGAAGCTAATTTAATTGAATCTGGGCCTGTGTTCTCGTCCAGGCCCAGAATAAACAAACGAATTGTATAATAGGAACATACTTTCAATACAGAAACATAATAATCGATCTCCAAATAACAGAATAGATCAATAGAAGTCATTTTTTATTTTTATAAAGTTATGGAATACATATTCATCAATACTAATTGTGGACTCTAATCACTAATTAAACAATAATAGGACTTAAGTACTAATATTTCTAATTCAACTACTCAAATAGTGATGACTATACTAATAGAGCAGGCTTGAACTATTATTAATTACCGGATTCTAACTTATATTATTGTAAGTTATTGTTAAACGAATTTGAATGACAAAACAGTTTTAACTCATCTATTCATTCATTTCCTTTTATATACTAATTATCAGGTTCTAATTAGTGAAGTTAGTTGATTACCATTTCATATGTTATCTCAGTTTCATTAGGCGAATTAGAGTCGTATATTATCCTGTTTTAACCTAAGACTAAATGATAGCTATATTTTACGTATATACTACTACTACACTATCTACTTGCTTTGTCTCGACTGCATACAAGTGTTAATTATTACAAACATCCTAATGAATTTACAGGAAATCTAAGGCATGATAATTATAAAGCTAAAAGAAAACAGCAGCAGAATTCATCCAAAACAGCTCATGAGACTTTCATTTCTTCAATCAATTTGTAATTACATTTCCATAAAGAGATTGTACCTGATTCACCAAAATAATCTTATGAGTCTAGGTCGGATGAAGAATTGTCAGCAATAGCAGCAATAGAGCAGTAGTAGTGTAGCAGACAAAGCAGCAAGTATAGCAGCAAAATAGAATCCCAAAGTTCGGCAGTTCAGCAAATCAACAAGTGGAATTGAAGAGCTCAAATAGAATCCAGCAAAGTTGAAGAACAATAGACTCTAATAGAACTCCAGATTGCCCAAAGAAGTTAGCTAGAGGTTGGTAATTAATGAAAAATGAGAAATATAATAAGAGGGGGAGAGGTTAATTATGGAAACTCAATTAGGATAAGAAAACAAAGAGGGAATTGTATTCGTCGGTTTATAGAAAGACAGTTAATAGATCTTAATATTTCTCTAAATTATAGTTTCTCTCTCCACAGACGTTTCAATTAATTAATACTCTACTAGTTGAAACAATAAGAATATATCTGAAAAGAAAAGGTAATAATGGCTTCTCATTTTTTTTGAAAGAAATAAATAATTTCAAACAAATTAAATTCAGCTTGCTATAATAACTAATATTTGCTATCGGAGGTAGCACGTTTTTAGAATTTTGATTTAAAACGTTCCTTCATTTTAAATATATATATATATATATATATATATATATATATATATATATATATATATATATATATAGTTGCTGATGATGAAAATTTTAATTTGAAATGTAAAAGCAGATTCATGTAGTCCTTTTGCTAATATGTTAAACAAATATGTGATGAAATGACTGGTTTTGTTAAACGAAAATAACTATTAGTACTGTAATAAATAAAAGGAACCATCCAATTCTGTAAAAAAATAGTTTTCAAATTTTTTTTGTGTGGTGATAATCATGATTTAGCAAAACCTTTTCCACTCATTCTATTTTCTTCTTTCTTTCATGTTTCTTAAAATATTTTAGCCTCTAAAGGGAATGTTAAGTTGTGAACTACGTAACAATATCAAACAATGATTAAATTTATTGGCATATCAAACTTTCATTAATTAATACCCTAAATACATTTAGGGGGGGGGGGATGAGATGGCACAAGCTTTTTGGGAAATACAATTGATGCTATTTTTCAAATAAAATTCCACGTAGAAATTAATTATAGATTATTCACAAGTAATCGAAGATCTTTCTAATGTCTAAAACCCTCGTTCAAGGGGACATGATGGAGAGAAAGGACTTCCAAATACAACTCCCCTGTCCAAGATTTGGATATAAATTGTATTGACTCCTTGACCAACATTACCCTTTCTCTCATCAAAGTATATATAGTGAAACCAGAAGAAAAGACTTGGTAAAAGTCACTAAATAAATAAGTGAACATGGTTGTCCATTTTCATGGACTACTTCAATGTTCAATCCGATACCTAACCCATTAAACACTTAAAACTCCTTCCTTAACTCATCCATCTTGCAGGTTGGAAGGGGGCAACGTATATGTCCATCCTTGAACGTGTAACTTGAATTGACTTGGCGTTGTGGTGGAGCTAAGATTTTTACTAATAAGCCGAGGTTAGCTTGTTGAAATTCTAATACATACACAGAGTCAGCACAGCGAAAATTAAACAAGGAACGTACCTTCAGCCATGATTGTTCAAGTGTTGTGGAATCGCCTCGTAAAACTTTGACAGAAAACCTAGAGCCTTCTAGCCTAAGCCTATCGATGGGATGCCAGACTGATGGAGTCACAGGCGTATTTATAGGTAGGTTAGGGACTCTTAGGCAAATACTTTAGCCTTAGGGATTTCTCCATAATTATAATTACCCTAGAAACTACTAATATATGGTAATTTATTTCCATCAAAGAAACTACCATATATGCATAACCACAGAAATATTATCTGATATATTATTTCCTTTGGGAGATAAGGTAAATAATTTATTACCATATATGTGGGCCACACTAGAAATTTCTAGAAAGATACGGTAATTTTCTTACATTCTCCCACTTGACCCACATATTTAAAATCAGATAATCCTTTATGAGTGATAAACATATAATATGGACACAAACTTTATCACTCAACTAAAGGTTATGCGACAATCACTTTAACTAGAATATATCATTACACGAATCATGGCGGTCATGCTTTTAAACAAACACTTCCTTCCATGTATTACAATGCACAATATATTCTAATAAAGTGTCTAACAACTTTATGAATGAGCTTAATATAAGTCATCCGGAGTCCAACTTTATTGATCCAATGATCACAAATAATACATGTAAAACCAAAAGTGTGCACTGTCATGTATGTCAAAATAAACATAATGTCTAGACAAACTGTTAGAGAGCAAAGCAAGACTAAATTTAGCTACTAAGCCCCATATGGGTTACATGATCCTTGAAAATATTAGCCGGCAGACCTTTAGTCATAGGATCAACAATCATCAAAGTAGTACTTATATGCTCAAAATTTACATCTTGCTTCTTCACATAGTCTCTAACCATCAAATACTTTATGTCGATATGCTTGCTTCGGCTGCCACTTTTATTATTCTTAGAAAAGAAAACTGCAACTGAATTGTCGCAAAAGATTCTCAATGGCCTTGAAATGGAATTGATAATCCTAAGGCCGCAAATAAAGTTCTTCAACCATAACGCCTGTGATGTAGCTTCATAGCATGCTATAAATTCAGCTTCCATTGTGGATGTTGCAACAATGGTCTGCTTGACACTTCTCCAAGATACAACACCTCCAGCAAGGAGAAAAATGTATCCTGAAGTAGATTTACCAGTCTTTACATCCACCCAAATCAGAGTCTGAATATCCAATCACCTCCAACAAGTCAGAGTATTTGTATGTGAGCTTAAAATCTTGGTTCCTTGCAAATATCTCAAGACCTTTTTACCAGCTTTCCAATGGTCAAGACCAGGTTTACTTTGATATCTGCCAAGCATTCCTACAGAGGAAAGGAGGTGAAAGAGGAAGTTTGTGAAGCCCAAGGGTTGACCCGCTCGGGGAGATGTTTTGCCCCTGCGGAATTGAGGAAGACCACTCCGGCAGTATTGAAAAAGCCGGTCACTGATGAAGAGGCGGAAGAATTCTTGAAAAAGATGAAGCTGCATGACTACTCTGTCTTAGAGCAGTTAAAGAAGACTCCGGCACAAATATCATTGCTGTCCTTGCTGATACATTCCGAAGAACATCGGCAAGCATTGATGAAAGTCCTGAATGAGGCACATGTACCGGATAAAATCTCAGTGAGCCATTTGGAGAAGATCACCAATCGGATCTTCGAAGCAAATCGGATCACCTTCACCGATGACGAGTTGCCCGAGGAAGGCACTGAGCATAACAGGGCTTTATATCTTACGGTGAAGTGTGAAGAGGCGGTGGTTACCAAAGTCTTGGTCGATAATGGGTCCGGTGCTAACATTTGTCCTCTCTCTACACTGGGCAAATTAAAAGTAGACATCGGCAGGGTACGCGAGAACAGGGTATGTGTTCGAGGGTTCGACGGAGGAGGCAAAGCGTCGGTTGGTGACATAGTGCTAGTCTTGACAATCGGGCCAGTGGAGTTCACCATGGAATTCCAGGTGCTGGACATGGTGGTGTCATATAACCTCCTAATAGGGCGACCATGGATTCATGCCGCAAGAGCAGTTCCATCCAGCTTACACCGGCTCGTCAAGTTTGAATGGGACCAGCAGGAGATCGTCGTCCATGGAGAGGACGATCCACAATCAGGCACCATCATTCCCTTTGTGGAAACAGAAGAAGACGTTGGGCCGTGGGTGTATCAGGTCTGCGATGTGGTGTCCGCCAATCGAGTTCCGGAAGGGGAATGCATTCCCGGCGACAGAACAATTACTGCGGATGTTATGGTGGCGCATGAAATGTTGCGACATGGTTTCGTACCCGGTAAAGGGCTAGGTGCATCTCTGCAAGGAATTATACAACCGGTATCAGGTGGTCGAAAACTTGGGAACCTTCGGCTTGGGATTCCAGCCAACCTCAGAGGACGTCCGGTGAGCAAAGAGGAGCAAGCAGAAAACATGGGTGCTCCCAAAGCCCGTTCCACGCCTTTCCCAATCTTTCGTCAGGTCCGGAGCAAGAGGTCATCCAGCGCCAAAGATTCCCGGTCCTACGGTCAGGCCAGACGAAGAGTTCTTCAGGAAGTTCGAAAACCTATTCACAGATGTATGTATGCTCGAAGATGGTGAAGGATCCAGTCATGCCGATATACAATTTGTGGGACCAAAGGCAAAACTGAATAACTGGAAGGCTACTCCTCTCCCTGTCCGGAAGGAGTCTTGGTAGTTTGTCTTGGATTGTTTTTCTTTCGAAATTTTGTATTGGGGGTTTGTCCCCGGAGTAAAATCCCGTTTGTTTTGTTCATTTTTGATTTAAGTTTGCAGTTTGTTTTCCCTTTGTACAATTCCCATCAATGAAATTTGGTTCCTTCGTGTCTAATTTTGTTTATCTTTTCTTCTTTTTACTTTTCTGAACAGCCTTCTTGCAACTGATCTTAATGATATGGCGTGCTTAAAGATTAATCAACCCAGTCTAGAAAGTCAATCGGGTTTGGAAATAATAACACATGAAATAAGAAGTGACGAGAGTGAATCAGAGTACGGCGATGATGAAGCCGTAGAAGAAATCGGTGAAGAATTAAGTCACTTCGAGGAAAAACCCAAACCGAACTTAAATGATACTGAGGCCGTTAATCTAGGGAATGCTGATGACGTCAAAGAAACCCGGATAAGTGTCCATATTGAACCCAATCTGAGAGAAGAATTGATCAAAACACTCATGGAATTTAAAGATATTTTCGCATGGTCGTACGACGACATGCCAGGACTCAGCACTGATCTAGTGGTTCATAGATTACCCACTGATCCGGCGTATCCTCCCGTCAAGCAAAAGCTGCGGAAATTCAAGACGGAGATGAGTGTGAAGATTAAGGAGGAGGTAACCAAGCAGTTGCAGGCGAAAGTCATTCGTGTCACCCGATACCCTGAATGGTTGGCTAACGTAGTACCGGTGCCAAAGAAAGACGGAAAGATCAGGGTATGCGTGGACTATCGCAATCTCAACAAGGCAAGTCCTAAGGATAATTTCCCACTTCCCAATATCCATATCCTGATTGATAATTGCGCCGGACGCGAAATTGGATCCTTTGTGGACTGTTATGCGGGATATCATCAGATTTTGATGGATGAAGAGGACGCAAAAAAGACGGCTTTTATCACACCGTGGGGGACTTATTGCTACCGAGTGATGCCGTTTGGTTTGAAGAATGCAGGGGCAACCTATATGAGGGCGATGACCACGGTATTCCATGATATGATACACAAGGAAATTGAGGTGTACGTGGATGATGTGATCATAAAGTCTAGGCGTCAAGCAGACCATGTTGCCGACCTCGGGAAGTTCTTTCAAAGACTTCGAAGGTACGACATCAAGCTCAATCCGGCCAAATGCGCGTTCGGAGTTCCGTCAGGAAAGTTGCTAGGATTCATCGTCAGCCGACGGGGCATTGAGTTGGACCCCTCCAAAATCAAGTCCATTCGGGAGTTACCCCCGCCGAAGAATAAAACAGAGGTAATGAGTCTGTTGGGAAGGTTGAATTACATCAGTAGGTTTATTGCCCAGCTTACGGCAACTTGTGAACCCATATTCCGCCTATTGAAGAAAGACGCCGCGATAGAATGGACGGCAGAATGTCAGGAAGCGTTTGACCGGATCAAAGGGTATCTGTCAAATCCACCCGTACTAGTTCCGCCTGAGCCAGGTAGACCCCTGATTCTTTATCTGACGGTTCTGGAGAATTCGTTTGGCTGCGTACTGGGGCAGCATGATCTTACCGGCAGGAAGGAACGGGCCATTTACTACCTCGGTAAGAAGTTTACAGTCCACGAGGTCAAGTACACTCATCTGGAAAAGACATGTTGCGCCCTAACTTGGGTAGCCCAAAAGCTGAAACACTACTTGTCTTCTTACACCACGTACCTCATTTCGCGGTTGGATCCGTTGAAGTATATTTTCCGGAAACCCATGCCTACAGGGAGGTTAGCAAAATGGCAAATATTACTTACGGAGTTCGACATCATATATGTGACAAGGACGGCTATGAAAGCTCAAGCCCTGGCCGATCACTTAGCTGAAAATCCTGTTGATGACGAATACGAACCTTTGAGGACGTATTTTCCGGACGAAGAAGTATTGCAAATTGAGGGGTTAGAACTAACCAAGGATCCAGGATGGAAGCTCTTCTTCGACGGAGCGGCGAA
>JASVEL010013431.1:0-45748 GCA_032618575.1 Nicotiana noctiflora | reverse complement strand
TCTTGTGGTAGGCGTACCACCCGCTCCCAATGTATCAGAAATTATATCTCGTGGTAGGCGTACCACCCGCTCCCAAATATATCAAAATTATATCTTGTGGTAGGCGTACCACCCGCTCCCAGTATATCAAAAATTATATCTCGTGGTAGGCGTACCACCCGCTCCCAAATCTATCAAAATTATATCTTGTGGTAGGCGTACCACCCGCTCCCAGTATATCAATAGGCTACCGGCAACTATGGCCAATGCCAAGATTTAAATCACTTCGTGGTCGGCGTACCACACGATCCCATTTCTTATTATATATAAGTGGTCGGCGTACCACACGATCCCATTTCATAAATATATATATATATATATATATTACCGGCATTTAGCCAATAATCTCTATATCAACAATATTTATAGTTACCGGTTTTTAAACCAATAATTTATAATAGTTTCAACAATTTACTTTCATTACCGGTATAACACCAATAATTCTTATTCAACAATTTATTCATAACCAAATTCATATTCCTACAAACTAGGATAGAACAAACACTTACCTCGAAAGTTCACGAACGATTCAATCCGTAGCAATGCCTTTTCCTTTCGAATTTGACTTCAATCCAACCGTATCTATACACAATTGATTTCATATCATCAATTCTACTTAACAAACTAGTTCATATTGCTAATTATGATTTTTACAACATTCTGCCTGGAATAGTAAAAATCGACCCCGAGCCCACATAATCGAAACTCAAGTTTCGAACCAAAATAAGTTCACCCAATCCTCCATGAGTTCAAATATACAATTTGTTCTTAAATTCGACTCCAAAACGAAGTCTAGATCGTAAATTCATTGAAAACCCTCACTATACTAAATTCTCAATTTTTCTACCCATTTACACCTATTTAGGCTTAGGAATTCAAATAATATTGATGGAAAATGAAGAAAACGAGTTAAGAATCACTTACCCAAGAAGTTTAATGAAGAATCGCTCAAAAACCGTCCAAAAAGCTGTGGAGAAGAGAGTGTTTTGTGAAAAATGGAAACAATCCCGTAAGTGTTCTGTTTGGGGATTAAATTCACTGGGCAATAATTTCTTCATCGCGTTCGCGACACCCCGGCCGCGTTCGCGATGAAGGAAAATATCAGGCCATCGCGTTCGCGTAGGGTGAGTCGCGAACGCGAAGAAGAAAAATACTGAGCTTCAATTTTGGTCTACGCGAACGCGGCCTAAGGCACGCGATCGCGATGAAGGAAAATGCTGGGCATCAAATTTGGCCTACGCGAACGCGGCCTAAGGCACGCGATCGCGATGAAGGAAAAATGCTGGGCATCGCGAACGCGATCAACAGGACGCGAACGCGAAGAAGGAACGAAATGTTCTTCGCGAACGCGACCAAGGCATCGCGAACGCGATGAGGAAATGCCTGCTGCAGATTTCTGCAGTTTTTCTTAAGTTCAAAAACACCCCGAACCACCTCCGAAACACTCCCGAGCCCTCGGGGCTCCAAACCAAATATGCACACTAACCTAAAAACATCATACGAACTTGCTCGCGCGATCAAATCGCTAAAATAACATCAAAATCCATGAATTGAGCCTTAAAGCTCAAGAACTCTTTAAGATTTCATAATTTCCAAACTTTCCAATTTAAGGCCGAAACACGTCAAACGACGTCCGTTTTCAACCAAACTTTACAGGAAGCGCTTAACCAATATATATGACCTGCACCGGGCGTCGGAACCAAAATACGAGCCCGATACCAGTACTTTTTAATAAAAATTCAGTTTCATTTTCTTAAACATTTTCAGAAAACAATTTAACAGAAAAATTCTTTTACCGGGGTTCTAGACCTCGGATTTCAATTCCGGACATATGCCCAAGTTCCATATTTTTCTACGGATTTTCTGAAATAGTCAAATCACGGATCCGAGTCCGTTTACCAAAAATGTTGACCAAAGTCAACCATATCAATATTAATATCAAAATTCTTCTACTTTTTCACATATTTCACATATTTCAACATAAATCTTTTCCAGCTTTGTGCCCGGACTGTGCACGCAAATCGAGGCAACTATAAATGAGGTTTTCAAGGCCTCAAAAGCTCGGAATGATTAAATAAACAAGTGATGACCCTTTGGGTCGTCACATGAAGGTATTCCTAAAACAACTATTAGAAATAATATTTGTGATGATGAAAGAAATAAAGACTTGTTGAAATATTGAAATAAAGTAGAGAAAAGTTTTTTTGACCTTCCAGAAATAATTCAAGAAGTCGACAATGCCTATAGTAAAATACTATCTATTGGAGATAGGGGATGAAGAAGAACAAGCGCTATGAATTTCAAGCGAAAACCCTATAGAAGTTATTGAAAAATTTAGTAAATCGTTCAAAAGAAATATGTAATTTTATTTTTATAAGCATTGAAATAAAAAGTATTGGATTTTTTCTATCTCGTAAAGTTTGTGTGTATTAAATATAATATTATATTTAAATTATAATTTAAAAATACTCCTAAGTACTCCCCCCTCCCTTAGGATAGGTTGGGGTACTAGTGCAGTGCCCCTCAAAATCCGTTTACCCTGTACCCTTAAATTTTCTTAACCAAAGTCCCCTTAAGGAATCCTCCACATTCGTATCGATACCGCCCCTGTGCCCAGTTCCCTTAAGCACCCAAGACTCTCCCCTTAGACAGGCTTAATCGAGAAAAAGGACTTTACCCTCAAGAAACCAGCCATAATAGTGGAAAAGAAGGAATTTTGAGTAATAATTAATTTTTTTTGGTCAAAATAAAAATATTTATTCAACTAACGGTGTATATTTACATCCGCTAGTTCTGTTTAAACTCTAGAACTAGTCATCTCTATTCCTTCCTATCTAAGAGTATTCGTAATTTCTATTTACAAATAAACTATCTACTCTTAGCTAGGATAACTGTTTTACCCTTAATATCTTCCTCCATTTCTTGTAGTTCTGCCCTTACGTGCAATTGGAGAATAATTTCTTCAAATCTATGGTGGCTTTCATGCCTTTCATTCTGAAATCTTATAGCATTTCGTTCACTCTATATATGGTAAACAGTTGCAGCAAACAACAATGCCAGTATTTCTGCTCTAGCTTTGCTTCCTCGACTTCTCTTGGACATCCAGTTTACTTCTTTAGTCAATGCCTTAGGTTGTCTACTTTCACCCATCCACCTTAGCAAGGAGTTCCAAATAATTCGTGCTAATGTTTCTGCAACTCCAATTGAACATAGCACACAATTCTTGGGCACATTTATCCCCCATTTCTCTAATCTCAACAGTGTCTAGTCATTGTCCATGTCTGCGTAGCATAACTGTCTTACCCCCATAATGAGGTCTTTCTATGATATCTTCGGATATTGTGGATGGAAGGATAAGTGAGCTTTCTTAATGCTAAAGCTACCGTCATTGCTGCAATTTCGCAATTCCACCATGAAGCCAATATCTGCAACCCAGCCTCTTGCATCAAAAATTTTCCTTACGAGCCAGCATACTTGTGAGGCAGCATGCTTGTCATAGTAGCTGGATTCTTCCTCTTAATTACAATAAATAACTTTTTAACCTTTTTCTTTAGTCCAAAATTTTGAAACTGGTTGTATCTTCTCAAATTTGTCCTTATTTAACTCAACATTACAACTTAACAATATGTATATTTTAATTGAGGATAATTGAATTAAATTTAGAAGTTAATTTTTTTAGTAGTGTGCCAAAAGTCAATAGGCCACGGATTGGAGATAATATTATAATTAGAAATATTATCAAAGGTACATGAATATTTGAAATGTTTAAAAGCTGAAACACGGCGGCCAAATATTTAGGAGAAATAAAAAAATACAACACTTTTAGACCCAAAAAAATGAATTAGTAGGGGACTATACCGTACATCTAACAATTATAACAAGGTTCTAGACAAGTGTAGAACATGTACAACGTGAAGAAGAAAAGCTCCTAAAACCATCCAACCTTGTGCTTCTATTTCCTTCTAGAAGCTTCTACCTTTCCTCAATATAATCACCCCAACTTCAGTCATCATTCTCTGCAATCCAAAACGAAAACCCAGTTAAAATACAGCAACTCAAAATCCTAAATTCAAAAGTATCTAAAAATTGAAACCAATTCAACCAAGAAGAGGAAGATGGATTTCAGGCTAATGGGAATTGACACACCACTCTTTCACACTCTCCAGCACCTTATGGACGCCGCCGGTGAAGATCCCGACAAATCAGTCAATGCCCCATCAAGGAACTATGTACGATTAAGGCAATGGCTGCAACACCAGCCGACGTGAAGGAATGCCCAACTTCCTATGTTTTTGTTGTGGACATGCCAGGGTTGAAATCTGGAGATATCAAAGTGCAGGTGGAAGATGACAATGTGCTTCTGATTAGTGGTGAAAAGAAGAGAGAAGAAGAGAAAGAAGGGGCTAAGTATATTAGAATGGAAATGCGAATACTGATGCGATTTCTGCTATTTGTCAAGATGGGGTTTTGACTGTCACTGTCCAGAAATTGCCTCCACCTGAGCCTAAGAAACCCAAAACTATCGAGGTTAAAATTGGATGAGATATTGCAGTAGTTATTAATTACTCTGTTTTCTGGACTTGGGGAAGGGAAGTTCTTTGTTTTGATGTATGATGGTATGGTGTATAATAACGATGTTGCAGATCTAGGAGCGGCAATCTTTTGCTTTTCTGTCTTTAGGTTATCCACTACTATGTTCTATGAGTACGATGAATGGAAAAGTGTGTCAATATGCTATATCTAATGCAAGAGAAATGCTACTTTTTTGTCTTTGATTATAGAATACGATTATTTTTTAGTGCAATTATTTTTTGTATCGGGACAGTGAACAAACTGAAATACTAATTACTACTCGCTGTCACCACAATGAATAAATACTAGGAGTACTAAGTACTAGCAATAGCCAGAGAACTGAAGAATGCAGTTTGTCTTAACAGCCAAAGCATGTTAGAACAATAAGTCTTAACTTTTGCAAATCTATTGTTGTTAATATCTACTGCTTTGAAGGTCATAGTGATATATTACTACGTATTACTCCGAATCAAACCAGCAGTTCAGCTACATTCCTTGGGTAGTATGACATCCTTATCACTTGACCAAACAACAAAATGCTTCATGTCTGAAGCCCTTACCTAGTTTAGCTCAACTTGTATCTGAAAATTACTTTACATCAATTGGCCTACCCTTTTTTCTTCCTCCTTCCTTTGCACCCCAAAATTTTTCTATTATTATTATCCTCCTTCGGTTCTTTTTCGAATTTCAATAGTTAACTAAGAATTTAAAAAATAAAAGATACCATTAAAGGTGGTTAAAGCTTCGATTTCATAAATTGAGTTTCCGATTTGTTAGTTGTTTGAAATGGGTATTGTCCCAACTCTCAATTGATTGGAATCATCAAGATGAGTTCAAAAATTAAATTTCAATTGATTGGGACTTGATTTAGGCTATATTTGAGTTAAATTTCAGTGGATGCCCAAGAAGAAAAAGAATACGTGAAGCACCATTGATAGGATTCATTTGTATAATAATGTATAATATTGTTTAAATAGTGTATAAACACCTCTTATACACTATTGGATACAAGGTTGATATATTATTAACAAGTATTTGGTGAATTTCTTGCATCTTCTTTTTCTTCTTCTTCACATTCTTCTTATACACCTATATACATAGTGTATCAAGAATATTTTCATTCTGTGATTATACATCTTTATACACTTTTATACAACTATATACATAATGTACCTCTTTGTATAAAAATGTATAACATTGTATAAAAGTGTATAAGAATCTCTGACGAAATTTTTGTACGATTTTCACTTGCAATTCTTGTATAAAATTAATCCAAATATATAGAAAATAACTTCAAACTTTGCATACAACGTACTTAGACTTTATCTAATAAGTTAAATAATACCCAATCTAAATTTCTTAATAAATCATAATTAAAATTTAACAAGATTAGCATTAAAGGAGATGAGATTTTAGGTTTCTCGTGTCTGTTTTCGTGTTTTGTAGTTGTGATAGGTACATGGGCGGATCTAGGGTGTAATATATTTGTTTGAGAAACCTAGTAACTTTTGCGTAACGATCCGACTGGTCGTTTTGAGTACTAGCGCTCTGTTCAGTAGTCGGAGGCCATGAACAACTTCATTTCAGGTATTATGACTTGTACGTGTGGTCGGAATTAAGTTCTGGAAAGTTCAAAGTTAATAATGTCAGACGTAGGCGTATGCGCGGTTCGGGTTTTGGATAACCTGGGAGTATTTTGGTGCCTATTATGGAAGTTAGCATTTTAAAGAAAATTTTATAAATTTGGCTTGAAGTGTATTTCAGTATTATCGATGTCATTTTGGGATTACGAGACTGTTAGTAGCACTGTATGGTAATTTTGGAGTTGGGAGTGCGATCGGAAATGAATTCGCAGGTCTGTAGGTCATTTTGGAGCCATTTGGCTAAAGATAGAAATTTAAAAGTTTTTGAGAAGTTTGACCGGAGGTAGACTTTTTAATATCGGAGTCGAAATCCATTTCCGGAAGTTAGAGTAGGTCCGTAATGTGAAATATGACTTGTGCGCAAAATTTGAGGTCAATCAGACGTGTTTTGATAGGTTTAAACATAAAAAATTTTGAAGTTCATAAAGCTTGAATCAGGGTGTAATTCATGATTTTAGCATTGTTTGATATGATTTGAGGTCTCGAGCAAGTCCGTAACATATTTTGGGATTGTTTGGTAGGTTTGGTTGAGGTCCCGGGGGCCTTGGGTGGATTCTAGGAGGTTAAAGGATCAAAAAGGGGTTTTTGGAAGTGCTGAAGCATCTACTTTTGTCATTACCGCACATGCGGTTGGTAGACCGCGGGTGCGAGATCGCAGAAGTGGTCATTCATTCGCGTAAGTGGTCAAGACCGCTGATGCGGCCCTAAATCCATAGAAGCAGAACCACAGGAGCGGTGGGCCTGTCCGCAGAAGTGGCCCAAGGCCAGGCACTCAAGACCGCAGATGCAGCCCAAAATCCACATAAGCGGAGGGCCAGTCCACAGAAGCGCTCCAGACTGCAGAAGCGGTCTTGTTTCCACAAAAGCGGTGGCCGTGCCGCCCAGGATAGCATATGCAGAAATCGCAAAAGGCAGTGGCCTTCATTTATTTGTGCTCAAGTCCATTTTACTCATTTTTCACTCGTTTCTTGGAAGATTTTGGGTGCTTTTGAGAGAAGACTCCCACCTAGAATCTTGAGATAAACTATCCCGACTATTCTTAGTTTAATACTTGAGTTTCGGTAGATTAATACATGTAAAATTAGTGGAAACCATGGGAATAGAGTAAAACCTAGGGTACTGTTAAAAACAAGATTTAACCACGAAATAGATTGTGGAATTGAGTAGAAATCATGTATCTTTATCCTTAGGTTATGGAGAACAACTTCCTTCGAAAAATTTCAAAATCCGGGCACGTGGGTCCTGGGTCAAATTACAGAAACCTTGAATTTAAGGTTGGGAAATTGGATTAATAGTTAGAATATGAACTTTTAAGCATGTATTGACTAGTTTTTATCCTATTTGAATATTTGTGGATCGTTCGGCTCTAAATTGGAAGTTTGAGCGCGTTCTTGAATCAAAATATAGGCTTCGGAGCGACACTCGTTTCTAACCATGTAAGAGGTAATTGTTCCCATAGGCGAAATAATTGACTATGTGCTCCTATTTGTGCGGAAAATGATTAACTTGGAAGTATTGCCTAAGTTTGAATACGAAAAATTAAAATGTCAAATTTGTGTGGAATATAAGTATGTTAAATATCCTTATAAGTTGGTTGAAAGGATTTCAAATCCTTTAGACTTAATTCACACAGATATTTGTGATATGAATTCAATACCATTTCGAGGTGGAAAGAAGTATTTCATAACTTTTATTGACGACGGTACTCGATATTGCTATGTTTACTTACTTAATAGTAAAGATGAAGCAATAGACGCATTCAAGCAATATAAAAATGAAGTTAAAACGCATCTTAACAAGAAAATCAAAATGATAAGAAGTGATAGGGGTGGTGAATATGAATCTCCTTTTGAACTAATATGTTTAAAATATGGAATTATCATCAAACAACGGCCCCTTACATGCCCCAATCCAATGGGATTGCAGAAAGAAAGAATCCTTCATTAAAGGAGATGATGAACGCATTATTGATAAGTTCTGTATTGCCACAGAACTTGTGGGAGAAAGACGTTCTTACAGCTAACAGAATATTAAATCGAATACCCCATAGGAAAAGACAATCCATTCCATACGAAAAATGGAAAGGAAGGAAGCCATCTTAAATTATTCGAAGGTGTAGGGTGTTTGGCATAAGTTCAAGCTCCTAAACCTAAAAGGGTAAAAATAGGACCGAAAATCGTTGATTGTGTTTTTATAGTATACGCGACCAATAGTAAAGCATATCGATTTCTGGTTCATAAATTAGAAAATCCTGACATTCATAATAATATGGTTATAGAATCAGATAATGCTGAATTTTTTGAAATATATATCCGTATAAAAAGGAATGCGAGTCGATTGGTGAAGGATCTAAACGGCATCGAGAAGAAACAAAAGAAAGTACATTTAATCGGGAGGATCTAAGACGTAGTAAACGTCAAAGAATATCTACTTCATTTGGACAAGATTTTGTGACTTTCTTATTGGAGAATGAGCCTCAAACATTTAAAGATGCCATGTCTTCTTCGGAATCATTATTCTGGAAAGAGGCGGTCAATAGAGAAATAGAATCCAAGACAACGAGAAGGTCTTGACTACTTTGACACATATTCTCCAGTAACGAGAATTACGTCCATACGACTACTAGTAGCTATAGCTGCAGTTTATGATCTTGAAAGTCATCAAATGGACGTAAAGACAACCTTCTTAAATGGAGAATTGTAGGAAGATATCCACATGGAAACATCTGAAGGGTTTGTGGTTCCAGCTAAAGAAAATAAGGTATGTAGACTTATTAAGTCCCTTGACGGACTAAAACAAGCACCCAAACAATGGCATGCGAAAGTTGACCAAATAATGTTGTCAAATGGTTTTAAGCTAAATGAATGTGATAAATGTGTGTACATTAAAAATATTCCAAATCACATAGTCATTGGTTGCCTATATGTGGATGATATGATGATAATGAGTAATGATATTGCAAACATAAATGCGACTAAGCGTATGCTAACTAGCAAGTTTGATATGAAAGACTTGGGAATTACAGATTTAATTCTGAGGATTAAGATCCAAAAGACTCCTCAAGGTTTGGCATTGTCCCAATATCATTATATTAAGACAATAATTGAAAAATTCAAGCACTTGGGCTTTAAAGTTGCAAAGACTCCAATTGACGTGAATCTTGCATTAGCAAAGAACAAAGGCCAAAACATATCACAATTGGATTATGCTCGTGTGTTGGGATGCTTAATGTACATCATGAATTGTACACGACCAGATATGTGCTTGTGCTATAACTAAATTGAGTCGATACACAAGTAATCCAGATCAAACTCAGTGGATGGAAATGAAACTGATTTGCATTACAGCAAATCTCCTGCGGTGATTGAAGGATATTTTGATGCAAATAGGATTACCGGTTCAATTGGTTCAAAGTCCACAAGTGGATATGTATTCACTATTGGCCGCGGAGTGGTATCTTCGAAATCATCCAAACAGACTTGTACTGCCCACTCTACAATGGAGGCTGAGTTCATAGTCTTAGATAAAGCTGGTGAAGAAGTTGAATGGCTCTGGAATTTCTTGGAAGATATTCTATTTTGGCTCAAACTGTTGGCACCAATATGCATATATTGCGATAGCCAAGCGGCAATTGGAAGGGCTGGGAGCGTTATGTATAACTGTAAATCTCGTCATATATGACAAAAACATAAAACCGTTAGGCAACTACTCTCTAGAGGAATTATCACGATTGACTATGTAAAGTCATGTGATAATGTATCGGATCCACTTACAAAAGGCCTAACTAGAGAGGTAGTTGACAAATCATCGAGGGGAATGGGACTATGGCCGAGAATAAGTCATTGCGGCGGTAACTCTACCTAGAAGACTGGAGATCCCGAGATCTAGGTTCAAGGAGATCAAACAAAGTCATTAATAACGGTTCAACATTGTCAACAAAAAAACAATTTTGGTCCATTCTCGTGATGAGATATTGTTCAATACCAAGGATAAAGCATTAAGGCTTTTTAATGATTTCTAAATTTGATACGTGGTATATCAAATAGTGTATCTATAGGATGACACATTTAGGAATCAACTAAGTAAGTGTGAAGTTTTAGCCGCTTCAAGGAGAATTCTTCAAGGCCAATTCTCTACGCACCTACGAAACCAGGCGATGTTCATGGATGAAACGAATACAACAATGAGAACCAAAGACGATTAAGGGTTGATTGTGTGACTTATGGTTTTCTAGATATACACTAAAGTTCGACGATTCAAAGATATCAAATCTTCGGATTGACCGAGTATATCCGACATAAATTCACTACGAAAAGTTCAAAGGGAAACCTACTTATCCAGATGCAATTAATCCTTGCTTGTGAATCACACAAGTTTTTCATGCATACTTTCGTGATATAGCCATTCCCCATTCATGTGGGGGATTGTTGAGGTTTACATTTTTAATATAGAAAGATATTAAAAAGAGGATGAATGGGGAATGAGGAATGGAAGGAAAATATAATTTTTTGAGTAAAATTTAAGTTTTCCTCTCCTTTTAATGAGACGTTGTACCTCATTGGTAGAGGATAAGAATTTTGGTGGGTTTATATATACAAATTCACTTCATGTAGCTCTTAAAGATTTAGGAAGAAGGCAAGTCTCGCGTCGCCGCCGTCGCTCGTTCGACTCGGCTTCGGCTTTGAATTTTGTCAAATGATCGATCGATTGATTAATTTTTTGGACCAAATTTATTTTTTAATAGTGATGATATAATCTGTATTTGTAACGGATGTTTTCCAATCTGTGTATTGTACCACCAGTTGCAATAGCAGCTACTCCAAGTGCTTGCTCTATAACAAGCTAATGCTTGTTCCATAACAAGCTAGTGCTTGTTACACCATGGAGAGGGGACCGAATTTCTCACAAACTGGCTACTATAAATATGAGCAGCGACAGTCAGAGAAAGACACCAAAAATTAAGAGCTATTGATATTCTCTTCACAGAAAACTCAAGTTGGCTATACTTTGCATTCCTTCCTCTTAGAATTTCCATTCGACTTCTAAGTTCTCCTCCCTTATGCTGCATTATTTTTAACTACAAATAAAGCATCTGTAAGTGTAATTTGCTGTCGAACTTTGTGTTCGCTGAAATACTGGGGTGTGAAGTACCGCAACACCAGTGTATAATTCGTTCTATCCTGGGAGGAAAATTTATAACCTTAGTTACTAGGAGGGGATTAAATTCCTTAAGGAAACACTGTAAATTCAGTAAGCTCAAATTAATTACTGTCTTATTTATATTTACATTTATACGCTAACGTTTTATTTTCTAGAATTACTATATATAAATACATGATAATAACCAAGGAACCAACATTACTTATTAAAATAAAACTTGATTATGTTTTAAATGTTCAAGAGTGCTTATTATTAGTACTATAAGTTTTTATCTTGAGTATCTAAATATACATCCATGGCGAGCCCTTTTTTCTTATACAAAATACATACTCTAATATATTACTTCTGGCATGCACCAAATTACTTAATTGAGTTTTATTGAACTTTTGTTTTGTAGAAAAGTGAATTATTGTAAATTGAGATGGATATATTTCTCAAGAAGTTGGATCATTCTCAACCAAGTTCTAGTTCTAATTGTCCATTCCTGAGTCCGATGATAGCTCCATAATTTCGTACTAGTGCCAATCTTTCACATCTTATAGATGAACTCAATTTGGAATCACTTAAAGATGATCCGGGAGAGAGAATGCCCCTTGTTAATTATAGCCCTCGAATACGAGAAGAAGTGAGAAAACACTACATTCAGAAAGGTCTTTGTCAACCTTCCAAGCATCAATTTCCTAAAACTAAAATTGGAAATAAAATGCGTCAATTTAATTCAAGTTGGTTCGAAGGTCCATTTTTTGGATGTTAGAGTATAGTGTGAAGAAAGATGCTGCATATTGTCTATATTGTTATTTGTTCAAACATGAGATCATTCATGGAAGTGCGGGTGAAATCTTTACAAGAAATTGTTTTAGGACTTGGAATAAGGCTATTGAAAGATTGCGTTTGCATGTTGGTGAGGCTAATAGTGTCCATCATAAATGTTTCAATAAGATGATAGATTTGTCAAATCATCATCAATCAATCCAAGCTGCTTTTGACAAGCAATATAAGAAGTCAAAAAGTGAGCAACGAATGCGTTTGGAAGCCTCGGTTGATGTTGCAAAACTTCTCTTACATTATGGATTGCCACTCTTCCACACTATCCAGCATCTCATGGACAGGGGCACACCTACATGTTAAATTTAGGTGCTCAAGCACCCATTAACCTTGACATAACCTATGTGTAGCTATAATAAAAATATACGAAATTGGGTATAATATTTTAGCGAGCACCCAATAGACAAAATGAGTTATGGGTGATATGGTTCTGATGCGGGAGTTAAAGCCTTTGCTGAGTGCGAACACCCAGGTTTGAATCCTTGTCACGACATTTCTTTATATTTGTCACCTTTTTGTCTTCGGTCTTTTGTGAAAAAGTTTTTAACTTTACTATTCCCTTTAGGATTGTGCGTCACTTTTTTAGCTTTTCCTTGCTTTTGAACTAAATTTTCCTTTTTTGCCTTTTTCTCCTCCTTTTCCTACCTACTTTCACCTTTATGCTTTATTGTATTAATTATATTTAGGAATAAGAAAGATATTGTTTCCAAAAAATGTTAAAGGCGAAATACATAAACGGCCCCTCCAAGTTGTCCACAACGGTTAATTGAACACTTCAACTGAGACTATTTCCAACTAAACACTTCAAGTGGATATTAAGTAGGTCAAGTAAACACCTGAATACAGCATGCCATATGCATTAGTTGCACTTGCCGATGACATGACAAATGAACCAATCAAAAAATGACATGTGTAAGTTCGCCATAAGAATTTGACACATGTAATTAAAAAAATACATTTAAAAATGAAAAAAAAAAACTTTTCTCCTAACGTTTGTCCATCCCCTAACTCTTCTTCCAAGCTTTCTCAAACCCTTCCACTTACTCCTTGAACTCATGACCACCATTTTATCTGCATAAAAATTGGGCAAAGAAGAATTTAGATTTCACTCGAAAAAGGTAGTAAGCCAGATCTGGAGCGGAAGTGAAGGCGGGCAGTCATCACCATTTTTCGGCCTAGCTAATGGCGAAGGTTTTCCGGCGGGTTTGTTTGTTATCTGCTTCTGGTATCTTGCTGGTCTTGGGCTAGTACCGATAGTAATTTGAAAAAGGTGCAGAAAAAATAAATTGATAATGAAAAGTGAAATTACATATCGGAACAAGTAAAAGGAATAAATTTAAGTAGGGTAGAAAAATTCACAACTTTAATCAAATTTAAAGTTATTTAGTGGCCTTACCTTGAAGTCTGCCATGAGTATCTTGATTGTAGAGTGTCAAGCTATTTCCACAAGTAATGGGAGGAATTATATTTTCCGATTGAATCTGGGAAATAGAATCATGTGGTGTTGATGATGAGTTCTCATGTTGTTTTGTGTAAAAGAGGAGTTGTGCTCAGATTTTTTGTCGGAGATTGACGGGATATGGCATGGTTTTCTTTGGATTTTCTTGTTTTTTATCTATGGTGAAAAAATTTTTGAAGAAGGAGAAGAGAAGATGAAGGTATGTGGGTCCCACAAAAATAAAGGTTATTTTTTAAATTGAAAAGCAAAAGGAACGAGCACAATTCATGTCCTCACGCGCTCAATTTGTAGTGAGACACAATTGATTTGCCATGTCAGCGCAAAGTGTTTACTTGATATACTTTGTAAGTACTTGAAATATTTAACTGAAAATAGTATTAGTTGAGGTGTTCAACTGACCGTTGTGGACAACTTGGAGGGGTTGTTTATGCATTTTGCCAACTTTGAAATTAAACCCTTCTTGAGTTTTTGCTTATTAGGAACATAGAGAAGGAAAAAACGAAGAATAAAGTAAACGAAATAATTAGCAAACTCTCATGTCACGCAGAACAATCTCAAAATAAGAACATAGCACAAGGTAATAACTAATAAGATTTGGTATTTTTATTAAAGTAAGAGATTGTAGAAGGATTCTGAATATATGCATGTTATTAATATTGGTGGGTTGTGCAATTGATGAAATTGTGCTCATCAGCTCATTGCTTCAGAAATTTGTAAGTTTTCATCTTGTCTTTCGAAAATAAATAGTTATATATCGTTATCGCATTGTTGTTAGCGTTGTTGATTGAGGGGCGTGGTTTTCCCAATAGAAATTAATTAAATTATGTATAGTAAATTTCGAATGAAATTAAATTGAACTAAATCTTGTTTGTAGGAATTATTCATCAATCTTTTGTGTCGAGATGGATAAGTTTGTCACAAGATCAAAAGTTGGGCAACCAAGTTCTAGTTCTACTAATCCATTTGTTGCTTCATGTGTAGCTCCGGAAATTCAAAGGGATACATCTCTTTCGGATCATAATTTAGGATCTCCCAATACTGACCCGGAGGATAGGAAGCTCATTGCAGAATATAGCCCTAATAGTTGTGCACTTATACTATGCGATTGCTAGCAACTTCATGTTGAAGGAAGTGAGCACCACGACCTTAAAATTCTAGATCCGCCACTGCTCATGGATGCCGCCAGTGACGACTCGGACAAGTCCATCAATGCCCCAGCAAGAGACTGTGCATGTGACGCTAAGGCCATGGCTGCAACAACAGCGGACATGAGAGAGTACCCAAATTCCTATGTTTTAATCGTGGATATGCGGGATGAAATCTGGAGATATAAAGGTGCAAGTGGAAAATGACAATGTGCTGCGGATAAGTGGAGAAAGGAAGAGGGAAGAAGAGAAAGAAGGGGGAAAGTATATTAAAATGGAGAGAAGGGTTTGGGAAGTTCATGAGGAAGCTGAAGAATATTAATACTGATGCAATTTCTGCTGTTTGTCAAGATGGGATTCTGACTGTGACTGTGACTCTTTAAAGAAACGCAAGACTATTGCAGTTAAATTTGCATGACATGGAATCGATAGTCTGTGTCCTTGACAATGGAATTGAGAGTGCGTCTGTTTTGATGACCGATGGTGTCATATAATGAAAATAGTTTAAACCCAGGACTAGGAACACTAATCTTTTATTCTTTTTTATGTTTTCTGAAGTATTATGAATGCAACATGAGGAACCATATGTTATATTGTTATCTGTTTGTTTTTGTTAATACAGTGAAATGCTTCTATCACTCTTGCCTGTTTCCTCCCATAAATGCAATTACTTTTTCTTTAAACAAAAAAATGACTTTTCTCCCCGGTGCAACTCTGATCGGATAGTAACATTAATTCATTTATAACTAAAGCAGAAATCTTGTCCTTGTCATCCATAATTTTTCATTTTAAAAAAGGCTTAATTTCTATAGATTAAAGGTGTAATGATTCTTTACACTATCTTATGCAGTTGGTGCTAAATGACTTTCTTCTTTGTCATTTTTTTCTAATGAGGTTTATAATCAGATTGCTAAAAAAATAATTACTGTGTCATTAAGTTGGAATATATCCTGAATCTGTTTAATTTTTTTTAGTTTTCTTTCTTTTTCCTTCCTCGCTTGGATAAAAGCATCTTATAAGTTAAGTTAAACAATAATGTGTAGTAAGCTATAGCCAAATGTACGTACTCAAATAAGACAACGTTAAACATTACTCGTTCATATATGGACGATCAATCTCATAATCCCTTTTTAATACCCAGGTGGAGAGTGAAAAGATCTTACATACTTTAATGAGAAAGTATTCATAAATAGAAAGCAGAATCTGCAGGGTGTTAACTACAGAACACTTGGAACTTATTCTTTTGGTATTTTTTTCTTTTACAGGATTTTCGTTTTTTTATGCGTAGTGGTTACGTTCAGTCTGAATAGTATAAAGGGGAATCAACGTAAGGGTTAAAAGAAGACTCCCAATGGCCAAAAGATTAAAATTCAAACTACGGTATGAAATTTATCTCAGTGGCCTCTTTAGTTTGAGTTAATTATGTGATAATAAAAACTCATTAGTATCTAAAGAGTAAATGTCCAAGTCTGATCAATTCAGATTCGCCGGTATTTAGTACATTGATCATCCATTCAATGATTATGCGACAAAAATACAGATAAGTGTAGACACCCATAGCAGGTAAGTTTTTGCCATATAACTGTTCAGTACACAATTAGAAACCTGAAAATTGAATAACAAAACTTCGGCACAAAACTACATTTCTGGACAAAAATTCTGGTATTGTCTCTAGGATATTATCATTTATGAATTGCCTGTTTGAAAGAAGTATAAACTAGGACTGCAAGAACAAACCGAAAGTTTTGAAGAGGAAGAAAGAATTTGTTCTTCTTTTCTTCCTTCGTTGAATAGCTCGTAAAGTGTTTACAAAATCTCTGCTGTGCTTGGCTGGAGTGCTCGCTCCCTTTCTAACAAATAAAGCAATAAAAAAGCCCTCCTTGTCCTCTATGAGGTCCGTTCTCAGTAAATGTTGAGCTGCGAAAAAATAAGAAAAAATAAAAAAAATAAACATAAACATGCACCCAAAGAGTCCAGTTTCCAACACCCTGCACAATATCTAGGTAAATAATAAGGACTAAATTAGACATTCAAGACAAGTTTCGTGCAGGAAAACCCAGAATTTACCACCCCAAAACAGGATCTAGTTTCTAAAAGAAACTGAGATGTTGTTCTTTGGAATGGTATTACGTATATCTAGGAATCCCATATACCTACATGATTTCCTGTAGCCTTTTGAGAAGCAAATACTATATACATGACGTGTGTATTGAAAGTACTATAACATAGTCTAATCTTCTGCTAAATGACATGTTGGGCTTCCGAAGATAAAAGATGTCGTCTCTGAGAGTATATAATTGCTAGAGTGAAGCTAACTTATGAAATCTGGCTTAGACTATTAGCAATTGACTACAAACATTTGATACCAGGAATGCTCAGAGCACTTGAAAAGCATAAGAAGAATAAATATTCTTTATTTCGATTGTGCATTTTCTTTATTTTTCTACTTTGACCAAGTTATGGAAGGGGATTGATCCTGAGGACTAGGGTCGGGTAGGCACCTATAAGGAAGCTCTTGAGATATGAATTAAACTAAAACTTGACGATGATGATATTTGAGAGATGATAAAGCATTCAGCTGGAAATCACTCACATCCATCAAAAACTGGATGACCTCGGCGAGGCCACTGGGGAAAGACTGTCGTCAGTTCAAAACCATAAGAAGAAGCAAGAGGCAGAACAGAGTTGATGACATCTTCATTCTCAACTTGGTTAATAGAACATGTGCTGTAAACAATTCTCTCAACAGCTGGAACTACATCAAGATGAGCACATAAATTCATCAGTCGCACAAATATGACATATATGGACTTGCGATTTGTGGCTAAGCCAAAAAAAAAACACAGTATAAATCTCACAAGATAATGCATGTTCCAAAGCCTTTTTCTGGAAAGCAGCTAGCTTTTCTAGTCTATTTACATCAGAGGAATCTGCAAAGCTTGTCCAGAAAAAATTGTTAAAAAGGAGATAAGCGAAGGGTTCGTTACACAAAGAGAAATAAAAAATGAATACAGGATGAGCAAAGTCACCTGCAGTATATGAGGGGAGCAGATGATCTAATCTATCAACAACTGTCCCAGATCCAGAACACGATGGATCTAAAAGTATTGCTTGAACCTGGAGTCAAGTTTATGTGTTACTAAAATTCCATTCAAAAACTCCAAATAGAAAACAGAGGGTTACAAAATTGAAGCCATGCTTGCTAAATATATATGGACTTCTTCTTTGTCAATTTTACCCTTACTTGTTCTGTGCATGTGTAAAACCGTCTCTCAGCAGGAACATTAATTAGAGCAAAACCAGTATTACCCCAGATCAAATATGCATCTTGATGGCTAGATCACTGTATAACAAGCACCAACTGATATCCATTTCCACACTATCCAGAAACAGGAAGGATTTTTTCTGTTTTGCTGCTTGTTCTGATGTAACACACTAAAGTCATCTGCCTATGTTTTAAGTGTTTTTTAGACAAATTAACAATGAACAATCAAAGGCTTTATCATGTTGGTCGAAGTATGTCCAACTCATACCTGAGGAAACCTTGTCCTCCTCTCCTGTCTGCTGTCTATTCACTATTCTGTCAGAGCATCCTCCGATACAGAGAAAAGGAAAGGACTATGTGCTTACAAACTTTTGGAATTATTTCAAGTCGTCTTGATAGGTAATTGGCAATACGGTGTAATTTAGATGCATAGAAGTGTCAAAAGATATCAGAGCTCTCCTTCCTCCTTTTATCAACTAGGCTTTATGTACTCCTTTAGGATCCTTCAGCTCTAGTCTCATTTGAACTTGCTTCTTGGAGTACAAAAGAGTTCATCTTCACAAATACTTCTCATATGGGCGATGTCACATCACATTAGTAAAATTTATATTGCTTTAGAAACTGGCATTCATCAACTCTATAATATAGAAGATGCTTTACAATCTATACTGCAGATTCTCTTAATGATTAATATGTCAATTCATGTTTGTATTAGGCCAACTCATTACTTCATTCCGGTGCTGCAAGTATAATAGATTGATTAATTGGACAGAAAGTAAAAGATGTGATTTGGTAAGTTGATAATATCTAACAATCAACACTCATTCCCAAAAAATAGTGTCTCGCATGTTTACCTTTGAGTATGCTGGGTCTTCAGAACTCATGTTTAAGAAGTCGTCATGCTTGACTTTCACGTCTTAGGATGAGTTAAGTTATCGGGGCATATTAGGGTATACAAAGTTGAAAACAAACAAACCCCAATTAGACAAATATCATATAATTAAATGGTTTTACGAATGATTTGAAAGTGGGAATTGAAACAACTAAAGATTCATGACTTTCAAAATACTTCCGATACATGATCATCACAGGAAATCCATGTAGAAATAAAGTTTAAAAATATTTTTTCCTCCAAAATAAACTTCAGACACCTAGTGCAGAATGGTGCTTATGGTATTAAAAGTCGAGAGCCATATAAAACTAATAACTTCAGCCAGTTTGACATAATATGTGCGAGATTTTAGGGAGTTATTTAAAGATGGGAATAATATAAACCAAAAAAATTAAAAAAGGACAGAAGCACACAGTTTTAAGGGCTTCCAATACACTTAAGGTAGTCCATCTAGAAATCAAGTGAAGCAATCATATGTGGTAAGATGGACAGGACACTAGAAAGCTGCTAAAAGGATACTAGTTGCTCCAGCCAGTTTAACAGTGTCTTTCAGACGTTTAACCCTTTCTTTATTAAGTTCACAAGCTATGATCTTTCCTTTTCCCTTCATTAGAGCAGCAAGATGAACAGTTTTGTTCCCTGGTGCTGCACATGCATCTATGACCTTCACAAGAAAATAAGCAATCATGAACAACCAAGTGATAAATGAAAATCAAGAGAACACCTAACAATTCTTTTTCCATGTAATTAATTACCTCCCATCCGGGTTTAGGCCCAAGAGCAACTGCAACCATGGAACTCGCCTTACCCTAGTGGAACAAGAACAATAATCGGATGTCAATGCAAGATAGAATAGAACCGAAAAGAGGGGGGAGGATTGCATACTAAGAAACTCCTTATATTCGCATTAATATTCCAGATCTAAGAAAAGAGAATTTTGCACCTGCAAAAACACACTTCCACTTTTAACCAAAGGATGAGCATGCAGGTCAGTCCTTGGTGGAAAAATCAACAGGTCAGGAACCATGTCATCCTGAGAGACCTATTTAATGTGTAGGACATAAACATAAATAAACTTAGTATAACAAAACACAACAATAATGATATCACTGAACTGACAAACATGAAGAAATCATGGTAATAGATACTTTGAATTTTAACAATCTCCACCCCTAGTAATGTTCATACATCACTTATTGAATGAGGATTCACTCTTCAAGTTCTAAGACAAGTAGACCCCCCCCCCCTGTCTTTTTCCTTCCAATTTTTTCTGAAAGGAAAATTCTTAACTTCAGGACCTCAATATGTTAAAATTTTGTCTTTTCTCACAATATTTCTAAACAAAATGTCCATGGACACCCTAGAACAATTAGAGATATGAAAGAAAAATAGGCCAGCTATCAATAAAGAATGAACAGAATATCTAATAAAATAGCCTGACAAATTGGAAAGACGGTCGTCTGGATCAGATCTTGGCTTAGGATGTTGGCACAAGGAATTACCTCTAGTACACAATGACACTAAAATCAAATAAAAAATCCAGGCAGTGCAAAAGCATTGTTGCATCTAGTTCTAAGGGCTATATCGTACCTCATACTGTTTCTTAAATTCGAGCAGGGCAGACTCTACGTCCAACTTCAGAGTATTTACACGAGCATAACGAGGTTTTGGAAGGTCTGCAATAGAAAATGGGAAACAAGATTGTGGTGATAATGTCAAGGCTGCATTTTATGCTTAATTTAATAAATACACCAAGTGATAATCCAACAAACAACCCTCAGCTACAAAAATCCAACACACAATATAGAATATAGACGTTTACCATCTATTTTTTTTATAAAGAAACAATCTTTTTAGTTCAATCATATTTTATAAAGTCTGTTAACAAATTTGAACTATGTACATCTCAATGTTTGATCCATAGAGATAACCACCATGAACAGGATAAGAGTTAAAATGCATACCCGAGATTTTATAAGAAATCATCAAATCTGAGACATGTTTTACTTTCTTTCGCACTAAAAGCTTGGCAAGAGCTGCCTGCAACACATCCTTCCGCTGCAGAAGAATTTTTTCTGCATCACCAGCTAATAAAGCCTCCTGTATAAAATTAAACAGATCAACGTAAACAAGAATCCAAAGCAATGGAAGTATGAAACACACTGGGGATGCATATTGATAAATACCTGGCCAAAAAGAATGTCATACAAGATTATATACATTAATTCTTCTTGCCTCTGCAACAACATTAGCAGCAGAATTTAATGAACAGTTAACATTAAATCAGCAGCAGAAGTTTTCCCAAAGTCTTTATCTTGACAATGTTCTATCCACAGTAATGTATTGGTATATATTAACATTTTTCCTTTCAAAGCTCTGGCAAATTTCCATAGCAAAATCTCAGATTTCTAAATTGCTGCTTAGGAGTTATATGGATATTTTATATTGCAATAATTCACTACTTCCTATTGTGCAGATATATACGAACTATTACACACCAAAGATGTCAAGCAATATCCAACATGTGAAATAGTTGATACAAACTGGGATAAGAATTATGTTAAGAACGTAGTACTTCAGGGAGCAGGTGAAAGATGAATAAGGAGAACCTAGCTTACCTAGGCGGTTGGCAGTAGAAACACTAAACTGAGCCTACAGTTAAAAGTCAATCAGACAATCATAAGACTTTCCTCTGCTTTTCAAATTTTAAGTTGAGCTGGTAGTCTGGCACCCCAAGTTATTTGAAATGCAAACACCATAATTTACTTGTTAGTTCAAATCATATAAAAATGATTATTCTCGGGATCGTGAAATATTGACAAGCAGCTCAAGAAACAAGTTCTATTTCGACATGAACAGAAAGTTCAGAGGTTGACAAGATAAACTTGAAAATGACAATTGACCACTAAAAACTTTTTATAATTGACAACTTATGGCAGATAGATAAAATCATTAGTTATTTGAATTACTGATGAAGCTTAAGCTCTTCTATAAAATCCATTAGAAAACCTTCTAGTTTGGATAATCTATTATTTTATGAATGTATGATGAAGCTACTAGACATTTAATGGCACTTTTAGCCCTTTTAGTCGCTAGTCTGTAGATAAATCATTCTTATTCAATTAATACAAAAATGATGAAACATATTTAATTATAGAAAAGAGTAACAAGAGTTATTCAAATGAAGAAGCGCCAAAGGAAGCCTCGAGAACACAGGTTATTCAGAATATTACTCGAAAAAAGAGAACGAAAAGAGGAAGATCTTTCAAGCAAACAACAAGCATTTCTCATGTTCCACAGTTAAGCCCCTATATCATGAGAGAAGTTAAGGTGCCAAAACCAGACAATCAATCAAAATCCAGAAGTTGAAAATATTTCTAACCTTCCACTTGCTACTCAAGACATTGGCAATGTCAAAGACATCCTTGATAATCGGAAGATCTGCAAAAAGGAAGAATCCAGAACAATTGAAATAATGAAGCCAAGGAAACGATCTTTTCTGTAGGTATGGAGATAGCATGATTTTCAGTCACTGAGTTGATACAAGTCATTCCAAAAATAAATACCTTGCAATATCTTAGGTCAAAGCCCTTGAGATTTCAAAATTAAAAAGACAACTCAGTGCCATTAAAGTAGATGTACTAAGTTTTGAATATTTGAGAAGATTAGAAAGAAAAAACCGAAAACAAGTACATTAAAACCTCCAAAGAGAAAGCTATGAAGCATGCCTCTTACACATTATCAACAACTAAAAGCGAGAAGGATGAGCAGATGCTTCTGATTTCAGTGACTACCCTATTATTCCGTTATTGTCATAATTAAAGTCGATCTTAAGCGGCACAGATAAATGCATCCCATTTTCAAAACTGTGACCATGGCCCAGACTCCAGCACAAAATTTTTGTTCATTCCTATCAAATAGAAACTCAAAACATATCCTCAATTATCAATTTTGGCTACAGTATTTCAGAATTTACACACTTATTTCCAATAAATTTCGGGTTAATTCCCATAAGCTTTGAATTCAATATATCCTATGATCACTTATTAGTAGCAAAAAGCAGCCAACTCTCTCTTATATTGTTAAAAACTAGGATGATTTTCCAAAATAGAGTTGACACAGCAAGCAGACTAACAATTTTGGTCAGCCAAACATGTATTAACTCACACTTAGCAGTTGCAAATATGGTAAAACCCTTCGGTCTAATTATAAATAGTACTATCATTCTTCTTTTAGCTCCCAAAACAGTAGTATCCACCCATTTTGTGATAGTAAACATTTGAGGGTGAACTCTAATATTCCTCCTTTAGCTCCCGAAGCATACACTAACAAGTATTTAGGAAATGTGAACTTACATTTGAGGGTTTGACAAACCAAAGCATAGGTAGCTTTTTTGTTCCTAACGGAAGGACTATACACCAGGGACTTGATGGACCCAACGGCTCGGCGCCGAGCGTCTCCCTGTAGAACGGTACGCAAAACCTTGGCGGCTTCTCTACGTGCAAAGTACGCCGACCGCTCGGCGTTGCTCAGCCGCTTCTGGTTCGGCTTATTCGCCGCCGGTTTAGTGTTCCCTTGCGGCTTCTTGCGCGCCATAGTTTCGACTCCGGCTGGTCCCCGTGGAGGGAGAAGGAAGAAAGAACCTGATTATGGGCTTTGGGCTAAATGCTTTATTCATTTGTTTGGGTAATAGAAACTGAATAGCCCAGTGGAGTTATGCTGATAAGTGATATGGCCCAATAAGGCCCAAAATTGAGTTCTGGGATATTTTGATGGAATTTTTACATACATATACACTATTTGAAATCTATGTTTTGGTATTTACTCTACCTAATCATATTTTAGTTACAAAATATATACAATCCACGTTAAAAGCTATTAATTTATTATTTGTGCCTTCAATCAAGGGATTTAGTTATATCACTTTCCTTTTTTCTCTCGTCTCTCCCCTCTTCTCTCTAGCAAACCGTTGTTTTTCTTTGCTTCCAGGGAAACTTTACGTCTTTGGAAGTGCCAGGGATTTGCGTCCAGGGAAATCGTTGTTTAACTCGACCATGCATTTGCCAAGATCGAAGAACAAATTTTGATGTTGTTTGCTTATGTTCTGGGGATTGAAGAACAAATTGGTCAAGTTCTTAGAGACGTAAATCATCTCACGCATGCTTGCCAGTAGGGGCGGAGCTAGAGTGTCGGTTACGGGTTTGATCGAATCCAATAATTTTAGTTCAAATCTTGTATCTATCTCAAAAAATCTATTGAATGTGTATAAATTATTATATTAGAACTCAACAACTCAAAATGATTAGAATTTCGAACCGATAAATTTCAAATACAAATATTACGGATCTCCATTTGAAGTTAAACAAAAATGCAATCGTGTGTCCGAATAATGGAATTTAGTGTTAGGAAGTTGGTATATTATGCACTGGGCAATCGTATAATCCATTTATACAACTCACATATAATCCATTTACTAACCTCATCACCTATACATCCACCGTAAGACAAGAGAAAACTTTATCTGAGCAATCGTAATTTGGATAAAAGCATATACTTAATTATCAGTTTATCACGTACAAACAGAACAAGAGATACCTATTAGTACAATTTTATAAAGCAATAGTGAGACAAGTAAATTTCTTTTGTATATTTTGTATTTGGTTTATACGTAATAATTATATATTATAAAACTTATTTACATGACTTATCTACAACTTTACATTATTTCTACCCAGTTATATACAACTACAATATCATACAACTTAAATATAATTTTTATATAAATTTTATACAATATGTCCTTTATATATTATCTTCTCCCAGTTAAATACACTAAAATATCATATAACTTAAGTACAAATTTTGTACAATATATCTTTTGTATATTTTGTATATCATTTATACATAGTAAAAATAAATTCCATACAACTAATCATATATCATACAACTTAAATATACTTTTTATACAATATTATTTAACTTTCATACAATATATATATATATATATATATATATATATTTAAATAAAATATATATATATAATAATAGAATATAATTTTTTTACAATTTTAACTACAACTTTGCTATAATTTCGTAAGTATAATGTATGTCATGTCGTCGTCGTCTTCTTCTTCTTCTTCGAAATTCAACCTGAAATTCAGCCAAAATCAAGTCTAATCTTCACCAATGAGATATAATTTCCAAATAATATTTCTAATTATTTGTAATAACACCTAATTGAAACAAATAATAATTTTTGAAAACCCAAATTCGAATTCAAAGCTTCAAAACTTTTTAATGGCTATCAATGCTAAAATTATGGCTCTCTTTTTCTTTGCTTTACATTATTGTAGTTAGCGATTCAGGGATAGAGAGAGACGTAAAGAGAATTTTTAATTGTTTGCAACAACATCTAATTCAAAAAAAATAGTTTTTTTTAAAACCTAAATTCGAATTCAAAGTTTTTTAATGGCCGTCAATGGTAGAATTACTGCTCTCTTCTCCTTTACTCTACATTATTGGAATTAGGGATTGAGAGAGAGGGGGGAGAGAGCATGAGGGAGAGATAACAAGGATGAAAAATAATAGATTCCTAATATAAAGGGATGCTCATTTAATTCATAACGTGTATAAAATTGGTAAATTTATATATAGGATGTAATTAAATTGAAATTTGAGTAGGGAGGATAATAAAGTTTTCAATAGTGTATAATATGCAAAAATGATATTTTTTCTAAGGGTGACATTTTGAGCCCAAGCCCAACTAACCTACCCAACCAGCTAGCAAATAACGGGTTGGGCATGAAAGAATTTTATTGATGGGTCGTTCTGGGTTGAACTCATTTCAACGCGTAAATATAATTAGCCCAACTATAACCCGTTAGGTGCCCAAACATGACCCGTCAAAGTCCCAAAACATAAACACAATCAACACTAGCAATAGAAACAAGATAGATGTTTTCTCTCTGACTCTTTGTGCACTCTCTCAACTTCAAAAACGATCTCTGATGCACCACTTTTTCTTAGACGACTTCCTTCTCTCTGGCGAAACTCTTTCCTCGGGACTTTTGTGGATATCAAATTTTGGCCATATGATAAGGTGAGTTTTGCAAAGAAATGACTTACCGGTCAATACCTCTCAAATAGCCTTTGTTTTAGCCTTAAATCTACTAGAGGAGACAAAAAAAAAGTACGAATATACTTGTAATTAGCGTTGAAGATTTTAAGTAATTTATTCTGAAGTCCCACCAATGAATGAGATCTGGATGACCACATTTTTAATTTTTTAAATCTTTATACACTGTATATATGTATGTTTTGTAAAAACAGGTTCAAAAATACTTTTCCTTCCTAAAACTTAATAGTGGAGTATACATAACTCTAAGGCTAGCATGTGGGCTGATTCAGGCTAGGGACTGCGACCCCTGTGAGCTTCTAGGCATAAACAGTCCTTTACCGGATAAGCCTGGGACCATGGAGATGGGTTGGTCCTTCACTTTGGAACCGCGAGGCAGGAACCGAACCGGTCCTTGGCGGGCCTAACGGTCCCAGACAGTTCCAACGGTCAGATTTTTTTTAAAAAAAAGTTTTCCCATTTGGACATTTAAAAAGTAGCCATTTGGCCTGCCAAAATAGCCATTGGCTATTTGCAAAATAGCCATTTAACACCCCCCCCCTCCCCTTCCAACTTTATTTTAATCCCAAAATTTTTATAATTGTATTTTTCCCTATTTTCAACTATAAATACCCCCTCGTTCTTTTATTTTTCTCACAAAATTATCAATTTCTCTCTAATTTTCTTCTATAATTTCTACTATTGCTTACTTTATTGTTACAATTTGTGAAAAAATTGTGAAGTTGGGGAATTAAACTCTTCAACAATAATCAATTTTTAACTAGTTGTTTGTCAATTCGATAAACTCATTCTAACTCATAATTTTTAATATTATAGTATTGTTTGTTTTATTTATTTTCTATTATTTTATTAATTACGATGGCTTTCTTAAAAAACTTTTTGGTAAAAATAAGGGAAAATTCAAGAGTGATGAATCTAGTGGCTAATCTATTCCTCCTCCACAGTACCTCGGCTCCCCGATCCAAACCCCATACTCATCCTACACTTGCTATTCTTGATAGTGATAATAGTTAATTACAATTTACTAAGAGTTAATGTTTCCATAATGTTGGAGCTGGTGAACAATTAAACCATGAATTAATGAATGCGCTATATTCTAATCCAACTATTGATGAAGATGATGAGGAGGAAACAGATTTTGATGAAATGTTGTCACACCTCCCTTTTTACTACCCTTTCCCGAAGAATAAGGTATACACCGTTAATTATTAATATACCCCGGGATAGGATATAGTAATAACAACAGGGAATGAGTTTTTCCGCTTTAAGGATAATCGGAACGGGATTTATATAGATTTCAGAGTCGCCACTTGGGACGATAATGGTGTCCCAACTCACAGCTTTAATCTCAAATCCAAGAAAATTGACTATGTTTTAACAGTCCGCGAAACTAGAAATCCAGATAAGGAATTCTGTTAACCCGGGAGAAGGTGTTAGGCACTCCCGAATTACGTGGTTTTAGCACGGTCGCTCAACTGTCGTTTTTGACTTATTTGATTTCTTTATATGCTTTTACAAAATGTGAATGTCCCGTTTTGATATTTTAACGACTTGCGCGTTGCGAAAATGCATTTCGGGTCACACCGCAACCAGTACGCCTGTAACTTTAATACGTTTCAGCTTCGCCGGGATTTGAGATTTGAGTCACATAAATGTGCACTCGTATTTAGGAATGTATATTTTAATCGTGCCTATAACGTCTACATCTTATTATCTTTAGGAAAGACCATGAAATTCGCTAAACGGTCTTCCTGAATCTAATATTCTTATTAATGTTCATATGGTGGCCCCGCGTATTTTTATTTTTATACGAGGCTCATCCCGTTATTTTATAAGTCCAAACCTATCAAATACTATATTTGCTATTTTTGTTTTTTCTCCTAATCATATTACAGTTTTTGGTATTTTTAGGATTTATTTATTATTGTATCCAGGCCAACTATCCATTTTCAGGCCTAGACTTGTAGACTGTATTATTGTATCCAGGCCAACTACATGTAACTGGGCTCCTGAAACCGAGTATATTCATGTATCCTTATTTAGAAATCCAGAAGCTAATTTAATTGAATCTGGGCCTGTGTTCTCGTCCAGGCCCAGAATAAACAAACGAATTGTATAATAGGAACATACTTTCAATACAGAAACATAATAATCGATCTCCAAATAACAGAATAGATCAATAGAAGTCATTTTTTATTTTTATAAAGTTCTGGAATACATATTCATCAATACTAATTGTGGACTCGAATCACTAATTAAACAATAATAGGACTTAAGTACTAATATTTCTAATTCAACTACTCAAATAGTGATGACTATACTAATAGAGCAGGCTTGAACTATTATTAATTACCGGATTCTAACTTATATTATTGTAAGTTATTGTTAAACGAATTTGAATGACAAAACAGTTTTAACTCATCTATTCATTCATTTCCTTTTATATACTAATTATCAGGTTCTAATTAGTGAAGTTAGTTGATTACCATTTCATATGTTATCTCAGTTTCATTAGGCGAATTAGATTCGTATATTATCCTGTTTTAACCTAAGACTAAATGATAGCTATATTTTACGTATATACTACTACTACACTATCTACTTGCTTTGTCTCGACTGCATACAAGTGTTAATTATTACAAACATCCTAATGAATTTACAGGAAATCTAAGGCATGATAATTATAAAGCTAAAAGAAAACAGCAGCAGAATTCATCCAAAACAGCTCATGAGACTTTCATTTCTTCAATCAATTTGTAATTACATTTCCAGAAAGAGATTGTACCTGATTCACCAAAATAATCTTATGAGTCTAGGTCGGATGAAGAATTGTCAGCAATAGCAGCAATAGAGCAGTAGTAGTGTAGCAGACAAAGCAGCAAGTATAGCAGCAAAATAGAATCCCAAAGTTCGGCAGTTCAGCAAATCAACAAGTGGAATTGAAGAGCTCAAATAGAATCCAGCAAAGTTGAAGAACAATAGACTCTAATAGAACTCCAGATTGCCCAAAGAAGTTAGCTAGAGGTTGGTAATTAATGAAAAATGAGAAATATAATAAGAGAGGGAGAGGTTAATTATGGAAACTCAATTAGGATAAGAAAAGAAAGAGGGAATTGTATTCCTCGGTTTATAGAAAGACAGTTAATAGATCTTAATATTTCTCTAAATTATAGTTTCTCTCTCCACAGACGTTTCAATTAATTAATACTCTACTAGTTGAAACAATAAGAATATATCTGAAAAGAAATGGTAATAATGGCTTCTCATTTTTTTGGAAAGAAATAAATAATTTCAAACAAATTAAATTCAGCTTGCTATAATAACTAATATTTGCTATCGGAGGTAGCACGTTTTTAGAATTTTGATTTAAAACGTTCCTTCATTTTAAACATATATATATATATATATATATATATATATATATATATATATATATATATATATATATAGTTGCTGATGATGAAAATTTTAATTTGAAATGTAAAAGCAGAGGATAACTTTTTCATGTAGTCCTTTTGCTAATATGTTAAACAAATATGTGATGAAATGACTGGTTTTGTTAAACGAAAATAACTATTAGTACTGTAATAAATAAAAGGGACCATCCAATTCTGTAAAAAAATAGTTTTCAAA
Source organism: Nicotiana noctiflora (assembly GCA_032618575.1). Classification (NCBI taxonomy): domain Eukaryota; kingdom Viridiplantae; phylum Streptophyta; class Magnoliopsida; order Solanales; family Solanaceae; genus Nicotiana; species Nicotiana noctiflora. The sequence goes on along the minus strand of JASVEL010013431.1, from coordinate 15,980 downwards.
TTTTTTTTGTGTGGTGATAATCATGATTTAGCAAAACCTTTTCCACTCATTCTATCTTCTTCTTTCTTTCATGTTTCTTAAAATATTTTAGCCTCTAAAGGGAATGTTAAGTTGTGAACTACGTAACAATATCAAACAATGATTAAATTTATTGGCATATCAAACTTTTATTAATTAATACCCTAAATACATTTAGGGGGGGGGGGGGGGGAATGAGATGGCACAAGCTTTTCGGGAAATACAATTGATGCTATTTTTCAAATAAAATTCCACGTAGAAATTAAGTATAGATTATTCACAAGTAATCGAAGATCTTTCTAATGTCTAAAACCCTCGTTCAAGGGGACATGATGGAGAGAAAGGACTTCCAAATACAACTCTCCTGTCCAAGATTTTGATATAAATTGTATTGACTCCTTGACCAACATTACCCTTTCTCTCATCAAAGTATATATAGTGAAACCAGAAGAAAAGACTTGGTAAAAGTCACTAAATAAATAAGTGAACATGGTTGTCCATTTTCATGGACTACTTCAATGTTCAATCCGATACCTAACCCATTAAACACTTAAAACTCCTTCCTTAACTCATCCATCTTGCAGGTTGGAAGGGGGCAACGTATATGTCCATCCTTGAACGTGTAACTTGAATTGACTTGGCGTTGTGGTGGAGCTAAGATTTTTACTAATAAGCCGAGGTTAGCTTGTTGAAATTCTAATACATACACAGAGTCAGCACAGCGAAAATTAAACGAGGAACGTACCTTCAGCCATGATTGTTCAAGTGTTGTGGAATCGCCTCGTAAAACTTTGACAGAAAACCTAGAGCCTTCAAGCCTAAGCCTATCTATGGGATGCCAGACTGATGGAGTCACAGGCGTATTTATAGGTAGGTTAGGGACTCTTAGGCAAATACTTTAGCCTTAGGGATTTCTCCATAAATTATAATTACCCTAGAAACTACTAATATATGGTAATTTATTTCCATCAAAGAAATTACCATATATGCATAACCACAAAATATTATCTGATATATTATTTCCTTTGGGAGATAAGGTAAATAATTTATTACCATATATGTGGGCCACACTAGAAATTTCTAGAAAGATACGGTAATTTTCTTACATTCTCCCACTTGACCCACATATTTAAAATCAGATAATCCTTTATGAGTGAGAAACATATAATATGGCCACAAACTTTATCACTCAACTAAAAGTTATACGACAATCACTTTAACTAGAATATATCATTACACGAATCATGGCGGTCATGCTTTTAAACAAACACTTCCTTCCATGTATTACAATGCACAATATATTCTAATAAAGTGTCTAACAACTTTATGAATGAGCTTAATATAAGTCATCCAGAGTCCAACTTTATTGATCCAATGATCACAAATAATACATGTAAAACCAAAAGTGTGCACTGTCATGTATGTCAAAATAAACATAATGTCTAGACAAACTGTTAGAGAGCAAAGCAAGACTAAATTGAGCTACTAAGTCCCATATGGGTTACATGATCCTTGAAAATATTAGCCGGCAGACCTTTAGTCATAGGATCAACAATCATCAAAGTAGTACTTATATGCTCAAAATTTACATCTTGCTTCTTCACATAGTCTCTAACCATCAAATACTTTATGTCGATATGCTTGCTTCGGCTGCCACTTTTATTATTCTTAGAAAAGAAAACTGCAACTGAATTGTCGCAAAAGATTCTCAATGGCCTTGAAATGGAATCGACAATCCTAAGGCCGGAAATAAAGTTCTTCAACCATAACGCCTGTGATGTAGCTTCATAGCATGCTATAAATTCAGCTTCCATTGTGGATGTTGCAACGATGGTCTGCTTGACACTTCTCCAAGATACAGCACCTCCAGCAAGGAGAAAAATGTATCCTGAAGTAGATTTACCAGTGTCTTTCCCAAATCAGAGTCTGAATATCCAATCACCTCCAACGAGTCAGAGTATTTGTATGTGAGCTTAAAATCTTGGTTCCTTGCAAATATCTCAAGACCTTTTTACCAGCTTTCCAATGGTCAAGACCAGGGTTACTTTGATATCTGCCAAGCATTCCTACCGCAAAAGAAACATCAGGTCTAGTACAGACCTGTGCATACATAAGGCTTCCAACAAGCGAAGCATAAGGAATGTCTTTCATTTGGTCCTTTTCCAATGCATTTTGTGGACATTGATTCAATAAGAATTTGTCACCTTTAATTATGGGTGCTGCTATAGGTGAACAGTTCTTCATCCTGAATCTTTCCAGAATTCTTTCAATGTAGGCCTTCTAAGACAGTCCAAGTAATCATTGGGATCTGTCTTTGTGAATCTCTATGCCAATGACATAGGAGGCTTCACCCATATCCTTCATCTTAAAATTCTGGATAAGGAACTGTTTAGTCTCGTGCAACAATCCCAAATCACTACTTGCAAGCAAAATATCATCCACATATAAGACCAGAAAAATATATTTGCTCCCACTTATCTTAAGGTATATACATTGATCAATGATGTTCTCCGTAAATCCAAATGAAGAAACAACATTGTGGAATTTAATATACCATTGGCGGGAAGCCTGTTTTAGCCCATAAATGGATTAATTTAACTTGCAAACAAGGTGACTTTTGTCCTTATCACAAAATCCTTCAGGTTGACGCATGTATACCTCCTCTTCAAGATCTCCATTCAGAAAAGCCGTTTTCACATCCATTTGATGTAACTCTAAATCAAAATGAGCTACTAATGCCATAATTATTCTCAATGAATCCTTCTTTGATACTGGAGAGAAGGTTTCATGGTAATCAATGCCTTCTCTTTGAGTAAAACCCTTGGCTACAAGTCTGGCTTTATATCGTTCGATGTTACCCAATGAGTCTCTTTTAGTTTTAAAGACCCACTTGGAACCTATGGTAGAGGATCCCTTTGGTAATTCGACGAGATCCCAGACTTTATTCTTAGCCATCGATTCTAAATCTTCTTTCATGGCATCATACCAAAGTGTGGAGTTTTCTCCACTCATGGCTTGTGAAAACGAGCATGGATCATCTTTTAGTCCAATATCAAAATCAGACTCTTGGAGATACACAATATAGTCGCTAGAAATTGCTGATTTTCCAATTCTTGAGGATTTTCTCACTCCCACTGGTTCTGACACTTCTTCAGCGGGTTCAGGTAAAGTGGGTTGATCTTGTTGTGGCTCCTCAAGTGGTGGTGGCTCTTGAACTTGTTGTTGTTCAGATAATTCATGAGAATTTCTCTGAGAAATATTCAAGTTCCCAATATATAAAGGTACCACGGGTGGTTCCCTTATCTCTTCCAATTCCACCCTTTGAGTCAAACCACTCCCACTCTCTTCATGATCCTCAAGAAATTTAGCGTTTCTAGCTTCAACAATTTTAGGAGAATGAGAAGGATAATAAAACCTAAAACCATTGGAGTTAACCGCATAGCCTATAAAATAACTGCTTGTTGTTCCTTCATCCAACTTCTTTAGTTGTGGGTTATAAACCCTTACTTCAGTTGGATATCCCCAAACGTGTAAATGATTTAAACTAGGTTTTCATCCTTTCCATAACTCAAAAGGTGTTTTGGGGACAGCCTTGGATGGAACCCTATTCAAAATATACACAGCGGTTTTTAAGGCTTCACTCTACAAGGATAAAGGTAAACTTGATCTGCTAATCATGCTTCTTACCATGTCCATTAATGTCCGGTTCCTTCTTTCCGCCACACCATTTTGTTGTGGTGTTCCTGGCATGGTATATTGAGCAATTATACCTTCACTTTCAAGGAACTCAGCAAATGGACCCTTAACTTGTCCCTTATCCGTGTACCTACCATATTATTCTCCACCCCTATCAAATCTTATAATAATATTCTTCACTGCTATCAGATCTTACAATTTTGATCTGAGCACCGGTTTGTTTCTCTACTTCTGTTTTGTAGACTTTAAAAGTATCAAGTGCTTCGGATTTATTAAACAGAAAATAGAGATACATATATCTTGAATAGTCATCAATAAACGAGATGAAATATCTCTCACCATTCAAGCAAGGGGTAGGAAAAGGTCCACATATGTCTGTATGTATGATCTCAAGTAATTGAGAACTTCTTTTGGCACCTTTAGTTGATTTATTGGTCTGCTTACCCTTAATGCAGCCCACACAAGTCCCAAAATCAGAAAAATCAAGAGTTTTTAAAACTCCATCATTAACCAACCTTTTGACTCTATCAATAGAGATGTGTCTCAATCTCTTGTTCCAAAGACTAGATGAGTCCTCATTGATAATACATCGCTTAATGCCAATTTCTTTATCATGCAAAGTTAAAACATTGCATTCAAATGTGGGGTCTAGCTCAAGTTTATATAAATTTCCATTCAAATTTCCAAAACCAATAACTTTATTATCTTTCAAAAGTTTCACGAAGGATAACGAAAATTCAAATCATATCCACTAACCGATAGTATTGAAAGAGAAATTAAATTTCTAGAATATTCTGGAATATAAAAAGTATTTTCTAAATCTAAGTGAAAACCATCCTTCAAAATGAGCCTATAAGTCCCCACGCCTTCCACAGGTGTACGCGTCCTATTGCCATAATAGACGTATTGTTCACTTCCTATCGGCTTCCTCTGAGTTAGAAAGCCCTGCATGATTTTGGCAATGTGAATTGTAGCACTTGAATCAATCCACCATGTATTATCAGAAACTTCAGTAAAATTAGATTCATAACATACAAAGGTAAAATTACCTTTCTTCTTAAGCCATTTCTTGTATTTCAGGCAACCTTTCTTCCAGTGTCCCTTCTTCTTACAGAAACGACAAGCATCTTTGTCAAATGTGCTTTTCTTCTTCATGGGAACACTTCTGCCCTTCTTTGCATTTCTCTTACCATGTGTCACCATATTAACACTTTCAGGTGTCTCATGCTTCAACCTCTCTTCTTCTTGAACACACATGGTCAAAAGTTCATTGATTGACCATTTATCCTTATGTGTGTTGTAAGAAATCTTAAACGGACCATATTCCGTAGGAAGTGAGTTGAGAATGAAATGCACAAGAAATGGTTCAGACATATCAACCTCAAGGGACTTGAGTTTAGCAGCAATGTCTCTCATCTCCATAATGTGCTCACGCACTGTACAACTTCTGTCGAAAGTCATACTTGAGAGCTTTTTCATAAGGGTGCTGTCCAATGCCTTGTCAGAGCTTACGAATTGTTCATCAATTGCCTTCATGTAAGCTTTGACCTTATCGCTATTAGGGATAGAACCCCTAATGCTTTGGCTTATGTGAGCTTTTATGAGCATTAAACTTAAGCGATTAGATCGCTCCCACCGCTCATAACTAGCCCTAGCAGTTGGCGTACTTGATTCCGTGGGGATAGGTGGTTCATCCACACGAAGTGCCAGGTCCAGATCCGAGCACCCTAAAGTGAGAAGGACTTTCTCCTTCCATTCAGCATAATTGTCACCAGAAAGCATTGGAATTCGAGCATTCTCATTAAAAATAGCGTTAGAAAAAACGGTAAAGACTGCAAAACAAGGATAAACATACATGAGCTATGAAACACAATCCATCAAAGGTGAATCGCGTAAAATACCGATTCAAAGTAAACTCTAGACCTTCCTGTGGGCAAATGTTGCAACCAATGCATAGAATTTACTTTACTTTATTAGACTAGTAAACCAAAACACATAGAAATTAATATGTACCTGTGGGCATAAGATTATTTTAACTTAAAGGTTTACTATCTCTTTCCAATTAATCTCACCAAAATGGTTACCTCCCTGTAGGGTCGGGTTGCCATTTTAATGAGATAATTGGACTAAGTAGATGTCATTGTAATTTTAATCACTAAACTTTATGTGATTAAATAACTTAATTTCTTTTATATCAAGTACTCGAGATGCTGTGGCTACTCCCAAGTACATCATATAAAATAAAATAAATTGACTATGACATCTTACCGTAATTTTCAAAATGGGCATACGATGTAAACAAGTACCAATCTACTGTAGCCCATAAACAAAAATTAATTCTTATAATTAATCTTGATATTGTAAGAACTAATTCATACAGTAGTAAAACAAATATAATTTAATCAAGAAGTTTCTATACATCACACAGATAGTTTAAATTTCCTCTGAAACAGGAACCTTTTATCAAATTACTCAATTTTACTCCAAAAAATAAATCGAAATAGATATTGTAATATGGACTCAACTTCACGTATTAAAACCAAAAATAGCACATTCAAAGATGGCTTGGATTTCATAAGTGAATATAACACCAGATGGAAACAATTACTACTTAAAGTAGTATTACTATTTTGCATATAACTATTTCCAAAAAGAAAAAGAAAAAAAAAATCTTGAACCCATATAAACATATAGATCCATCACCAATATATTCTGACGAAATCCCTCAAATAAATAAATTGACATTATGAGCTATCAACATATACTACTAATTATATACAGTCTAATGAATTAGTGGAAAAACTTAATTTGTTATTCAGGCAAACAACATAACTGATCAAAGACGACAAAGTTGGACGAAAGCATTACCATATTAGAGAAAATTCTCTTATTATTAAAACATGTAATGAAAATATCTCGGCACAGATACATAAAGTTCATAACTTTGGTGGTTAATTACAATAACACATTCATAACCAAGAACCTACACTTTATTTGCCGACCAAGATCAACTCCATTTTTCAAATTTGTTGTTATCGAAACATGACAATGTCAAAGATTAAAAATATGTTCTGAATCACTATCAAAATATGGATACTGAACAACACAGCTAAAGGCAGGCTCTGATACCATATGTTGAAATTCTAATACATACACAGAGCCAGCACAACGGAAATTAAACAAGGAACGTACCTTCAGCCATGATTGTTCAAGTGTTGTGGAATCGCCTCGTAAAACTTTGACAGAAAACCTAGAGCCTTCTAGCCTAAGCCTATAGTTGGATGCCAGACTGATGGAGTCACATGCATATTTATAGGTAGGCTAGGGACTCTCAGGCAAATACTTTAGCCCTAGGGACTTCTCCATAAATTATAATTACCCTAGGGACTACTAATATATGGTAATTTCTTTTCATCAAAGAAACTACCATATATGCATAACCACAGAATATTATCTGATATATTATTTCCTTTGGGAGAGAAGGTAAATAATTTATTACCATATATGTGGGCCACACTAGAAATTTCTAAAAAGATACGGTAATTTTCTTACATAGCTGACACCTCTTAAATACATGTGGCAACTTGGTGTTAGAGAAAGAAGCATATTAAAAGAGCGATCTTAAATGATCCAGTATTTTTTGGTTTGAACTGTATATCGTAGTTGCTTTCTGCTAAAATATATATTTTATAATAAGAATAACACGTCAAAAGTCGTAAGTGTAATACTACTCTACACCACCTTAAACTCAGGAAAGCGCACATAGATCAATTGATGCTCGACTACAGACTTCATAATCTTGTACCATAATTTTTTTTATTTTTAGTATTATTATTTTTAAGAATTAAATGGTCAAGAAATGTTACATACAAAATGAGTGTCAAGAATGTTATTCGCAAGCAAACTAAACCTAACATTGGAATGCAATACCATCATTACTGACTAGACTACTTACATCTCAACACTTTTCCTTTCCATTTTTATAATTTCTTAACTTATTTAGCCATCAGGATACACATTATCCATCTACCCCAATCCTCATATCAAATATTTTATCTCTCAATCTTCATATAATTGCTACCCAAGTCAACCACTGTATCCAACAAAGGTCTCCAAAGCATGTTAAGATACTCCCTGGAACTTGCCTAGATCTTAAGTGGGCTCCAGGACATACGCTCTATATTTAGTGGGCGTTTGGACTTGCGAATTGTAAAATTCCAAAAAAAAATGAAAAAAGAAATTTAAGTGAAAATGGTATTTGAAAGTTAGAGTTATGTTTGCACATAAATAAGATTTTGAGCTGTTTTTGAATTTTTGTGAGTTATTTGAAGTGAAAATTTTGAAAAATAGCCTTTTGGAGTTTTTTAAATTTTTGAAAAATTTCGAAATTCATCTTGAAGTGAAAATTGAAGATTACATGGTCGCTGATTTCGAAAAAGAATAAAAAAATTTATATGGCCAAACGGCCCCTTAGCTTGTCACATGGTAAAAGAATAGTATGAAAACTTGCACCATAAAGTGCATGAGAATTAAGTTTTATAATCGTATACCGAAATATTACACTAAGCTCTCGCTATGCGCGGGGTACGGCGAAGGGCTGGATCATAAGGATCTATTATACGCAGTCTTATCCTGCATTTTTACAAAAGGCTGTCTCCATAGCTTGAATCTATGACTTCCTGGTCAAAGAGAAACAACTTTATCAGTTACGCCAAGACTCCCCTTCATATAGAAACATTACACTAGTAGGGGAGTATAATTTAACTAGCTATAATAGACCATTATTCAATTGTCAGGTTATCTAGGAGTGTGCGTTCGAATCGGTTTGTCGATAAATCGAATCGATTATTTATTATCGGTTCAACGATAAATGAAATCGAAAAAATCGAAACCTTATTGAAACGATAATGATAATCAGTTGTACAAATCGATAATCGATAAGTAATTATCGATAAGGGTCAAAATCGAATCGATAAATCGAATGCACACCCCTAATTATTTCATCTACCACATTTAAGGAATGATCATATTTAAAACTGAAGGGAATGAAGTTCAAATTAATGGAAAATAAAATTAGCAGTGATGATGTATTATATTTTTTTAATACCGTTTGGAGTGTTGGTGACATATATTTGATCTCTTACTTTAGTTTCGTTGCATATGTCTATTGACACAATTTTTATGTTATAAACAGTGTTCGTCCTATTTTAGCTTCTTTTTAATATTAGTTAGGCGTGTTTATAGAGATATACTTTTCGTGAAATCTCGCAAATTTTCTTATTGGTGTAATCGATAACCGAATCGATAAGCCCCAAAAATTAACAAATCGAAATCGAAAAAATCGAAACCTTATTGAAACGATAACGATAAGCATATGTACAAATCGATAATCGATAAGTAATTATCGATAAGAGTCAAAATCGTAACGATAAATCGAATGGACACCCCTAAAATTATCTATCAAGTTCGTTACGAATGGTTACATGTTGTTATAGGTAAATTTAAGTAATAATGTAAAAGATCAATATACTGACCGCGCACAAAAGTTAATTAAGCGCGAGTGCAAATTATCTTGCATTAATCCACAAATGCATATGCAAAAAGTGAAAGTACAATCAAATAAGAAAAAGTCAAGACACCAATCATTGTCAGATATTGACTTGTAGTATTCATGTCACCGTTGTGAAGGTGTTGGTCTAAGCACGAGACTGATATATGTGAAGTTTACACACAAGAAGCAACTTGAAAAGTCTATGCACAAGTCTTCTATATATGTCCCACTCTCTCTACTGGTCCACTCTTTGTTTAGCATCATAACCATAGTTTTTTTGAGTCACTAAGTAAGTAAATAAAGGGCCCCCAACAATGACATGCATTCAGCCACCAATCCTAAGCATCGTACATGAAACTTCTTTCGACCTCGTAGGAAGCTTACTATGAAAGATACATAAAAGGGGAACTTTGTACACCATGAGAATTCAGTCGATTACCATGGCTGCAAATAATCCTAGCACAAACATGTCTTATGGGAGTTTTAGATCACTAGACTCACCTGATAGTGATTTTTCAAACCAGCTAATCAACTTTGAGCTTTCTGACATTTTTGAGCTCGATAATTGGCCTGTTCATGATGATCCATTGTCCGTTGTTTCTGACCCTTCTCAATACTCAAATTATGCAGCAAATGAAGTGGTTACCATTGAGAGAAGCAGAAGTTACCAGGAAGGACCTACCAACAGTAAGCATTTCATCAAGAAACAGTTTCTTTTAGATATATGGCATTAACATGAGACATCTAATAACGTTTACGCGCATGCACAAATTAGGAAAGAGTAGCACATACGATGAAATTTGATTATCTTTATTGATGAAACATTTTGTTTGGTAAACATATAGACATTGGGAGCAGCAGCGAGAGGAAGGAAGTAAAGGACAAGGTTGCTTTCAAAACACTGTCACAGATTGAGATACTAGATGATGGCTATAAGTGGAGAAAGTATGGAAAGAAGATGGTGAAAGATAGTCCAAACCCAAGGTAAGATATTATCTTCATATTTTCTGTTTTAGGCAATGGTTACAGCAAGAAGAGTTTTAGTTAGAACTTACCTTCAACTTTTCTTTTTCTTTAGGTTTTAATTTTTGTCTACGTTCCCATTAAAAATATCACTCCTCATGCCTTGCCTCAAGAACTCAGTACACTATGCCATAAAGCTCTCAGAAAATTTGAGCCTTATAGCTCATGATAGCTTATTGTTTAGTTTGCTGGTATAACCAAACAACAATAAACCCAGTGTGATCTCATAGGTGGGGTCTAGGGAGGGTAATATGTACACAAACCTTATCCCTACCTTGTGAAGGTAGAGAGTTTTTTTTCGATAGGCCCTCGGCTCGAGGAAAAATAAGCTATCTGAATCAAATAAGCATAATCTGCAGTAACTGTTTGCATAAATAAGCTACAGCTGAAAGCTGGTTGCATCTATGTTCAACCAAGCATAACATCACTTACTTAAGTTGTATTTTTATAAGCTGCCTAATTTATTAGTTATCCTAACAATATAACAACTACCGCTCCTCAATTCCAAGCAAGTTGGGGTCGGTTATTGTGAATTTTCACTGTCCATGTCGCGCCATCCAAGCAAGTTGGGGTCGGTTATTGTGAATTTTCACTGTCCATGTCGCGCCATTTAAGCAACAGGTCATTCAGTTACATGATACTCATTGCACTCTTTGTCAAGCAACCTAAATTCTAGGAAATTTACCAGAAACATAACTAACCAAAGAACAGTCCACATCTGCCAAACCATGGGACCACATTATCAAGGCCCCATTTCTAGTTAAATATTAAAAGGCAAAAGGCAAGTGCTAGTGTCACTGAAAAACGAATGTCACATCAAAAAAAGATGAGGTTCCAATAAGACACCAAGACTAGGGTGCAAGACCTGAAAAGAAAAGTTCAGAAATTGAAAGTTGTAATTCTATTATGGCAAAGAGAAACTTCCACATACTTCAATCAATTAACTACGCTTTCATAGAGACTAACAAAAAAATTATGGCTTTTGCTTTACACAAATAGCAGCTTATGGAAATTGGTATGATAACTAACTCACATGACCATGTTCTGTATCAACAGGAATTACTATAAGTGCTCCATTGAAGGTTGTCCAGTGAAGAAGAGAGTTGAACGAGACAAAGAGGACTGTCGGTATGTGATAACCACCTATGAGGGTGTCCACAACCATCAAGGTCCTTCGCAGTTCTGATTCCTGTAACAGAGCATGAATTTTGAAGTTACTATGCCTATTGCAAAGTAGCTAAATCAGGTTTTTACTAGTAAATTGGATCACCTATACTGTTTCCAGTGTTTAGACCTGACAGCTTAGCGAGTTCATAACCTATTGCTGTGAGCTTAGATGGAGACGTCTATCTGTAACTTAAAAGTAATCAATTAGAATAGTTTGTGCTCTTCAGTTGGCATGTAGGCTTATCTTGCTTCCAACAGGATTTATATATGTTATAGCATTACCAACTGACATGGTAATCCTCAGTGTTGAAACATATCGCACATAAGTGAAGTGATCAATCGAGAAACAGGCCATCCAATATAACAATAAAAATAAATCAGCCTCTTTCCAGCTAATGTGAAGAAAGGAAAACTGAAGTGTCAGATGTATCTTGTTTCACCTGAAAATTGGAGATGAATCACAAAATGGTTGAATAAACTCTGTTTTGACATGGAGGCAATTGCAGTAGGAAAGTGGTTTTAGATAAAACACAGATGAAGCCAACAGATACTAAAACTGAACATATTTAAGTTTCCAGAGAACACGGATAAAAAAACTCTCAACCACTTAATAAGATTAAGTACAGAGGAACAATCCCATGTTTATCAATAAGTTTGTACAAAACACCAAAGAAGTCTAACTCATTTCTCGACCTACTCAACTAAAGGTGTCTCCAGAAGTTGCATAATATTGATGATTTGTCCACCATGAAAATATTTTGCATAGCAAGTTACTGACTACAAACAGCAGGTGTCATTTGTCAACTCAGAAACTCAATCAAGAAACAATGGGAAGAGGAAAAGCATCAAGAGAATGATATGCAAGCAAAACTAGAAGAACTATACGCCTTGATATATGGCCATCCTCCTTTAATCCACAGGAATAAGGAAAAGGGAAGATCAAAGGGGCAGTAGAGAGTGCTTTTGACATGAAACTTGGATTGTAAGCAAAGCAGTGGCAACCGACAACTCGGCGGTGCAGAGGAAAACTAAAACTTTGCAGTATAATTTCTTGAACAAATTACAGCTTGAACATTCCTACTAACAATCAAGTATTGAAGCTTAAGCGGCGAAAGCACTTCTGATCTTCAACCCCCCTCCCCCCACCCCCAAGCAGTCACAACATCAAAAAAAGAAAGATTGAGCATCAAACCAATCTCTAAATAATATTAATGTTCTATTGGAACATAAAGATTGCAGGAAATACTTAAAGATTGGAACATAAAGATGACTCTCTCTCCTCATCACGCTCTCCCTCTCTCCCCAGCCCCCAACGGTAACTTCACCCAGCAGCCCCCCAGCTCCTCCGACGACCCCCCTCCCCCCCGGTGACCCCCTCTCCGGCGACCCTTCACCGGCGACCCCCAGCAAGTCTCTCTCTCCTCTGTCTCTCTCTCCTTTCTTCACTACCCCAGTCCTCACCCCCTACCCGTCCCCTGCCACCCATAACCCCGGTGACCCCCTCCGACGACCCCCTTTCTCCGGCGACCCCCCAGTAAGGTACCTCTCTTCCTCTCCTCTCTCCCCTCTACATACTACCTCCTCCCTATTCCCCCCTTCTCTCACACCCCCCTACCCCACCCTCTTCTTTTTGTGACTTTTAGGCAACCCCTCCCTTTTCCCGAGCTAGGCAGCCCCTCCTGCCCCCTCCCCCCCCGCTTTTTTGGAGTTTGTTGTGTGTGTGATTTTCAGGTACTAGCCACGGCGGGCTAGGCGAGCTTTCGGCGTGAAGAGCAAAGCATCACCGGACGAAACGTGCAAGAGCTAGCAGTAGTTGATATCGGGCAAATCAAAGCATACTTCCAGGTTTTTCCATCGGGAGTTGGTACCTCCCGGCCTCGTATTCACTCTGTACACATTTTTACGTTTCTAGCTAAATATCCTGTGTGTGGTTTACTTTGTCGATTCCTAACTTGCATTATTGTGCGTATTCCGCTATAGTACGTGTGCGCAACTGCCCTCCGTAATCGGTTGGAGGGATAGTGGCCGCGTCGGGGGATGGTAGTGTAAGGTCATGTCCTCGGGGGCGGGGGTGTTGGCAGGGGTGAGCAGGGGGGCTGGGAGTGGTTCTGTGGGTAGGGCGGGAGGCAAGGGTGGGAAGAGGGTAGCAGACGCTCTTAAATTAAGGATCGGGTCGCGGAACATAGGCACCCTGACGGGAAAGTCTATTGAGTTGGCGAAGGTTCTTCAGAAGAGGAGGGTCAACATATCCTGTGTCCAAGAGACTAGGTGGAAAGGGTCGACGGCGAGGAATGCAGATGGGTTTAAGTTGTGGTATTCTGGGGTCGTGAGAGGTAAGAATGGTGTGGGCATCTTGGTGGATAGGGATATAAGGGAGTCCGTGGTTGAGGTTAGGCGAGTGAATGATAGGCTAATGTCTATTAAGTTTGTTATTGGGGTTGCATCCTCAACGTCATCAGCGCTTACGCGCCGCAAGCGGGCTTGGATGAGGAGGTTAAGAGGCGTTTTTGGGAGAGCTTGGACGATTTGGTGAGTAGTATTCCCCAAACTGAGAAGTTAGTTATTGGAGGGGACTTTAATGGTCACATTGGGGCTAATGCTGGTGGTTATGGTGAGGCTCACGGCGGCTTTGGCTTTGGGGTTAGGAACGGAGGAGGCACGACACTGTTTGACTTCGCTAGGGCTTCTGAGCTCCTAATTACGAACTCGACATTTCAGAAGAGGGAAGAGCATTTGGTCACCTTCAAAAGTTCGGCGGCGAGGACTCAGATTGATTACCTCCTTCTTAGAAGGAGCGATAGAGGTCTGTGCAGAGAGTCCCTTTCAACTCTTCACAGACTCCTAGTGATGGATGTTGGACTCTGGGTAAAGAAGAAGCAGAGGGGTGCTCGGGGACGACCGCGAATAAGATGGGGTGCTCTGACTAAGGAGAAAGCCCAGGAGTTTGAGAGGAGGTTAGTTGATGGTGGAGCTTGGAGAAGTTCTGGGGAAGCGGACGCAATGTGGTCGGAGACGGCGAACTTGGTTAGGGAGGTAGCACGGGATGTGCTCGGGGTAGCCAAGGGCTATTCAGGCAGACATCAGGGTGACTGGTGGTGGAACGATGTAGTCCAAGAAAAAGTGGAGGTAAAGAAGGCGGCGTTTGCTAAGTTGGCAGGGAGCACTAACGAGGATGAAAGGAGAGTGAACAGGGAGACCTACAAGGCGGCGAGGAAGGAAGCAAAACTGGCGGTTACGGAAGCTAAGAACGCGGCATTTAGTCACATGTACGAGGAATTAGGGGAGAGAGGCGGGGACAAGAAGTTATTCCAGTTAGCTAAAGTAAGGGAGAGGAAGGCGCGGGATCTAGACCAAGTCCGGTGCATCAAGGACGAGGATGGTAGAGTTCTGATGGGTGAGTCTCAGATCAAGCAGAGGTGGCAGGCGTACTTTCGAGATCTACTTAACGAGGAGGGGGATCGAAACATAGAGCTTGGGGAGCTGGGGCATTCAGAGCACCATAGAGACCTCGGGTACTGCAGGCGCATTAGGGTGGAGGAGGTCATAGGGGCTTTGCGAAGGATGAGTAGGGGCCGAGCGACCGGGCCTGACGAGATCCCGGTGGAGTTCTGGAAATGCATGGGTAGGTCAGGAGTGGAGTGGCTCTCCAGGTTGTTCAATGCGATCTATAGGACTAAAAGGATGCCGGAGGAGTGGAGGTGGAGTACGGTGGTGCCCTTGTACAAAAACAAAGGGGATATCCAGTGTTGCAACAACTATAGGGTATCAAATTAATAAATCACACCATGAAGGTCTGGGAGCGGGTGATCGAGGCGAGGGTGAGGAGATGACATCTATATCGGTGAACCAGTTCGGTTTCATGCCGGGTCGCTCCACTACGGAAGCTATCCACCTCGTCAGGAGATTGGTGGAACAGTTCAGGGATAAGAAAAAGGACATGCACATGGTGTTTATCGATTTGGAGAAGGCGTATGACAAGGTCCCGGGGAGGTGCTTCTGTGCTCGGAGGCGAAGAGCATGTCGGAAGCCCACATCGTAGTAATCGGCGGACATGTACGACGGAGCCAAGCACCAGGGTTGGGACGCGGGCGGCGACTCGGCACCATTTCCGACGGATACGGGGCTCCACCGGCGGATCGGCGCTTAGCCCCTCTTGTTCGCCTCGGCGACGGACGCTATAACCCGACATATTCGTGGGACGTGCCTCGGCGCACGCTATTTGTCGACGACACAGCATTGATGACGCAGACGAGGCCGCGCGAACGGAGGCTGGAAGTACGGAGACGTACTCTCGAGTCTACGTGGTTTCAAAATATGCAGCATCCAAGACCGAATACCCGGAACGCAAGCTTAGCGCCGAGCCGAGCGGCAAGTAGGCAGGGACGTAATGATTGGAGCTCGGGTCATCGCTAAGCAGGACGCTCCGTATATCTCGGGCCCGCGGATTCCGTGGGACGAAGAGATTGACCGGGATGTCACTCATCGTATGCGAGCTGGACGGTCGGTCGGGAGGCTTGCATCGCAG